>OY744516.1:232585583-232853083 GCA_963556195.1 Sepiola atlantica | reverse complement strand
TCATAATCGCAATAAAAAGTGAAACACTCCATTTACAGTCGACAGAAACGTCCTCCCTGGCCGAGTAGAACAACTAATAAACCGGTTTACGATTAAATCTTCTGTTGTGTCGTGCTTTTAACAGATCAATGGAAGATATTTCGATATTGATATGTTATCTTCCGTGTTTCGATTCATACTCTAGTTTAAACTTCCGGACGTCCTTCGTCGGCAATATCAGTGTCAATTACACTGCATTATCAAAATAGAATGCTTTTCACGTAGCCACACACGCGCGCATCCCAGCCTTCTACGTCAAAACACTGCAGCAATACTCGCTTAAAAGATCGTAAAATCGTGGCTGAAAATATAGAAAGTCGACGACTTAAAGCAGAATTCTTCTGCGACGTCTCTTCGCAATGGCTGTTTGATCACAAAGACCCTAGTTACATCCCATCTAGTTACATCCCATAAGGACTGAGTCAGACATACGATCAATGTTTCAATGTCTGGGGAATCTAACTCCTCAAAAAGACGCACTATAGACTGAGGCAAAATTATAAATTGCCTCAGTCAAGAAAGATTCCCCCTTCAGCAACCGAATGTTTATTGATGTAGGTTTTCCAATGGTCTGTTAATGATAGTGGACTATCTAAACTTTGGAGTTTCCTTTTGCCGGATTAAAGGAGAAAATATCGAATCATCCCTAACATATGGAGAGGGATAAATGGACTCATACCTTTTCCAGGTGTATTATTTAAATGCTATGCTCCAAACATAACGTGAACATATCACGCCGACAACCGCTGAATACCTCTAATAACAGCATGATTATTAAGTATACCAGGATTATGAATTATATGATATTAATTATATTAATCATATATTATATTATACCATGGTTATTAATTATAACAAAATTACTAACGTAGTTTTGCATAGTTATCCAATGAATACATTATTTAACATGTAACAAAATACGTTATTAAATTTAAAGTTAAAGTTCAATTTTATACACGTTTAAAAGTTATTGTAAACATTTACTTGTTTGCCGTCCTATACTTAAGAATCTGTTTAAAACGTCAAAATAGAATAAACGCTTTTATTTGTATATCTGAAACATCAGGAAAGTTTTTTTTTTCAGATATCCTGCGTGATTGACAGGCCAAGAGCAGGCTCGAGCCGTTCCGTTGAATAATGGCGATGGAGAGGCGCTCGTAGATCAGAATCAACGGACGATGCTTCGCGGGATGCCACGTAAAGTATTCATCCGGGCTACTGGTAAAAATCAGTTTATCCCTGAAGTTTGTTATCAGCACGGATTGTGTAATCAGCGAGGGTTAGGGTTAGTTCAAGTTTATTTTGAGGCATTTGAGTTGTTTGCATTCTACCGTTTCATAAAAGTATCAATTAATTATTCATTCTCTCGGGTATGAATGAAATACTGGAATTCACTTGACTTTCAAATATTAATTGGCCATTAGTCGGGAGGACGGACAGATTTGGTGTCAAACCAATGAAATATCGTTTTCCAATAATGGCGTCTTAATAAAAATGATTTGATTTAAATATGACCTACTTGAATAAATAACATTTTCACGACAATCGGATAAGGAAATATTTGATATGTACTTGAAAGGCAAAAAGATTGATGATACATTAATAAGGAGACCGATGATAAAATAGATCAATAGCTAAAATGTGTATAAAAATAAGAGAAAATCTCCAAAATGTCTAATATCGTTACTCACTATAATATTTCTGAGTTTTTGAGATGAGGATTCATAATTTGCATAATTTTGGTTATTCGGACTACATTTCTCATCTTGAGTGTTATCATCAAGACAAAACAAAAGCATGCTACTGCTGTGGATTAAATAAAGGGTTCCGTTCGAAATTCCGTCCAGATTCCCGAGTTCGACAGAAATATACTTGAGTTCGAAGAGATACATCTGAAGTAGGCCGGAGGTTACAGCGGCCGAAACGTTGTGATGATAACACTCAAAATGAGAAATGTAGTTCGAATAACGAAAATTATGCAAATTATGTTTTAATTTTATTTTTATTACTAAATATCGCATCTAAACATGCTTTTAAGGCTTTTAACCTCATTTATTGTTATTAAATTCTTAAAGAGATCTTTTTAAATATGAACTCTCCCAATTATATATATATATATATATATATATATATATATATATATATATATATATATATATATATATATATATATATATTTGTGTGTGTGTGAGAGAGAGAGAGAGAGAGAGAGAGAGAAAGACAAACGAAAAAACAAAACTAATTTTAATACAGGAAAAAATCATCATGAAACGAGAGATTTTTTCTGAAGACGTTTCTCGATTCTAACGAAACCGTGAAAATCTCTCGTTTCTTGATGATTTCGTTTGTGTTTTAAATTTATTTTTTTGTTAGTCTTTTGTCTATATCTTGTGTTTCACAGCATTTCATTTCATAATATATCGTGCATTTTATCCCCATATATACATATATATATATGTGTGTGTGTGTGTCTTATTTTAAAAGTGTCAGTAACTAGTCTAGTTATTCTTCAAAAATGGCAAAATAATTGTTTTATATTATTCTTTGTCTCAAAATATTTAATGGGTAAAACGATTTTAAAAAACACCCGAAAACTCTCGCCTTAGAAGACGTTTTTTCGTGAGTATCTGCCATTCAGTCTATCATTCCGCTTGAGTTTGAAATGTCATTTTCATCGTTACACGATGCATCTATAATAAGGCATTTCCGTTGATCTATCTGTCATGAATTAATTCAAAATAGCATTTTATTGGAAAATAAAATGACGCTTCTTACGAATATATATTCGTATTCTATATATTTCAAACATTACATAATTAATATAAAACTAGCGGGACCCGTGTAAATTACACGAAATAATGTTTTTAATACTAATTATCTTGTTCCTAACCTATACATGTTTGAATAAAATATGATAAGATTTGGACTTGTATATTTATTTTTAAAAAATGAACAATACATGAAACAATTTACAAAACTTCTTTATATACAATATTTCTAGTGTAGGTAATATTTCGACGATTAAACCTTACTTTGTAAATGTTATCGATTAAATTAAATTTGGTTCCAATTCTTGAATATTTATTTACTCCTCTCCAGGAGTTAGGCACAAGGCCAGTTTTATCTTACTCCCACTAGTAAGATGTGACCCAAGGTCGGGTCGGGAAAGTGGGGTTTAAAAGCCAGCGCTCGAGAAGGTGAGCACTCTCGCCATTAAACATTACCTGGGCAGCCCCGTTGGAATTCCAGGTAGGAGCGCCCCAGGCAGTAAGCAATAAACTTACTCCTCCTCAAAGAGGGGAGGCGAAGCCTGGGAGGGTGGACCTCCTAGAACTGCACAGGACAGAGCCATAGACCGGTGTAAATCAAGCCTCGAAGGTCAAGACAATACCAGTCTATGGAGTGCAGTATCCATCGGAACAGATACTACACTTCGATCTTAGCCAAAAGGCCAAGCCAATTCATGAGTATTGATTTACTCCTCTCCAGGAGTTAGGCACAAGGCAGTTTTTATCTTACTCCCACAAGTATGATGTGACCCAAGGTCGGGTCGGGAAAGTGGGGTTTAAAAATTGCCTGGGCAGCCCCGTCGCCATTCCCCGGTAGGGGCGCCTCAGGCAGTAAGCAATAAAGTTACTCCTCTCCAATGAGGGGAGGCGAAGCCTAAGAGGGTGGAGCTGCAGTATCCATCGGAACAGATACTACACTTTGATATTAGCCAAAAGGCTAAGCAAATTCATGAGTAGCATACAAAGATTCGGAAGGTCGTTGCTTTTGATGGAAGCATGACACCAAAATCACACACGCTATTGTATTATTATGTGTCTTCCCGGTTGTACCCTCCCTAATTCTCTTCTCCTTCCCCTCGAAATGTAGAAAAAAATCTTAGAGGTTGGTTCGGATCGAACTCTCAACCAGTTGGGCCGAAGTCAAAAATACTACGTCGCTAACCGTTGCGCCAAAGGGAAATACTTGAAAACTTTCGAAAAGTATTTTTTTATATCTAGGTGCACAGAGCTTTTGCCGGAACCGTGACACACGAACACACACGCTATCGTATTAATATATAGATAATTCTACAAAAATTAGGAATGAGAGGATGAATACAGAATTAATTGTAAATGAATGACCTTGCAATCAAATGCCTGTTGTCGGTCTAGTGCAATATTCTTGATTATGTTTCTTGTATATGCTTATTATATATTCTACGTGAATCTGGAAATCTTAAAGTAACAAGTTGTATGCTTTAAGTTCAGCTTGCTGTCGTTTTGACTTTGTTTTTGTAGCGTATCTTGTGTCACACTTGATATGAGGCGCGCATGAATGCGGATATGACCTAATCGAAAAGATAGTATCTGTTGATCAGAAATTGATTGGTGTATAACTTAAAATTGCTTTGAAATTTCAAATAGTCAAAATCACGTGATCTCAAATATAATCACGTGGATACAACCAATTTAGAAATGTTGTAGATTCAAATAAACACGTTTACTTTTTTCTAAAAGCTGAATATGCGTTTAGCAGGCTTCAATAACACAATATTATTTGGAGAACATTTATCATATTCTAGATAAAACGTTGTGCTATTTCTTTCAAGACTCTCAAATTGCGGCTATATGAAACATGGGTACTTATTTACATTAGTAGCCGCGCTAACTTTGACCATGATCCTAACCTAACCCTAACCTTTACTCTAATCTCAATCCCAATTCTAAACCGTACCCCTAATCTTAACGCTACCTCTAACGCTACCTCTAACCCTAACGCTAACCCTAACTCTGATTCTAATCCTAATTCTAAACCCTAATTCTAACCCCAACCCTAACCCTAACTCTAACTCTGATCCCAACCTTAACCCTAATCCTAACCCTAACCCTAACCCTAACCCTAACTCTAATCCTAAGCCTAATTCTAAACCATAACCCTAACCCTAACGCAAACCCTAGCTCTAACTCTGACTCTAACCCAAACTCTAACCCTAATTCTAATCCTAATTATAAACCCTTACCCTTACCCTTACCCTAACGCTTACCCTAGCTCTAAGTCTAACACTAATCCTAACTCTAACTCTAATCGTAATTCTTATTCTAAACCTTATCCCTAACCTAACCATAACGCTAACCATAAATCTAACCCTAACCCTAACCCTAACTCTAATCCTAATCCTAATTCTAAACCCTTAGCTTAACCCTAACCTTATCCCTAACTCTAACCGTAACCCTAGCCATAACCCTAACGCTAACGCTAACGCTAACCCTAACCATCACCCTTATTCTAATCCTAATTCTAGACCGTAAATCTAACCCTAACCATAACCATAACGCTAACCCTAACCCTAACTCTAACCTTAACGCTAATCCTAACTACTACGCTAATTCTAACGTTAACGCTAACGCTTACGACATGGTCAAAGTTAGCGCAAGTCTTAATGTAAAAAAAAACACCGCAACATGTTTAAAGCATGATTTATTTAATCTGTTTCTGTTCGTAAGTTTAATTTTCTATTTTAATATTTATATTACTTTCTTTTCTTAGGCACTATTACTTTTTAATTTTATGTTTAAAGTCTTTATCAAAATCGAACATGATTTATTTGTAGACAAAGCCAGGCGGACAAGATAAGCTAATTGCATCGTAGTCTGTAGTGGAAGGTTTTATTTTTAACTTTTGAGTTGCAAATTGCCCATCCGCATTAATGTCGACTAAACCACACAACATTCGCTTGTGTTTATTTTTCCATCGAGAAGAAGTGTTATGAGTTCATATTTACCATTTTTAACAACACGTTTCTTTTTTGCTTTAAATAAAATTTAAAATGACACTATAGCTAAATGTGATTCGTTTCGTATTTCATAAAATTAGAAATGGAAAACGGATGTATTATTTTTCTTTAATTGGACCTGGTTGGATTGAACTATTTTCCAGCAAGTGTGCTTTAAGATGATCAAAATAGATTCTCCACGAAATGAAAGTTAACAAAATCATCTAAAGTTTTTCTTCTTTTTCACACATTTTTAGTTCTATTTCGATGGTTCCTTAATCTTATTTTGCATATCGTCGCCTCTACCCTTCCTCTTTTACCTTCTTTTTCATTAACCATTCATTCTTCCTTTCCTTCTTCTTCTTTTTCCGTCTCCTTCTTCTTCATCTTTCTTTTTCCTCTTCTCCCCCTTGTTTTCGTTCTTTTCTTCTTCTTTCCCCCTTCCTTATTCTTCTTCATCTCCACTTACTTCTACTTCCTCTCGACCTCCTCTTTTTTATTCCATCTCCTCCGTATGTATTTCCCTATCCTCTGTTTTCCTACTCTCCTTATTATCGCACTTTTCTCATGAAATATGAAAAAAGAGAAACTGTTCAAAATATATTTTTATCTTCAATCTTTTTACTTTTATCTCTCTCGTATATAAACTTCTCTGGGGATTTTGTTAGTCTGTTTCATTTTTAATTCTTTTCTATGTTGATGTCAAAACTTTGAAAATGAAATGTCACCTTCTGATAAAATATACTGATAATGAGGTCGAAAATATAAAAGTGTTTTACTATATTTTTGTACTTATATGAGTCAAGACGATTATATTGTTTCGTATATCTGCTTTTTCGACTTATCTCTCTCTGTTTCGGAATTTTTTAGATGACAGTTGATAATTTTACACTTCTTCAGGTGTACTTTGTACAACTCAGGAATCGTTTTGTTGAACTCAGGAATCTTAACATAATTTCGAACGGAACCCTTTATTAAATCCACGGAGGGTAGCATGCCCTTGTTCCATCTGCCATGACTGGGAAGACGTCTTCAATAATTCGTAATTCTTCGTATCGCTCGCACTGAGGATTGGTCTTTCAACCTTCAGATGACTATCACTTAGAACTGAATTTTACTTAGTATTAAATCAACTGCAACACGGGTACTTGCGGAGTTAGACAAGGCACACCTGAAGAAGGTCGGAGGTTACATCGGCCGAAATGTTGCGATGAAACACCAAAGATGAGAACAGTTGTCCAAATATACCACAGTCTACAAATTATTTCTCTCTATCTGCATATGTCGCGATATATATATATATATATATATATATATATATATATATATATATATATATGTCGCGATATATATATATATATATATATATATATATATATATATATGTGTGGGGGTGTGTGTGTGTATCGATATGTAGGTTATATAGAACACTAAAAAAATAATTAAAGAATCGTTGAATAAAACTCGCTCTGAGCTGTCTATAAGAATCTTATTTTCCATGATGCAAATAAATGTTAATAAGACAACAAATCATTCTATATGTAAGTGTTAATAGATATAGGATGCATGCAAATCAAGTTTCAGAAATAAAGATTGTATAAGTCACGCTTAAGCGCGTTTATTCAGGCTGAGTAGGAATTGATAGATAATCAGACGTTTTGTAAGCAAGTATGCTCCTCAACAGAAGATTACATGAAGTAAAATAAAAACATAGCCATTCATAGTTAACATTTGGGCAAGCAATTCTTTTGTGATAAGTATTTCCGGGAACTGATTTTGATTACTATAATATTCAATTTTAAACAGAAATTTAAAAATCGATCCAGCAAAATTGTAAAATGTAATCTGCTTCAAAAATAGTAGTCCATAATATTAGAGAGTTATTCGTAGGGGACATATTTTAAGGGATATTAGAATCATTTATATACATATATGTTTGCCGTCTAATGGGAATAATGTATGCATTACAAATATGATAAGTTTTAATTTTCGAACTGAGATTTTAATTTAAAAATTACTTTACTTAACTTAGAATATTAATATCATAAATAAGTTATCAAGCTATTAACGTTAATATATAGTATCATATATTAATAAAGTAATTCCCATACATTTTCGTATTGTATCTTTTAATAGAATTTAAGGATACTGTGAATGTTTTGGGCCCTTTTGGCTGAGATCAAAGTGTAGTATCGATGGATACTGCACCCCATACCGGTGTTGTCTTGGCCTTCGGGTCTTGATTTACGCCGGTCAATGTGTCTGTCCTGTGCAGTTTAGGGAGGTCCACCTTCCCAGGCTTTGTCTTGCCTCTTTGGGGAGGAGTAAGTTTATTACTTACTGTCTGAGGCGCCTCTACCGGGGAATGCCGACGGGGCTGCCCAGGCAATTTTTAAACCCCACTTTCCCGACCCGACCTTGGGTCACATCTTACTTGTGGGAGTAAGATAGAAACTGGCCTTGTGCCTAACTCCTGGCGAGGAGTAAATCAATACTCGCCCGTCTTAGATACGTCTGATACGTGTCGCTTCACCGCCGAAACTTGCCTCTTATTTAAAGAAAAACTATTTTGTCTCTATTACATCATTCGCTCTTTGATTGTCTATTTTATCTTTAGTTGCCATATTAAATCTCTTAAGCAATCCTCAAAACGCATTCCACATATGGGGTTGTCTGTACAGCCAAAGTAAAAATGAATTATTAAACAAAACTAGTTGGAATACTCACATCAATCTATTACGAAGTTACCCATTCTTTTTATTAATATATCTCATCGATTTATTTTCTTTTGAAATAAGAATGAAACGTTAATGAATACCTAACTAACTTTTTGGGTTAAATCTTTTTTTTTTCATTTCTCATATATATATATATATATATATATATATATATATATATATATATATATATATATATATATATATATGTGTGTGTGTGTGTGTGTGTGTGTGAAAAAATGACAAACGGAAAACCGGTTAAAGTACAGGAGAAAAACAAAAACAAAAGAACTGACCGGTTTCGTTCGTGTTGGCGAACGTCTTCAGAAAAAGTGAAGATTTGGAAATAATTATATATATATATATTTTAGTGAAATATTTGTAAAATCAACACATCGTGCAATTTAAATGAAAATTCCATTTATTTAATGTTTTTGCAAGCTTTCGATTTAGAACAACTTTGTCAGGCGTGACTGTCTTTTTTTAGGTTTTTTTCTTCTTTTCTTCTTCCTCATTTTGATGGTATTAACCTCGAGGGGTGGAATCACGATAGAAACGGAAAAATACGTCAAGTTCTAAAAGACGTTAGAATAAGTTTGATCCGGTCGATCTTATGTGCAGATTGGTACTATTTGAATAAGGAAATTGACGACATCTTTAAGGCCCGCATGAAAATGTATTTACGTGAAATATTTTTAAAATCAACATCGTGCAATTTAAATGAAAAATTATTTTTGTTTTATTTTTTACAAGCGGTACAACAACTTTGCGAGGCGAGACTGTCTTATAGTTTGTTTTAAATACTGAAGAATAAAAGAAGTAAAAACTAAAAGACAGTCTCGCCTGATAAAGTTATTCTACAACGAAAGCTTCAATTGTTCATTTAAATTGTACGATTTGTTGATTTTCAAAATATTTCACTTAAATACATTTTCATGCGTGCCTCAAAGATGGTGTCAATTTATTTATTCAAATAACGCCAATCTACGCATAACATCGACCGGGCTAAACTTCTTTAGAACTTGACGTGTCTTTCTGCTCATATCGTGAGTGGACCACTGGGGGTTAATACCATCAAAATGATGAATAATAAAAAATCAACAAAACCTATAAGACGGTCTCGCCTGACAAAGTTGTTCTACAACGAAAGCTTGCAAAAAAATTAAATAAATGAATTTTTCATTTAAATTGCACGATGTGTTGATTTTCAAAATATTTCACTTAAATACATTTTTTATGCGTGCCTCAAAGAGGTTGTCAAATTCCTTATATATATATATATATATATATATATATATATATATATATATATATATATATATATATATATATATATATATATGGGTGTGTGTGTGTATCTGTATGCGTGTGTGTCTATCGATTATTTACATTTGTATTACTGTTAGTAACTGTATAGATTAGAACCGACAATATACTTCCTTACTCCAGGGTGTATAATACTACACTGGTTATAATCACTTCAACAGATTGTCAAACAAAAGACATGGAAAAAAATCAATGAAATAATTCCCAATATCTTTCAAACGTCGCATTTTTTATTGCGTAAAAAGAAAAAGAAATCACTCGATTTCCCTAAAGTGTAACTTCAATTTTCTGGTTCAAGATTTCTTTTGTTTTCCCCTCCCAATAATATCGATCAATTAAAAAAAAAAATAAATAAAACAGTGCTCGGCTTTATTCTCCCTTCCTCTCTCGTGCATAACTTTCGCCAAACTGAAGCATGCAACTGAAACAAAATCACGATAATTAGGCCCCTCGAGTACAGCATGATTGTTAATAGGCAGACAAGGACAAAGTAATTAGCATTGCGATTAAATTCGTTTCAATTTGTAGTGAGATTAATGCGATCATTCTGCAAGATTAATTATCAAACATTACACGGCGCCGTGTTATAAAAGCGGTGAACACATGGAGTTGCTTTCATTACACGGCGCCGTGTTATAAAAGCGGTGAACACATGGAGTTGCTTTTATTACACGGCGCCGTGTTATAAAAGTGGTGAACACATGGAAGTGCTTTTATTACACGGCGCCGTGTTATAAAAGCGGTGAACACATGGAGTTGCTTTTATTACACGGCGCCGTGTTATAAAAGCGGTGAACACATGGAGTTGCTTTTGTTACACGGCGCCGTGTTATAAAAGCGGTGAACACATGGAGTTGCTTTTATTACACGGCGCCGTGTTATAAAAGCGGTGAACATATGGAGTTGCTTTTATTACACGGCGCCGTGTTATAAAAGCGGTGAACACATGGAGTTGCTTTTATTACACGGCGCCGTGTTATAAAAGCGGTGAACACATGGAGTTGCTTTTATTACACGGCGCCGTGTTATAAAAGCGGTGAACACATGGAGTTGCTTTTATTACACGGCGCCGTGTTATAAAAGCGGTGAACACATGGAGTTGCTTTTATTACACGGCGCTGTGTTATAAAAGCGGTGAACACATGGAGTTGCTTTTATTACACGGCGCCGTGTTATAAAAGCGGTGAACACATGGAGTTGCTTTTATTACACGGCGCCGTGTTATAAAAGCGGTGAACACATAGAGTTGCTTTTATTACACGGCGCCGTGTTATAAAAGCGGTGAACACATGGCGTTGCTTTTATTACACGGCGCCGTGTTATAAAAGCGATGAACACATGCAGTTGCTTTTATTACACGGCGCCGTGTTATAAAAGCGGTGAACACATGGAGTTGCTTTTATTACACGGCGCCGTGTTATAAAAGCGATGAACACATGGAGTTGCTTTTATTACACGGCGCCGTGTTATAAAAGCGGTGAACACATGGAGTTGCTTTTATTACACGGCGCCGTGTTATAAAAGCGGTGAACACATAGAGTTGCTTTTATTACACGGCGCCGTGTTATAAAAGCGGTGAACACATAGAGTTGCTTTTATTACACGGCGCCGTGTTATAAAAGCGGTGAACACATGGCGTTGCTTTTATTACACGGCGCCGTGTTATAAAAGCGGTGAACACATGGAGTTGCTTTTATTACACGGCGCCGTGTTATAAAAGCGATGAACACATGCAGTTGCTTTTATTACACGGCGCCGTGTTATAAAAGCGATGAACACATGCAGTTGCTTTTATTACACGGCGCCGTGTTATAAAAGCGGTGAACACATGGAGTTGCTTTTATTACACGGCGCCGTGTTATAAAAGCGGTGAACACAAAGAGTTGCTGTTATTACACGGCGCCGTGTTATAAAAGCGGTGAACACATGGAGTTGCTTTTATTACACGGCGCCGTGTTATAAAAGCGGTGAACACATGGAGTTGCTTTTATTACACGGCGCCGTGTTATAAAAGCGGTGAAACATGGAGTTGCTTTTGTTACACGGCGCCGTGTTATAAAAGCGGTGAACACATGGAGTTGCTTTTATTACACGGCGCCGTGTTATAAAAGCGGTGCACACATGGAGTTGCTTTTGTTACACGGCGCCGTGTTATAAAAGCGGTGAACACATGGAATTGCTTTTGTTACACGGCGCCGTGTTATAAAAGCGGTGAACACATGGAGTTGCGTTTGTTACACGGCGCCGTGTTATAAAAGCGGTGAACACATGGAGTTGCTTTTGTTACACGGCGCCGTGTTATAAAAGCGGTGAACACATGGAGTTGCTTTTGTTACACGGCGCCGTGTTATAAAAGCGGTGAACACATGGAGTTGCTTTTGTTACACGGCGCCGTGTTATAAAAGCGGTGAACACATGGAGTTGCTTTTGTTACACGGCGCCGTGTTATAAAAGCGGTGAACACATGGAGTTGCTTTTGTTACACGGCGCCGTGTTATAAAAGCGGTGAACACATGGATTTGCTTTTGTTACACGGCGCCGTGTTATAAAAGCGGTGAACACATGGAGTTGCTTTTGTTACACGGCGCCGTGTTATAAAAGCGGTGAACACATGGAGTTGCTTTTATTACACGGCGCCGTGTTATAAAAGCGGTGAACACATGGAGTTGCTTTTATTACACGGCGCCGTGTTATAAAAGCGGTGAACACATGGAGTTGCTTTTATTACACGGCGCCGTGTTATAAAAGCGGTGAACACATGGAGTTGCTTTTATTACACGGCGCCGTGTTATAAAAGCGGTGAACACATGGAGTTGCTTTTATTACACGGCGCCGTGTTATAAAAGCGGTGAACACATGGAGTTGCTTTTGTTACACGGCGCCGTGTTATAAAAGCGGTGAACACATGGAGTTGCTTTTGTTACACGGCGCCGTGTTATAAAAGCGGTGAACACATGGAGTTGCTTTTGTTACACGGCGCCGTGTTATAAAAGCGGTGAACACATGGAGTTGCTTTTGTTACACGGCGCCGTGTTATAAAAGCGGTGAACACATGGAGTTGCTTTTGTTACACGGCGCCGTGTTATAAAAGCGGTGAACACATGGATTTGCTTTTGTTACACGGCGCCGTGTTATAAAAGCGGTGAACACATGGAGTTGCTTTTGTTACACGGCGCCGTGTTATAAAAGCGGTGAACACATGGAGTTGCTTTTATTACACGGCGCCGTGTTATAAAAGCGGTGAACACATGGAGTTGCTTTTATTACACGGCGCCGTGTTATAAAAGCGGTGAACACATGGAGTTGCTTTTATTACACGGCGCCGTGTTATAAAAGCGGTGAACACATGGAGTTGCTTTTGTTACACGGCGCCGTGTTATAAAAGCGGTGAACACATGGAGTTGCTTTTATTACACGGCGCCGTGTTATAAAAGCGGTGAACACATGGAGTTGCTTTTATTACACGGCGCCGTGTTATAAAAGCGGTGAACACATGGAGTTGCTTTTGTTACACGGCGCCGTGTTATAAAAGCGGTGAACACATGGAGTTGCTTTTATTACACGGCGCCGTGTTATAAAAGCGGTGAACACATGGAGTTGCTTTTATTACACGGCGCCGTGTTATAAAAGCGGTGAACACATGGAGTTGCTTTTGTTACACGGCGCCGTGTTATAAAAGCGGTGAACACATGGAGTTGCTTTTATTACACGGCGCCGTGTTATAAAAGCGGTGAACACATGGAGTTGCTTTTATTACACGGCGCCGTGTTATAAAAGCGGTGAACACATGGAGTTGCTTTTATTACACGGCGCCGTGTTATAAAAGCGGTGAACACATGGAGTTGCTTTTATTACACGGCGCCGTGTTATAAAAGCGGTGAACACATGGAGTTGCTTTTATTACACGGCGCCGTGTTATAAAAGCGGTGAACACATGGAGTTGCTTTTATTACACGGCGCCGTGTTATAAAAGCGGTGAACACATGGAGTTGCTTTTGTTACACGGCGCCGTGTTATAAAAGCGGTGAACACATGGAGTTGCTTTTGTTACACGGCGCCGTGTTATAAAAGCGGTGAACACATGGAGTTGCTTTTGTTACACGGCGCCGTGTTATAAAAGCGGTGAACACATGGAGTTGCTTTTGTTACACGGCGCCGTGTTATAAAAGCGGTGAACACATGGAGTTGCTTTTGTTACACGGCGCCGTGTTATAAAAGCGGTGAACACATGGATTTGCTTTTGTTACACGGCGCCGTGTTATAAAAGCGGTGAACACATGGAGTTGCTTTTGTTACACGGCGCCGTGTTATAAAAGCGGTGAACACATGGAGTTGCTTTTATTACACGGCGCCGTGTTATAAAAGCGGTGAACACATGGAGTTGCTTTTATTACACGGCGCCGTGTTATAAAAGCGGTGAACACATGGAGTTGCTTTTATTACACGGCGCCGTGTTATAAAAGCGGTGAACACATGGAGTTGCTTTTATTACACGGCGCCGTGTTATAAAAGCGGTGAACACATGGAGTTGCTTTTATTACACGGCGCCGTGTTATAAAAGCGGTGAACACATGGAGTTGCTTTTGTTACACGGCGCCGTGTTATAAAAGCGGTGAACACATGGAGTTGCTTTTATTACACGGCGCCGTGTTATAAAAGCGGTGAACATATGGAGTTGCTTTTATTACACGGCGCCGTGTTATAAAAGCGGTGAACACATGGAGTTGCTTTTATTACACGGCGCCGTGTTATAAAAGCGGTGAACACATGGAGTTGCTTTTATTACACGGCGCCGTGTTATAAAAGCGGTGAACACATGGAGTTGCTTTTATTACACGGCGCCGTGTTATAAAAGCGGTGAACACATGGAGTTGCTTTTATTACACGGCGCCGTGTTATAAAAGCGGTGAACACATGGAGTTGCTTTTATTACACGGCGCCGTGTTATAAAAGCGGTGAACACATGGAGTTGCTTTTATTACACGGCGCCGTGTTATAAAAGCGGTGAACACATAGAGTTGCTTTTATTACACGGCGCCGTGTTATAAAAGCGGTGAACACATGGCGTTGCTTTTATTACACGGCGCCGTGTTATAAAAGCGGTGAACACATGGAGTTGCTTTTATTACACGGCGCCGTGTTATAAAAGCGATGAACACATGCAGTTGCTTTTATTACACGGCGCCGTGTTATAAAAGCGGTGAACACATGGAGTTGCTTTTATTACACGGCGCCGTGTTATAAAAGCGGTGAACACATGGAGTTGCTGTTATTACACGGCGCCGTGTTATAAAAGCGGTGAACACATGGAGTTGCTTTTATTACACGGCGCCGTGTTATAAAAGCGGTGAACACATGGAGTTGCTTTTATTACACGGCGCCGTGTTATAAAAGCGGTGAAACATGGAGTTGCTTTTGTTACACGGCGCCGTGTTATAAAAGCGGTGAACACATGGAGTTGCTTTTGTTACACGGCGCCGTGTTATAAAAGCGGTGAACACATGGAGTTGCGTTTGTTACACGGCGCCGTGTTATAAAAGCGGTGAACACATGGAGTTGCTTTTATTACACGGCGCCGTGTTATAAAAGCGGTGAACACATGGAGTTGCTTTTATTACACGGCGCCGTGTTATAAAAGCGGTGCACACATGGAGTTGCTTTTGTTACACGGCGCCGTGTTATAAAAGCGGTGAACACATGGAGTTGCTTTTGTTACACGGCGCCGTGTTATAAAAGCGGTGAACACATGGAGTTGCGTTTGTTACACGGCGCCGTGTTATAAAAGCGGTGAACACATGGAGTTGCTTTTGTTACACGGCGCCGTGTTATAAAAGCGCTGAACACATGGAGTTGCTTTTGTTACACGGCGCCGTGTTATAAAAGCGGTGAACACATGGAGTTGCTTTTGTTACACGGCGCCGTGTTATAAAAGCGGTGAACACATGGAGTTGCTTTTGTTACACGGCGCCGTGTTATAAAAGCGGTGAACACATGGAGTTGCTTTTGTTACACGGCGCCGTGTTATAAAAGCGGTGAACACATGGAGTTGCGTTTGTTACACGGCGCCGTGTTATAAAAGCGGTGAACACATGGAGTTGCTTTTATTACACGGCGCCGTGTTATAAAAGCGGTGAACACATGGAGTTGCTTTTATTACACGGCGCCGTGTTATAAAAGCGGTGCACACATGGAGTTGCTTTTGTTACACGGCGCCGTGTTATAAAAGCGGTGAACACATGGAGTTGCTTTTGTTACACGGCGCCGTGTTATAAAAGCGGTGAACACATGGAGTTGCGTTTGTTACACGGCGCCGTGTTATAAAAGCGGTGAACACATGGAGTTGCTTTTGTTACACGGCGCCGTGTTATAAAAGCGCTGAACACATGGAGTTGCTTTTGTTACACGGCGCCGTGTTATAAAAGCGGTGAACACATGGAGTTGCTTTTGTTACACGGCGCCGTGTTATAAAAGCGGTGAACACATGGAGTTGCTTTTGTTACACGGCGCCGTGTTATAAAAGCGGTGAACACATGGAGTTGCTTTTGTTACACGGCGCCGTGTTATAAAAGCGGTGAACACATGGAGTTGCTTTTGTTACACGGCGCCGTGTTATAAAAGCGGTGAACACATGGAGTTGCTTTTGTTACACGGCGCCGTGTTATAAAAGCGGTGAACACATGGAGTTGCTTTTATTACACGGCGCCGTGTTATAAAAGCGGTGAACACATGGAGTTGCTTTTGTTACACGGCGCCGTGTTATAAAAGCGGTGAACACATGGAGTTGCTTTTGTTACACGGCGCCGGTTTATAAAAGCGGTGAACACATGGAGTTGCTTTTGTTACACGGTGCCGTGTTATAAAAGCGGTGAACACATGGAGTTGCTTTTGTTACACGGCGCCGTGTTATAAAAGCGGTGAACACATGGAGTTGCTTTTATTACACGGCGCCGTGTTATAAAAGCGGTGAACACATGGAGTTGCTTTTGTTACACGGCGCCGTGTTATAAAAGCGGTGAACACATGGAGTTGCTTTTATTACACGGCGCCGTGTTATAAAAGCGGTGAACACATGGAGTTGCTTTTATTACACGGCGCCGTGTTATAAAAGCGGTGAACACATGGAGTTGCTTTTGTTACACGGCGCCGTGTTATAAAAGCGGTGAACACATGGAGTTGCTTTTGTTACACGGCGCCGTGTTATAAAAGTGGTGAACACATGGAGTTTCTTTTGTTACACGGCGCCGTGTTATAAAAGCGGTGAACACATAGAGTTGCTTTTATTACACGGCGCCGTGTTATAAAAGCGGTGAACACATGGAGTTGCTTTTATTACACGGCGCCGTGTTATAAAAGCGGTGAACACATGGAGTTGCTTTTATTACACGGCGCCGTGTTATAAAAGCGGTGAACACATGGAGTTGCTTTTATTACACGGCGCCGTGTTATAAAAGCGGTGAACACATGGAGTTGCTTTTATTACACGGCGCCGTGTTATAAAAGCGGTGAACACATGGAGTTGCTTTTATTACACGGCGCCGTGTTATAAAAGCGGTGAACACATGGAGTTGCTTTTATTACACGGCGCCGTGTTATAAAAGCGGTGAACACATGGAGTTGCTGTTATTACACGGCGCCGTGTTATAAAAGCGGATAACACATGGAGTTGCTTTTATTACACGGCGCCGTGTTATAAAAGCGGTGAACACATGTAGTTGCTTTTATCACACGGCGCCGTGTTATAAAAGCGGTGAACACATGGAGTTGCTTTTATTACACGGCGCCGTGTTATAAAAGCGGTGAACACATGTAGTTGCTTTTATTACACGGCGCCGTGTTATAAAAGCGGTGAACACATGGAGTTGCTTTTATTACACGGCGCCGTGTTATAAAAGCGGTGAACACATGGCGTTGTCACAAGCAGATGGTGAAAAGGATTCACGCTCTTTACATTATAAGACATATCCATTCTGGAGAACAAAAATACTAACACGAACCTTGGAAACGGTTAATCAACACAAGTTAAAATCATTTGTTTTCTATACTCTGCAATTACGGATGCCTACTAAGCGATCGTTTTCGAAATAGTTACTATTATACTAGTGTACACGCAGAAATTAAGGCAAAACATTTATATTGACAATCTCAGCGACGCTGTCAGTTCCGATATGCGACCAGCCATTATAAATTCAGCTATGCACTTGTCAACCATCGGATTTCATAAACATCTTGTCAAAACTGTGTGCTCATCTGATTGACGGCAACCTTCTATGTGGTGACATTTTGGGTGTGAAAACAGTTGTCGATTTCTACTTCTCTCATCGAAAGAGCAACGTTAAGTCTGATAAAAAGGCCGTAAAATGTGTGGGGGGACCTGCTCCCCAGAAGGGGGCAATATCGTAGTGTTACAACTATCCTGGAGAATAAAATTAAGAAAACGAATATTGAAAATTGTTAATCGATACAACTCTAAAAAAGTTATTTTCTATATGTTACAATGACGCATTTCTATTAAGCGTGGCTGTTTTAAATATTTATTATCATACTAGTGTACACGTTCGGGAAAAAAATGTATTGCCATGTCGTCTAAAATGTCGACAACATATATATGTATATACTCGTAATTTTCAAATCAAATGCTTACAAACTCTTTTTTTTAACATAGTTCACTCCAACCAAGGCATTTCGCCACTGTAAATGTAAGGGATTACAGATAATTAGGGTGCAACTTAAGGGGATAATTTTAAGTTGGGAGCTGTGCAGCGAGATGTCTGTTTACATTAGTTTCTAAATTCCTGCATGAGGAATTGAGGAAACAGGGAACAGGGAGAGGGTTCCAGAGGTCGGCAGCTCGAGGAAAAAAGCTATTAAAGTTAAAGGCTTTCTGGCATTTGGGGTCCGCCACACTAAATGGATGGGTTAAGCTGATTGTCGGGTTAATCTAGTGCATTAACGTCGAGGGGACACTGCACTAAAGCAGCAATTTTATTGGACCACAATCCATTGAAGTAATGATAAAACAGGCACAAGAGTGCAACATTGCAGCGATCAGTCAGTGACTGAAGCTTGGTGGATAGTAAGAGACGTATTAAGTTAGCGACTCTTTTTCGGACCTTGTCTAAGAGGGAGAGACTAATAGATGATGCACCAGACCAGATGTGACAACAATATTCCATGCATGGGCGGATGGTGGCTTTGTAAACATATAAGATATATATTAGGTATGAGAAGTTAACTAGCGCGGTAATGGAAACCCACTTTCTTTGCAGCAGCCCTGGCAATGTTTTCAATGTATTTGTTCCAATTCATGTTAGCTATGAATGTGAGGTTGAGAAGTTTGAATGTTGAACTATCATGGTGGGGTGTTATTTGCCATGACAATCGGTGGTTGAAGAGGTATCTTGTAGTTATTGAAGAAAAAGGGGTTTTTCCTTGCGGCATTAAAAGTCATCATCCATTTATGACTCCAGTCCACTACAGCTAAGAGGTTACTTTCTACGGATCCGGCCATTGCCTCGGATATGTGCGCTTCTATTTTGGCCGCATGACGAGAGTAGAGCGTGGTGCTGTCAGAAAATATACCTATCTCAGACTCAATGTCATCAGTGAGGTCGTTTATAAAAATCAGGAACAGTAAAGGTCCAAAGATGAATCCCTGCTGTACGTCTACATCAATGTCATGTTTACATGAACATCCTGGATCTGTCTCCTGGTTAGGAAGGATCTAATTATATTAAATATTTGTCCAGTAATACTATATAAGTGAATCTTGTGTCAGCCATTGTCAAAGGCTTTGGATATATCAAGCTAAATCTGCCTTGTCTAGTATATGATATATGCGTCCAGAGATTACCGATAGTATATCCGCAGTAGATCGTGTTTGTCTAAATCATACTGATGGCCAGAAAGAACTTTAGCCGAACTATCGCTAATTTTTTTTTTTTTTTTTACATGATTCACCCCAAACAAGGCAGGACGCCACTGTAAACGTAAGGGGCTACTGAGTAAAAGGAAAAGGGGAGAAGGATTAGTGGTTCAGCTTAAATTGGGTTTAGGTAAAACAAATATATTAGAGAAAAGTATATACGACAGAGAAACAAGAGAAGTCAGTACTGGTGTAGACTGGTGTTGAACTCAAACGCCGAGAAGTTTATGCCTCCCGCATCTATTTAGAATGGACGAGTCCAAAATGTTCGTTGTAGGTACGGCACAATAACACAAAGTCATAATACATAGACAGGATTTGACCGGGATTAAACATTTGAGGTCAAAAGGCAATAAGTGAGATTATATACGGTTATGAGATTGTTTGATGTGACAATGAAGCTATGACGTCACATGTGAGAAAAATATACTTTCGGATTGATTCGGTCTTGGAATATCGTGCGAACCGGACAAGCAAGTATGTATGTTACCTAAATTGTTCAATCCGCTATAAAAAACAGAGCGAGTGGATGTCCAAAAATATTGATCTGGAAACTTTAAGTTTTGATCTCGAATCAGATGGGAATAAGCCACTCCATCTCGTCACCCTAGTCAGAATAATAATTTAGTCAGAACCGAGAAGCAAAACAAGTGCAAAACGGTGACTCTTTCCCAGGCGTTATCAGGGAAGAAGCGATCAATAAATGTCTCTTCGGAACCCTCCCAAGGTCTGCCTTCTAAATTCTGTCTTTGTCATGTAAAAGAGTTTTATTCCAAAAGAGCAGATGCACCCCACTAGATGATCAAGAAATCTACACGACGACGAAGACGACGAAGTAGGTAGGCGGGTCTAACAAAACCCACGGCACAGCACACGACGACTGAGACTACGGCAGCCAGCGAGGAAGGAGACGACGAAAAGTATCAGGTAAATCATGAAATTGATTTGGAATTAACTATTATGTAAAACTAAAGTTGTACAAATCCACGTACACACGCTCGCATCGTTAAAAAAAAGGTAAAATACGTTTAGAATGGAGTTTAAAGTACCGTATGATTGATGGTCTGCATAGTAAGAGACAAGCACACACACAACCCCCCACCGAAAAGTGTATCCCGTTAAAAGAAACACCCCACCTACATCGGCCCACGCGTTAAAGAGAAGCGAGTATTTTTTAGTAATAAAGTGACAAACAGTTTAAAGGCCTCTAAATGCTTTAATGAGAAAGTGTGTGAAAACGTTTCAAGCTTTTGATATCCGGAAACGTTTTGAGAGACTTTTGGTATGGCAATGTAACACTAGGACGACCTTATATATAAGGTGTCTCTTAAGTTCCCTCAACAAGTTTGATCTGTATACAAACGAGAGCCCGCGGCTATTATACGGCGCTTTCTGCATCAATCTTTATTATTTACTGTTTATAATAATATTACTTTTGAGATAATGAATGCCTCTTAATTATAATCATCAGCTAAATATTATTAACGAAAATTAAATGAGTGAATTTATTATTTATTAATTAAAACGGTAGTAATCTAATTATTTTTTGAAACAATAAATATTCTGTCTTCTTACCATAATAATTAGCAGCTGAATATTATTCAAATATATCAAGAGAATAGCACTTGTAAAAATATTTTAATTTAAAAGTATATTGTCTTATTGGGCGGGTCGGTATAATTTGATGTTGGAACAATTCATATAAAAATGGGTATAATCGGAATTGATTACCTTAGCGTCATCATTTTAATCACCCATCACCATTGTTGCTGATTGATCGATCTATCTATATATCTATTTCAGTCTGTTCATATCTATCTATCTATCTATCTATCTATCTATCTATCTATCTATCTATCTATCTATCTATCTATTTCAGTCTGTTCATATCTATCTATTTATCTTTTATCTATCTATATACATATATATATATATATATATATATATATATATATGAATATAAAATTAGTAGAGAACTTTAGTGGTAGTACAAATACAGCGTGACGTCATTTGCTTTATAATGCATCATTCCTTAATATAAGTAGAATGCCTGTGCTGTCATCGCCGCTTTAAATGTGTTTAAACTACCAGTGTTTATCAGCTGTTCAAATATTGGCCGCGAGGTTTAAGACGTTGGATTTGAGTTAAAAAAATACTTATAATCCAGGGTTTCGACTCGCGTGACCGGTAGTGAATAATCATACTTCTACGCTAACGAGTCTCGATTGAAAAGAGACGAAACGTATACGTCCGTAGATAATAAACAATAACAAATATTGTTTATATATATATATATATATATATATATATATATATATATATATATATCAGTATGTTAATATCTATCATCTATCTATTTATTTATCTATCTCATTCTTTTCATATATATTCATCTATTGATCTATCTATTTATCTATCTCTCAATTTAACTATCTATTTGTCAATCTATCTATCTATCTCAGGTGTTTCATATCTATCTATCTACCTATACAATCTTTTTCATGATTCTAGAAGTGATAATACACATAGAAGCACTAGTAAGTCTATTCCTCAGCAAAAACAAAGAGGTCATAGATAGTTTTGTTTCTTTAGTGCTGGGCTAGATGTCAGAGTGAGAGTGTACATTTTTTTGCCGACTTTCATTTACATGTGTACGTCGCCACGAACGTACGAACATCAAATGGCGTTTCATATAGATAAAAGCAGTGGCAAAGAACTGTACCGCAGGCCTCTCCCGTATTGCTAACATGGTATTGAAAACCAATAATTTTCTATTTTGCGATTTGTATACATATCGGTTTGGATTAGAAACATCTTAAAGGCTCACAGGCTCACAGCTATCCAAGGCTTAGACCTGACTTGGCCCGTGGATGTTCATATCCAGATGTTAGTTTCTTAAAATTATGCTTCTAAATCTGTTTGATAATGATTTCACTTATAATTTAATATTTTTTAATTAACTTGGTGTTTAATGTTGAAAAGGTTAAGCTGCAATTCTTTAGATATGTTTTCCGAATCTGCTCATGAAAAATATGGCTCTGCATGAATTAGGGCCACAAAAAAGAAATTAACATAATTAGACTAGGAGTAAAGAGACTCGTACAACTAAGTTAGCAAATTAATTATGTTTAATCCAATATTAATGCAACTTTTGCAGAACGGTAAAATGTAAGTTGCAGTCTTGAACCAGATAGTATTTATAGGAATGATATAAAATCTAATAAGGAAACAAATTCACAAACAAATACCATGCACATAGATATTAATTAAAAACATCTATGGGATAAGGTAAGGGGTAGGGTTAGGGTTAGTAGAGGAGATAAGGATGTACATTCGATAGATCCGTCAGGTTAGGGTTAGAGTTAGGGGTAGGGTTAGGGTTAGTAGAGGAGATAAGGATGTAAATTCGATAGATCCGTCAGGTTAGTGTTAGGGGTAGGGGTAGGGTTAGGGTTAGTATAGGAGATAAGGATGTAAATTCGATAGATCTGTCAGGTTAGGGTTAGGGTTAGGGGTAGGGTTAGGGTTAGTAGAGGAGATAAGGATGTACATTTGATAGATCCGTCAGGCAGAAGAGTCGAAATTCATGAATCAATAAAAATAGTTCAAGATAAGTTAAAGTAGAAAAAGCCAATCAAAATTAGATTTCTTACAGAAAACATCGAGAATTATCAGCCATATTGATTCTTAACTACAATTAGAATATTTCAAGAAAGTATACTTGAGTTTATTAAACTTAATGCAAAAAAGTATACGTGGACTGACATATCTAGTACCATCATTATTATACTGAGTGTCACTATATTTTTTGCCTGTCAGCATATGTGAACAGTGTTTGTTACAGGCTAATTACTGAGTCTAAACCTGTATTAGATATCGCCGAATGCTAGCTAGCCAGTGTATAGTGATGGAAAATATGTAACAGGGTTCTCGAATAAT
The DNA here is from genome assembly GCA_963556195.1 of Sepiola atlantica. NCBI lineage: Eukaryota > Metazoa > Mollusca > Cephalopoda > Sepiida > Sepiolidae > Sepiola > Sepiola atlantica. The sequence continues at coordinate 232,829,379 of OY744516.1, read as the reverse complement.
ACTGGACAAATAGAATGCTATCTAGTGTGGCGGATATTAGTAAGGCGTCCAAGATCAGCGTATTGAAGATCGTCTAAAACTTTAATCATGGAAAATACAATATTTGAAAATTAAGTATTCATGCAATCCATTTCTTTGAAAAACGTGGGCTTGTTTTCAGGGCGTTTCAGAACCTATTGGTGACTCAAATAATGTAAAGTATTCAGGTTTGATAGTGCTGCGTTTCCATAGGTACGACATTCAAAAAGACATATTTCACACGTATAAGTGTCACGGAAAAAGGGTGAAAAACGGTAAGTACATTATTTCTCTAATGAGTTCCAAAATAAACCTGTACGTGATTAACATTTTTAGGCTTTAAATCTATTAGTCATTTCTAACAGATGAACCTGAAGTTATAATGACCAGCCGAGCTTAAAGAAGAACCCAAATTGATGTGAACATTTTGATTGCAATTAAATAATCCAGATGGTTGACAGGGAAATACATTCTTGCAGCAGAACATTTTCATTCTCAAGAGCGCTGCCGTGACTGTATATGTATCAAATTAAAATACACACACACACACACACATATATATATATATATATATATATATATGGGAAATGAAAAAGGAAAAACCAAGAGATATTTTTTATGTATTCATCAACGTTTCGTCTATATTGTAAGACTTCCTCAGGATGATAATTGTAAGACAAATGTCATGCAAGTACATCGAAATATTGGGTTGACATGATGGTTGATAAGGAAAAGGAGTATCCGTGGCTACTAAGAGCGCTCAACCAGGGTCCAGGCTGCGAGCAGTCAGTAGTCACTACTGACTCCTCGCAGCCTGGACCCTCCCTGTAAAATCATGGGGTTAGGAGAAGAGGGACAAGCATCGGAGGAAGAGAAGAGCCCACATACGACAGAAGGCTGCAACGGAGGTCTCGCAATCAGATACCACCTACATTTGCTGCAATAGCAACAAATCATCTTAATCACGGATAGGCTTGCACCGTCACAGCAGACGCTGCAATTCGGAAACGAACAAATCTGAGGGGCAAAAATACAGACATATATTATATTTATTTATTTTCGTAACTCTCACCACTATTAGATTCGGATTTATCAAGCGCGACTGCACTAGCTTAACCGGCGTCTGGTGTAGTCGTACAGAGATGACTGTGAAGATATCCGCTGTAATACGGGCTTGCCTTAATCCATAGTGGTAGTTAAAAAGAAGTTTAGCATTAACGAGGTAATTGACTAAAGGTAGATTTATTACATCTAATAAGTTGATATTCTGCTGGGATAGTTCATTTGCTAATGCAGATGGTCATAAGGTTGTTATATTCATGTTTGTCTTAAGATAGCGATCCACGAAGAACGCCCAAATTTGCACTCTAAATTGTTTTCCACTCTGATTTAAATGCGATTAAAACTATTGTAATATTACTCAGCATTACACAGATATAAATAATTAAAGAATAGACTATGTTCATTTGAGATCCGACGATGTGCTCACAATATGCATACACTTTTGAGTCCATAAAATCAATCATGTGCTATTCATTTTACCATACTAGTTGCTATGGGCGTAGTATTTCTTCTCGAAACCATGTAAAATGTTTTATCTCAAAGTTAAATGAGACGTTAACCATAACGAACAGAGATAAAATTATAATTGGCTCTAATTTTAATGAGATTGAACCGATACTTCATTACACAACATTAAACAGATTCTCACAGTTTGAGCAAACATTATGAGTATGTTTAAGCTCATGCAATCACCTGATGTGGGTCGTATTGTAGAAGGTGACTGAGGTAAAACCTGATTGCCCGGGGAATTCGCGCCGGCTTTACTTCTTCGCCCATTTTTAATTCTGGCGTTCTTATCCATAATGTGAAAAATAGTTTAGTGGCTTCGTATGAAGTGTTATCTTTTTCAAACTTATAAACCGTTATGTGCATCAACTACTCCTTCGATACTATCTGGGTCTATGAGCTTTTAAACAGTCAATTTTTAAACTTAATTTTCATCTAAAATAAGATGTAATACAGTTAAATGTGTTCAGATTTATAGACATTATATATAAATAATGAAATTTTAGACAGAACTTATGGGATGACTTATTACGAACTAAGTTTCAAAAAAATATAATAACGTGTTGTTTGTTAGTTTTGATAAACTTAAAGAGTCCTAAAATAAAATGTACATTCATATTTAAATTAGTTTGACGTGTCCGAATATGTATCACATCTAATAAATAAACTCGCCATCATGTATAACACAGCCACAAACTATATTATTCGAAATGGCGTTTTATATAAATATTATTTGAAATACGAAAAAAGACATATTGGAAATGTACATTTGATAATTGTTTTTCTAATTGTTATATTACACATTTCATTCATGATTTTTCAATTCGAGTGCTTTATGTCTATATTATCGTATGCATTTTCTATTAAGTTGGCATTTCTATTTATACATAAGTATCCTGAAATATTAAAATCAAAATCGTAGTTAACGAAATACATATGTTTTATTATACGAAGCTTATTTTGAGCAGCTATAACTCAATTCCAATTTAGTTTTGTTGAATACTATCAGTACCACCGGCTGTAACATATGTAAAACAAATACTATTGTTATTAATTTATGATATATAGTGTAATTTTAACACAAACATTATATTAAAATAGAATCGCATGATGGCTTTGACAAATATTGGATAATTCGTTTTTTTCATTATTTGAAAGTATACTTATAATTATTGAAATGTTAAAACTTTTTTTAATAAAGTCTTCACTTCATTTCTTCTTCTTTTTTTTCATGAAAAGACGTTCCCTAAAGTTCTCATATATTTCAGTTATGTCATAGACATCAGAAATAATTACCCTTACTGATTCCAGATAGATTTGAAAAGATATTTCAATGATGTATTTTTATTCTGTGAAAATTTTAACCTTTATTTAAACTTATTTAGATCTTCTAACTGTATACATATCGATTTCTATAACATACAAGCTAAGATTGATTTCACATATATATATATATATATATATATATATATATATATATATATATGTATATATATATATATATATATATATATATATATTATTTCATGTATCCACATAAAATGTTATAAAAGAATATCATTTTTATGTATCAATTTTCAGTATTTACTTCAACAGTGCTCGATGCGTGAGTAGAGCTATGTACTATATATTTATATCTATATATATATATATATATATATATATATATATATACATGTATATATATATATATGTAAATTTATATATATATATATATATATATATAAGAGGGACATATAGGGAGGGAGGGAGGGAGGGAGAGAAAGAGAAGTGGTATGTAATTCTAAATTTGTCAAAAATTGTATCATTTCTTATCTATTTTGGTTTTCTGAATCTGATTATATGATAAAGTTACCTAAATAATATGTGAATTCTTTATATAGCTTTTATTAAATGGTAATGTTGAAATATTATTTTTATACCTGTGTTATAGACGTTGCTTGCTCTCTTAAATACGTGTTCATTATCATTCGATGATAGCTATGTCTACACTGCATATGAATATGTTGTATAAAGGATTAGGGTAGTTTAAGGTTTATTTGAACACCAAGAGGTAGCCCGCTTTAATGGTAAAACAAATTGAAGTTATAGTGCATAAAATGCTCTACTTCTCGAACGAACAGGTTTATATTTTATCGTGTTTGGATCTAAAATGCTACTTCACCATATTCTATATTTCACTGTTAAAAATCAGATCATTATGTGTTTGACCTTTGCTTAGATTTCAATGAAAATCACGTGTCTGGTTTTCATTTATATTCGTTCTTATATCAGTAGTTTACTCTTTTAAGTAAAACGGAAAAGAGCTGGACATTTTAAGAGTTACAGATGATGATTTTCCGTTTTGCAATGTCATTTAATAACAGACTAATTGGCTAAGATCAAAGGGTAGTATCTATTCCGATGGATACTGCACTTCATAGATCGGTATTGTCTTGGCCTTCGGGGCTTGATTTCCGCCGGTCTATGGGTATGATCTGTCCTGTGCAGTTCTAGGAGGTCTACCCTCCCAGGCTTTACCTCCCCTCTTTGGGGAGGAGTAAGTTAATTGCTTACTGTCTAAGGCGCCCCTACCGGGAAATGCCGACGGGGCTGCCCAGGCAATTTTTAATGGCCAGAGTGCTCACCTTCTCGAGCACTGGCTTTTCAAATCCCACTTTCCGACCTTGTGTCACATATTCCTATTGTGGGTAGGGATCAAATAACGCCTTTTGGCTAAGATCAAAGTGTAGTATCTGTTCCGATTGATACTGCACCCCATACTGGTGTTGTCTTGGCCTTCGGGTCTGTATTTACGCCGGTCAATGGGGCTGTCCTGTGCAGTTCTGGGAGGTCCACCTTCCCAGGCTTTGCCTCCCCTCTTTGGGGAGGAGTAAGTTTTTTGCTTACTGCCTGAGGCGCTCCTACCGGGGAATGCCGACGGGGCTGCCCAGGAAATTTTTACACCCCACTTTCTCGACCCGACCTTGGGGCACATCTTATTTGTGGGAGTAAGATAAAAACTGGCCTTGTGCCTAACTCATGGAGGGGAGTAAACTAATACTAACAACTGAATGATTCGAATAATAACCGCAAAACTGTAATAGTAACCGCACTCACTTCTTTCTGATTTTCTATCTGGTTATAATAACTTGAACGCCGGAACAGTAAAAGGTTTCATCAGCCGTTGCGCACAGGAAATAGTGGACAGAAAAGCGGATGTCTTATTCATTTCTAGTTTCCTTCAAACTCTAATACGAGAGGAAATAACGTAAAGTACTAACGCACTCATAGACGTCGCTAGTATAACTGCATCTGTTTGTCTGGTTTCTTCTTTTGCCATATTATCCCGTTTTACTTTATTTTGTGCCGAAACACAATACATATTTAAAACTATTCAGTGAGCAGAAGCCGTCGTTTTACACACATAATTAGATTCAATATATTTGCCACCAGCTTTTTTCTCGGAAGACAAACAGTAAAGATACGGGAAATTCAACTTACGCTTAAAGCCAGAAAGGGGACAAAGCAGACACGCGTTGTTATTTTAGGGGCAGTTTTTCCCCGTCACTTAGTTTTTTTATTTCAATCGGGTACTTACTTAAAAATAAAGAAAACAGTGTTTAAATAAAATAAGTAATATTTATATATATATATATATATATATATATATATATATATATATATATATATATATATATATATATAAAGTGAGTTTAGATCAAAATAATTAGAACATTATTTATATCAGTTACAATAATTCAAACACAACGATTATTTGGCGTACGGTCGTTTCCATGACGATCTGCAAATATGTTATCTTATATTATTTTTCTAATAACTCCAAACATTCTCTTCTTCAGAATCTATTTCGTCGCGATATTTATGTGTTGTTTGATCGAATACAATTTAAACTAGACAGAGTGAATGTTATAGTCTCCAATTGTACCTATTGAAAATAATCTAGTAACAACGTCTAGAATCACGCCAGTCTTAGGGTACGTCCTGTGCAGTTCTAGGAGGTCCACCTCCCAGGCGTTACTTTCTCACCCTTTGAGAAAGGAGGCTGTTTATTGATAATTGTCTGAGGCGCTCCTACCGGCGACTGCCGACGGGGATAGGCATGCATTTCATTTGTAAACAAAAGTGTTAAACCTCTTGCATGCTAGCGGTTCAATCCCACTTTCCGACGTTGTGTCACATCTTACCGCTGTAATAAATAAATAAAATAATTGAAACGGAACAATCAGATGAAGGAATAATTTTATTTCTACCCTCACGAGAGTTCGCGCAGCAACTTCGTAAAGTAGAATCTCTTTGTGAAATATTTTTAAATCACTTATCGCTGATGTATACTTTACGAATTCTTTGGATTTTATTGGATTTTGGTTTATCTATCTAAACGGTTTGACCGCACAGTTCTGTGACAGACGAAATCACTGGTTAGACAGCCTAATCAGGTTGACAGATCGTATTAGTAAAGGAACGTTGAACTTGGTAATAAACAGATTGGTGACACTACAGGAATACTGAACGCTGTATGTAGAACGACGACGACATCCTCCTATAAAAATCTGGAAAAAAATCTAACATGGTAAAAATTACCTCGATCAAGCGATATACACACGCCCTTGGGAAGGGTTTATGAATTTGCTATTCCCTAGAAACTTTCGCCGAAAGGTCAAGCTGACTGAATCCGTCCAAAGTGAGTGTCGAACCAGAGCATGAGGAGATAATTATTTATTTAGCTATCGGCACTGAAATAGTGTTAGCCTGCGAAAGATATATCAAGCTCATACACGTACATAACATAAAAGCTACGTTATTAAATATTATTTATCCAATGTTAACTAATGTAGTAATCTATTTTATAACCATGGAAATAGAACCTACCTAGATATTAACACCATTAGTACTTTTATTTATCCCGATATTTTTGTAGCCATCTTCAATTTGTCACGTGCTACTGGTAGTCCGCCAACCTACCTTCCCATAACATATGCATTCTTTTGTCGTTTCAGAAAGAAGCTGTAACATTATACAAAACATGATTTTACTATTCCATTATGTAAAAATATAAATAAAAATATCTGATCCGAAATGATTGTTTCTGTAGAATAATCCATTTTGAAAATCAACTGCAAAAAATCAATATCATCTGTGGAATAATAATATGCTTGTACCTTCGTGTGTACATACGTTGTAAATTTCACAGGCATTTTAAAAACAAGATAAGCCAATAAAAAAGATCAAATAATTAAAAAAAAGACTAGTAGAATAGCTGGTATTGCTAGTACATATAAATAGATATTACGCTTTTCTAAAATGAATTGTTCCAAGATCGAATAAAATGACATAAATAGCATTATGTCGTTGTCGATGACTAGAAAGTTAAATTCGTTTTGATTTGAACGACAATGAGCTGGTAATCATTCTTACGCTTAGAAATAGCCTATTTATTTCTAAAATGATTGGAATTGTTACAATAAATTAATAGAAAGGGTAAAATATATGTTGAATTCATTTTACGGTAAGAAAAAAGAGAAGACAGTAGGTATCAAATTTCCACTATAGTCCACTAGTTTAAATATAAATATACTCCCATGCCGTCATGCGTTTAAATTATTTAATAGTCTTGGTTTTTATAAAATAATGAAATATCAATTCAGAGAAAGAAAGACGAGGTCAGTTCAAATAGAAAGTACAGGGAAAGGTTTACTGACGTAGAAATCAGTTGTCTCATTGAACAGGTGTTGTTTCTAAGAGAGGATATTCGTTACGATTTTAAAGCACTTTTTAAGTATTCTGGATTAACCGGTGTATGTTTAGCTTTAAAAGATTGAAAAGTAGCATACGGTTATTCCGGTGGCGGTTGTAGTAGAAAAATAGTAGAGAAATAGTAGCGGAATAAAGTCGATGCTACTGTTCATTTAAATTGTTTGTTTGAGAGAGTTTGGTAAGACGGGTAGAATATAATAAATATGGAATGAGGTTGAAAAGAATGAAGATTTTTGTGAGACTCACATGTAATTAGAGTGAGCAACATAAGCAGATTAAATAGTCTGTTATTTTCCTATAATGTCTGAGGGCTTAGGGAAAAAACATCCTTATTTAATTATATAGACTAGCGAAAATAGACTCCCTGACGGTCGTCTATTTTTGCTAGGCTGCCGCGTTCTTAGGTGGTGAGACAAAAAAAATTGTCTCCGAATACTTTTTTGTTTAAATTTTTTCCCGCCAAAAAAGGGGGGATTTAATCCCCCCTTAAAAATATCGAGAGCAAACGCAGACCCTAAAGTATTTTCGAAGAACAAGTGATACGATCATTCATTGTTAGGTAAAAGAAGTGTTAAATAAACCAATTTTTTAACTTGTCTTCGTCGTTCAGTGGTAGAACGGCGGACAAATTCGTTCAAACTTCTATTTAACGTTACGGTTACAAAAATTCTCCAGAAGGACAGACAGACAGAGAAAGTGCTCGTTATATTATATTATAAGTGGACTAGCGAAAATAGACTCCCTAACGGTCGTCTGTTTTTGCGAGGTTGCCGCGTTCTTGGGTGGTGAGACAGAAAAAAAATTGTCTCCGAATACTTTTTTGTTTCAAAAGGAAAAAAAAAGTTGTTTTTTTCCGCCAAAATTCCGCCCTCCCTAAGAAAATCGAGAACGAACGCAGACCCCAAAGTATTTTGGAAGAACCAATTATTAAACGAGCATTCATTGCTAACTGAGAGATGTGAAAAATAAACGATTTCTTTAACTGTATTAAAATTAAATAGAATGTTATCACTTGTCTTCGTGGAGCATTGGTAGACGTCGGACAAATTCGTCCAAATTCCTCTTTGACGTTACGAATGAGTTCAATGTTAAATTACGGTTATATTACTTTTACGTATCATTTATATAGGTCGGCGGAGGTTGTTGATTTATAATTGTTGGTACTAGATACATATCTACCTTTCTATTGATTCCTTGCAAAGGAATATATTATTGTCGTTACACATCTGGTGCGACAGTAACCAACGTTTCTGTATGTCTGCCTTACTCAACCGGAAATTAAGGGTCGTGCTTACACAAGAAATCAATAAAACCCTATGCGATATAGGACGGAAGCGAAAGCTCCATCAACATTAATAGCGCTGTTGATAGAAGAGAACTGAAAAGAAAACGGGACAGCGAAGCGCAGAGTAGAAAGCGATTAATCATGTCAGCGATAAATTACAATAAATCTGACAAGAATAAATGATGGATCAGGAAATTCAAACAATTAAAGGCAAAAAGCATTAGCAAAAAAATCCGTTTAGAATTATTCTCAATCTCTTTGATTGTCCTCTCTTTTCTTCTGGTTTCTTATGTTATTCGTATTATCTGAATGGTTGTGATTGTTCCACGGTTGATTGATTTTTTGCGACTTTCTTTTCATTTCCCAGCATCGAATCGCGGTGTTTCCAATCGTGCAGGATGAAAATAAGAAACGAGAATCTTATGATGCTTGCGATCAATTTATGTTTATCAATAGAAATACAATTTGAAAGTAAGGCGTGACAGATCTACTTATATTCCATGTTAAGTTTAGACCTGATATACAAACGAAAATGATTTTTGAAACTAAACGTAACAGACAAACAGAAATAGTAATTTAAAGCCTGACTGTTCTTATTATTGTGGACGTGCGCGTGTGTGCGCTCAATGCACACGTGGCACAGCTCTCCTCGTCAACTACCAGACACCGTCGCCTTTTCACTCGTAGACTTCTCTCGCGTCCCAAACAGATAATTGCGGATTTGGCTGATGTGGCGTCGCCGAACATTTGGTCGTACTTACGTGAGGAAAGCGCTGATAAAATACACCCTCTCGAAGTAACCCCGATGGGGTCAAAACATCAAGAAATAAGGTCTGACGTTCCTCATGCGGTTCAATAACGAAAAGACTTGTACATAATAACATTGTAAATCCAACAGAAACTTCGGGTATTCAAAGCACAAGAATATTTATTTTTCCTCAAAGACTGGCAGTAGAAGAGATTAATTGTCTTTGGTATTGGATTGAGTTGTTTGGGGGTTTTCAACTCTGATTTTGAAAACTCCCAACTTAGTATATAACCGACTAAATACAATTTCTTTCCGGATTTTGGAAAACAAATTCGCTCGGTATATGCAGGCGTGTTGCCCTCTCCTCCCCCCCCCCACACACTTCTACTTCTCAGTTTAAATCTGACGTTACTGTTTCTCTTCAAACTCTTCTCCTAAATTCGCGCCCTGTACCGCTTTACATACCCAGGCAGGATCACTCGACATCGTCCGTACGAAATCTACTTGTTTAAGTAAGCGAGCAATCGGAATTGTCGGCGGCTTATATGGACACATCTAAGGAGTCGGGCTTTTCGTGTCAGTCACTTTTCCTCGTTCTCGTGCGACCCGGATTTTCTCTCGCACACAATGTTCTCTCGGCCGCGATATTTGTCAATCTATGACATCGGAAGATTTCTAGAATATTCTTGATCTGTCGGGGGGTCACACATGTGAGTCCAGCAAAATAATGTGTCACCAGGCTCAGAAATCTAAAAATTATTCCCACCAAAATGTATTCTAATAAACTCGTGTGTACAATAATGGTAATTTTCTTGATTCGGTTTGCCAAATAAATACAGGCTATGTATTCACCCCAAATCCTCCGTCGAGTACCAGGGTTTTGTCATACGCAGGCTATGATCTTCTATTAATTGTCTTCATCCAAAGTTCGTGCTCGAATGCGGCACCAGTCGCAGTGTAAATCGCTACAGTCAGTGCTACAATATAATCATTCTCCTTCCAAACGAAATGAGAATTCCATTTTAAAACAAGTACCAGTTTTATTTTGAGAGACGTTACACTGATACAGTGCTGCAAATTGAAATAAACACTTATCAAACCGAACACAATTCATCATCCTAGACACAGCAGTCCATCTATCTCTGAGAAACTGTCTCCTTTGACACCTGCTACAATATATATTAAAATCACTAGGTTCACACCGAGACACCACTCGAAATTATTAACTGTTTATCTAAGCATGAAGCTCAGAGACTATAAAGTCTACCATCTGGTATGAACATTAATTTTGGAAAATCTTAAGTGAGTCATAACAACACTATAAAACCTCGTATCTTAATGTGCATTATTTTTTTATTTTATTTTCATTGTTTATTTTATTGGTTTGTTTCTCAGGATGAAAAAAAAAGACATGAACTTTCCCAAATCAGGAAATAAAATTCTGGGTGGTCAAACACATTGATTGGGTTGTTTGTCTTTTGTTAACTAAATATTTATACTGCCAGACCTGCCGTCTTTATCATGAACGTCTCTCACACATTTAACATGATGTCGTGTACATGTTTACATTATCAAGCTGACTAATTTAAAGACGGTTCGCTTTTTACAATCTGGTCACATTTTTTGCAAAGTCTATTTGTGATATAATATTTTTTACCTGTTGTTAATTACACGATGTTACCTGAGAGAAAAGTTACATTCATGAACTGAATTTTTTAACTGAATCCTTTCGTTCATTCTCAAAATGGCGTTACTTGATTAATTGCACTAGATTGGATAACAGGTTTCAATTTCAAGACAATTAGATGCATAAACGGTTGGTTGGTCGGTCAATCAAGCTGAAGCTAGAAATAGCATATTAATTGATACATGCGAATCTTGTAGAAAATTAGTACATGAGAACGTAGTATGTTGGATGCGTTCGCATATATGTATGAGAGGCTCTAGTCGTCAATCGTCCAATCGGTCGTTGGTCACATTTCAATTTGATGTTGTGTTCTCTAACCCTGTTTGAATTTTACATTTAGTATATGTATCTGTATAGGTTGCTCTGTGTATTAGTCAGGTGGTCACTTAGTGGGTCCGTCACGCTTATGTTTGAAATAGCATTTCTATCGTTAAACGCGTAAAATAAAACGGTGCAAGCTTAATGTTATCTCTTCCTGTTTAAACTAAAATGTATTTGTTTATATCAACAACATTATCAGCAGCACATTAAAAATAATTTAGGACTAAAAAGTATTATTATATTATTATTATTACTATTATTATTATTATTATTATTATTATTAATAATAATAATAATAATAACTATAATAATAATAATAATAATATAAATAATTATAATAATAATAATGTATATATCATATAATATATATATATATATATATATATATATATATATATATATATATATATATATGTATTTTAGAGGAAGCATTATTTTAATCAATGAAACAGACGAGTGGAAAAAAAGGAAAATTGTTAAAATTACCTTAAGGCCTTATCGTCTGACCCTCTGAGAGGAAACGTCAGAATGTAAATTAAAAACTAAAAGTCGAATGAGATATGAGGGGAAAAACTTATTTCAGTTGGATGGAAACGATTGAGAGAGGAAAAAATTGTTGTTCTGACAACTATTCCGATGGGTGGTTTTCTGTTTTACACAGTGCCAGGTCGAACTACCATCTCAATATTATTGAAGCGTTAGTTATTAATAACTCTCGACCTAGCCTGTGTAGACAAAAGATTTTGAAGCATCAGTTTGAGATCTTTAATTATTCAAAGCCACCATAACGTTGAGAGATTTACAGTTTTTTCATGGAAAACAACTGATGATCCCTTAAAATAGTGTTAGAAACAAACTAATATAATAAATGTAAAAAATAAATCGACTTATATGAGTGACTCTCCACTGAAAGACTTGTGACTATGAGTTTTTTTTCTGTTTTTTTAATATAGTTTTAATGGTTGAGAAACTTCCGAGACTTTATATATATAATTGAAATAAATTCTTACTTTTTGAAAACATTTCCATTTGTTGTATGAAGACTGTCGAAGATTGTAAAACAGATATACTCCAACCTCAGACTGACATTTTCTATCCTTTTATGTTCCTTTTTTTCAATTGCACTTGCCATTATAGGCTGTAATGTACAAGAAATAGAAATGTTTTACGGTAGAAATTTGATAGATTTTAATCGGTTTTGGTAATGTATTTTTAATTATGACTAATTGAACTATTTTCATTAGAACTGTTTATATTTACTTGCCTTCCAACTAGGGCAGAGTAAAAAAGGTCCGTATTGTAATGTAGTCTAAATCCAGCTATATCAAAAAGGTCCGACTTGACTATGACATAAAAAGTAAGTTTGTCTCGGTTTAGAAAGATTTCTCTTTCACTGACAGAGAAGAGAAAACCGAAGTTTTTTTTATCAGAAATGATACTACGTGTTGATTATAGACAAAGAGCAAATCAGTTCATTGTCTAGACTAGAACTAACTGTTAAATTAAATAGTCGTAACATGAACAATTGGAAATACTCTCTTCCTCTCACACACATACACACACATTATGTGTTTGTATTTTTCAATATTTAGAGGTTTTCTATAGAAATATAAATTTTATAACATAAAGTAAGTATAATAGCTCAATAGTGTAAGGCAAGAGCTATGTCATATTCAATATTTCTTTATGTAATTTAACATCATTTCAATGTTATGAAGGGCAGATCACGTCATTTGATAAAACTTATTTTTATTCAGCAGACAATTGTTTCGGCAAACACCAATTGGGAATTAATTTATTGGTGTTGATATACTCGGTGCTAAATTTTACACAACAAAGCAAAAACGAAAAAAAAACCATAAAAAAACAGGCGATCAAAGCCTAAATTTCTAAAAGTACTTATTATCAACATTATATATATATATATATATATATATATATATATATATATATATATATATGGGAAATGAAAAAGAAAAAAACAAAAAGGATGTTTTTTTATGTGTTCATCAACGTTTCGTCCTTATTTGTAAGACTTCTTCAGGATGATAATATAAAGAAAAAATTCATGCAAGTACTTGGACATATAGGATTGACATGGTGGCTTGAATGGAGGAAAGTAGTAGCCAGCTACTAGAAAAACAGTAGGGCTGACGTCCGGACTTGGTGAAGTCAGCCTTACTGTTTTTGCAGTAGCCGTTTTTTCCAGTAGCTGGCTACTACTTTCCTCCATGCAACCCACCATGTCAACTCTACATGTTCAAGTACTTGCATGACATTTTTTCTTTATATTATCATCCTGAAGAAGTCTTACAAATAAAGACGAAACGTTGTTTTTCCTTTTTCATTTCCCATTACGTTGGATTACCTTTATCCTTATTTTCCCATATATATATATATATATATGAGAAAAAAAATATGATAGTAATCCGACGTAATGGGAAATAAAAAAGGAAAAACCAAGAGATATGTTCTACATATTCATCAACGTTTTGTCTTTATTGTAAGACTTCCTCAGGATGATAATCTGAAGGAAAAGTCGCATGCCACGGCTACTACTTTCCTTTATCTCTCCCTCATATCTACCCAAAATTTCAATGTACTTGAATGAGATTTTTCCTTCAAATTATCATCCTGCGGAAGTCTTACAATAAAGACGAAACGTTGATGAATATATAAAAATATATATTGTTTTTTTTCTTTTTTCATTTCACATATATATATATATATATATATATATATATATATGGGCGTGTGTGTGTGTGTGTGTGTGCGTATATATATATATTTATATATATACACATATATAGTGTGTGTTAAAGCGAATAATTTCGGTAAAAAAGCTGAGTATGAGAGTTCAATGTTGGAAACAGAGCAAGAATAAAATATAGAAAGCAAAAATTCAAATCCACGTGGTAGTTGTCGGCACTATAATTTATTTCGACCCCCTGGCCTCTTCAACATTCTAACGGGACAACTACATATTAGGAAAATACATATTGAAACAATTTTCCAATATTTACTTTTTGAAGGGACCAGGAGGTTGAAATAAATTATACTGCCGACAACTATGATGCGTATGTGAGTTTATTTCTAGATTATATATATATATATATATATATATATATATATATATATAAAATATTTGTTTTTTTGTTTATTATCTATGTACGTATACGTTTCGTCCCTTTTCAATCATGACTCATCAGCATAGAGATATGACTATTCACTACCGGTCGTACGATTCGAAACCCTGGATAACAAGTATTTTTTCAACTTGCATCCAACGTCTCCAACCGCGCGCCCACCAGTTGAATAGCCGATAAACAATGATAATTTTAACACATTTAAAGCGGCACGATATCCAGGCATTCTACTTCTATTAAAGAAGGAATGATGCATTATAAAGCAAGTGACGTCATGCTGTGTTTGTACTACTATTAAGAGTGCTCTACTTATTTTACGAGGAGCGACAAATATAAAATATTTGTTTTTTTGTTTATTATCTATGTACGTATACGTTTCGTCCCTTTTCAATCAGGACTCATCAGCATAGAGATATGACTATTCACTACCGGTCGTACGATTCGAAACCCTGGATAACAAGTATTGTTCAACTTGCATCCAACGTCTCCAACCGCGCGCCCACCAGTTGAATAGCCGATAAACAATGATAATTTTAACACATTTAAAGCGGCACGATATCCAGGCATTCTACTTCTATTAAAGAAGGAATGATGCATTATAAAGCAAGTGACGTCATGCTGTGTTTGTACTACCATTAAGAGTGCTCTACTTATTTTACGAGGAGCGACAAATATAAAATATTAGTTTTTTATCTATGTACGTATACGTTTCGTCCCTTTTCAATCAGGACTCATCAGCATAGAGATATGACTATTCACTACCGGTCGTACGATTCGAAACCCTGGATAACAAGTATTTTTCAACTTGCATCCAACGTCTCCAACCGCGCGCCCACCAGTTGAATAGCCGATAAACAATGATAATTTTAACAAATTTAAAGCGGCACGATATCCAGGCATTCTACTTCTATTAAAGAAGGAATGATGCATTATAAAGCAAGTGACGTCATGCTGTGTTTGTACTACCATTAAGAGTGCTCTACTTATTTTACGAGGAGCGACAAATATAAAATATTTGTTTTTTTGTTTATTATCTATGTACGTATACGTTTCGTCCCTTTTCAATCAGGACTCATCAGCATAGAGATATGACTATTCACTACCGGTATATATGCAGATGGGTGACCATTTGGCAATCCTAGGCATTGTATGATATATTCCGATGACCTGGATATACGTCGTGTCGCGACCGCTTGTTAATTAGATACTCGATTTAAACGTCTTTCTTCAAAGAAAGCCAGCCAAACTTAACCAGGGCTCATACCACAGTAGGTTTTACCAGTTCGGTGTGTTATCCTTCATGTGGACCAAAACCTGAAATATGTCGTTTAAAATGGAAACTGACAGAACGCGCATTATTGGTATAATGATGTTGACCAATCATCCTTTTATAGCAGGCGATTATGATTCAAGAGAAGTCTGTACTATTTTTATTCATAAACTTATGTATGTATACTAAAATAATATAATAATAACTTTTTAATCAGAGGTTATAATTAAAGATTGTTTGATACTTTATATTTTAATCTATATAACCGCATGATGTATTATTTGTACTACATTCTCATAACGTTTCGGTCGATGTAACCTCCGACTTTCTTTAGGTGCACTTTTTGAAACTCAGGAGTATTTATTTTCAAACTCGAGAATGTGTACGGAATTTGAAACGGAAACTTTTTATTTAATCAATGACGGTAGCTGGATCTCGTATCTTGAGTAATTCGTAATTGTATTGTTATTATCGCTGAGGATGGAACCCTAACCCCAACGACGATAACTTAGGACTAGTTATTAGTTGGCACTACACATGTTACGCCACAGGTCATTGCGGGCGATTCCAGTATGAATAATAGGAGCTATAAACTGTTTCTTGATTTAGATGTGTAATTTTACTAGTCGTACGACTTATTACTGCTGATTACGTTCGAAATAACATATAGATTCCCGAGTTCGACAACTTTATAGTAATTGTTACACCGGCCGTTCTTACACAGGAGAAACAACACCGGTTGTCACTATAAATAGTGTGAGTCACCAGAGACACAGAGAAGACAAAGCACAGTCTTGTAACTGTCTAGCTAAGTGCTAGTCACTTTCTTACTTTGTTAATACACTTGTTAAACCAACCCTCGACTTGACTTCCTTTATTTATTATTTACTGTTGGAACACTTCACAACAGTAATAAAATGTAAAATGAAAACAAATAATTCAAATTACTAATTTTGATCTACAAAAGTCCGAAACATAACGGACATTAGTTCTTAATTTAAGGATTAATGATTTTTTTTATTTTGTTTTCCGAAATACCTTATTAATCTGATTTGGCGTGCTATTTGTTTTAAATTCAGATGAAAAAACAGTACCATTGGTAGTAGAATAATGAGAATTTCGAAGACAACTTATAATTGGTATTCTTTCACATAATAAACCAATAGCCGCGTAGAGTTCTACTATATTAAAAAAAATAATTCCTAATTCAAGTGATCCATTATAACAATTATTTTTAATTAATAGTCAATCAAATAAGATATAGTTCTAAGACTATGGACTAAACCGAGATATTAACTTCTGATGACAGAAAACAGATGCGCCGTATGCAGCTTTGGTAGGAATTATCTAATTCGGATACAGATTACAAATGTATTACTGAAATAACAAATTTAAGAACTTTTAAGCTTTTTATAGCAAGCTGATTCGATCGAAATGTGAATAGCTTTCCGTGGTGGATTACGTTCGAGGGAAACTTTGAAATCAACTATTGTGTATTAGAAGATATGGAGCAGAGGTTTCAAGCCAAGATATTTCTGAATTAAAGCGAGGATTAAGCCAAGAAATCGATGAATTTAGAATTCAACTTGATTGTCTGGAAATTATGTTTATTATTATGAATACACAATATATTGAATGTAACTTTAACGAACAAGATTTTGAGGTAAATCGTATAAGATAGCGCAAGTGCAAACGAAATGGAAACAATATGAGGTGGACTTTTACAGAAACAGATGTACATAACGTCGAGGAGTACACTATAAAGACACAAACGAATTAAAGCTGAAGAAACCTCAATGTAAGAAAACGTGACAAGAAAAAGACGAACAATTAGAATCGATCTCTTTTCTCCCAGACTATAGGACATTCGGACAGCTATACTCATCGCTCTCCAAATCTCGTTTTAGCGCAAATATGAACCAACGAACATTAGCTTCGAAGCTTTATATAAATTGAATAGAAATTCACTCGACATGCATATAGTTCGACTAAATGCAGATTGTACACATGTTACTATCTATCTAAACCCGTATTGATAGGGGAATTCGTTACCTGATTCAGTTGTAATCACACATCGAGGTTATTACATCAGTGAAAATCGTAAAATCGTAAGAACTTTCGAAAGAATGATGAACATTGCTAATAAACACTAATATGGTTGAATGGACGAATGCTGAGTTGCAACACAATACACACATAAGTATATATGTATATATACATATATATATACATATATATATATATATATAGTTCGCCGTTTTCAAGAACACTTTTCACACTTTATAGAATACTTGAAGAAAATGGTGTTTGTCGCGTTTTGCGTTCGAATCTCTTCGTATATGTATATTAATAGACACATTAATAAATAAAAGAATGCACACAACCTAATCTAATATATAAAGTAGAGACGTTTTTTCCCCTGCACCTTCTCGAAGTATAGTAAAATAACAACATACATCACATATATTCACTCGAGCGTGTATCAGTAAAGTTGTTATTATTTTTTCCAACCTAACACTAAATATTATATTTGGCCCACCATCAACGTCTCTCCGAAAAACCAACTCCATATAGGTGGTAGCAAAGACTTTTCCCCCTAACAATTGTGTACTGTGACTACACTAATCGACACCGGGTACTAATAAACACAGCTTACTTTTCACAAAACAGTCCGTCCTTATTTATTATTTGCCTGGTATTAATTTACTACATAATATAAAGCAATACGCAAACAAATAATGAGCGCTCCCGTTCGCTCCGATGATTTTCCACGAATATCAGATTACGTTTTTCCTATTTCTAACTATGATTTCCACATTTACATTCATTCCGGAATTAAGCGAATGACATTAACGAACACAGTTCCTGCAACATTTATTCTTCAAACATGACGGCTACAATTCCTTCATTGAATCGACTTCCTACTTAATTCAATAGCCGCCAAGATACTGTTAGACCCCGACACATTCATATTTTCAAAATCATATACTTTTAACCCTTCTCAAATTAATTACCTAAACCGTGTCATTGTTGAACTTTAATTTTCGTCGCCAGACGCTGCCAGTAAACAAGCTTAGCTTAACTGGCCTATTTTCACATGTATTTTTCAAGTTGTAACTGTGGCGCAATGGTTAAGAAGGGAGGTTTTATTTTCGCCATTATCGCCAGTATCGGCATTCGATCCCATTCTGCTTTCTTTTTCTTTTCTTTTTTTTAAATTTAAAACGTTCACCAACACGGTAGAGGGGGTTACAACAATAGGCGGTTTCTTTTTTATGCAATAGGTAGTACTCTCTCCCGCGCAACGCCGGGCGACGGGTTCCACTAGTATTAAATATAGGCATACAATTAAAGTGGGGTCTGATATTGACATTTGGTGCTTGTCGGTATTCACATTATAATTGCGAATTAAATTTAAAACGTAATCACAATTAACTTTAAGTATAAATGTCATTAAACTACTTTTGGATGCTCATAATACTTTAAAATGAGGTATTTAAACATCATTTAATAAAAAATAAAATAAAATAAATAAATAAATATTTAATAGCTCCCTTCGGTATTTTGAATCATGTCTAGGTAACTATAAAATATTTTCGTTGTAAGAGACAAATTCCCCCCTCTTAGTTTCGCTTTTAATAGAAACTTACTACTTAAGTTAAGAATTCTGGATAATTAAGCTTATCTTAGTATTGATGGAAACGATTTATAAATAAATACTAAACATCTTCCACAAAAACACCGAAGTATAACAATCTGAGCTGAGTCTCTGAAACTAGCTTTAAACTGTTGAACTTAAAAGAGTTTCGTATACAAATGACCTAAATAGATATCTGAAGGCTAGTTTTAGAAAGAACAAAAAATACCCTCAAGTGAATTATAATTTTTATAAATAAATTATAGAACTTATTAACTATTAAAAAAATATTACTGAATTAAAATTATAGCTGTCCGCACAATCTTTTAGGATGTACTACCTTTGAACGAAAAATTAAAAATGGCGTATTAGTGGGTTCCCCCACGTGTGAGTATGCTCTTTTTCTTTTTTGTTTGTTTGTTTTAAACCATTAAACATTAACCACTTTATAGTGTAGGTTTTTTCAAGACACTTTAACCCAAGAACTTTTTACTCTTTGCGAATTTTTCTGGTGATTTTGTAATGTTGACATAAAAATGTTGTTTAGCACAAGACAAATGAAACGGACCGTAAAAATATATCTCACAGAAATGTTATGTCATTTTTAAATTAGAAAAAATGAAAATAATAAAATAAAATCATGGTTATTGGAATATACTATGAACTGACTTATGTTTGCTCTGTTATCACTGATTGATAATCATCGAGCTGAATCTTGTAATCTTAACTGAAAAGTAAAAGGGTCTGATAGTATATGCTAATACATATATTGTCATTTATAATTATATATATATATATATTATTTCCTCCAAACAAGGCAGATTGCCACTGAAACGTAAAAGGCTACTGAAGTTAGGGGCCATTTTTTTATAGCGCATCATAAGTGAGGAGTAGTATAGCAAGATGTTTGTTCACATTACATTTACATTTTTGCATTTTCTTACAGTCCGTAAAACAAAGAATAGAGACGAAAATTCTAATAATTTAAACATGAAAAACTTATTAGCATCTTTTATGAAAAAACATATTTGTAGTAATAATATCATTATTGTGTTAGTCAATAAGAGTTATCGCACATATCAATAAGGTAATATTCGTCCTGACTAAAATATATATTCACAGTTGTGCCATCTTAATCTAAATAATTACGAACTATAATCGCTTTTAATTTCTTTCCGAAGATGTTATATTTTCCTGCTCACGGATCTTTTGATTTCAAAGGTACAGTTTTCGTTGCGGAAGTTTGTCTTAACAATGTTTGGATATTGCCTCATTAATCCACACAACACGTAATCAGAATCTGATAGTTTATTGTGTTTAATGATAAATCTTCGTTCAAGTTAATGGGTTTGTCCGTTTATGAATCAAATATGAATCTAGATAGCCATAAACAATTTGTGAAGAAGATATATTAGTTTCAACATATGAATCGTTCGTCTTAGTTTTTGTCTAATCCTAATAGATATGTAATAAAAACTACTGCTATTTACGACTGATGTGTCTTAATGTATAGGCGTTTGTCCTGGCTTGATGTGTGGAAGAGCGAATTCAATTATAGTACTAATTTTGAAGATTAAGGTGTTACGTTATTATCCTGTAGCTGCGATTCGGAAGAGCCTTCCAGTACAATTGAGTTTTTACTAGAAGACTTCTAGACCAATGATTAGCGTCGCGATTTCCTCTTCTACAATAGCATTATACTCTTTGAGGAATATTGCATAATAAGTGATGTCAAACGATTATATTAGGAGAAATAAGAAGAGATCCTTTGATATTAATCCATTCGATCTGCGTGTTTATCAAAGAAAAAATGATATTCAAAACTTAAGCGTCACGTCATATTTACTTCCCTCCCACCAAAACAAGATGTGGTACAAGGCAAGCATGCGAGGCGAATAAGTCAGCTCACAAGTGCACATTTGTCTGTTAAAAACTGTCTCATGAAATTATCCGATGAAAGCGTCTAAAGCAGTTAGCATTAAACTAACTCCTTACCAAAGCGCAGGGAGTGGACTTTTTAGAGCTGAATAGAACACATACCACAGCTAGACAGAAGAAAAGGCAACCTCCGGGTCCAGTCTCTCTCTAACTGATTGTCGAAGACATATTGCCGACTGATATGTTAGGCGTAATAGAGGAGAGACTCTTTCCAATTCTCTCGATCGACGACAACCATAACTTTTAATATAGATGTGTAGAGATATATTATAAAAATGATACTTAACTTAAGCTTAACATAACGATAAAATTGCTATTTGTGACCGACCGACTAACCGAGCCACAAAGTCTCGCGCATAGATGAACAATGCAGAAAAAAAGTCAACGTGGATGAATACAATAAAAAACAGCGGTTACAATGCCCTCGACACACAAAACAAACAGAAAGCAAAAAAAAACACACAAACTCATTAATTATCTTCGAATATCAGGATCCATTTATGTTAAGTAATAATGCAAAAAAAAAAAGAAAATAATATCTCAGGAAATGCAAGAATGAATTGCAGACCATATTCGTAACGATAGACTTGATAAAGGTCAGGATAACAAGGACAGTTTTTACGGGGTGTATTACATTACGTAGCGAGACGGGATAATCGTGACATTAAATCATTGGGCGAACGAACGGAGGAGCTAATGGATGTTTATGAAATGTTCCTAGCCCAAGTGAGTACATGACTAGACTTTACAATTAGAACGGACATTCTTAAGATACGTCCATCTTGACTTAACGTTGACCATAGACAATAGTATGGCTGGCTTAAGTGTGACAGATAAACGGAATGTATTTCTGACTTTAAGTTGAAGAAGACTCACGCAGTAAAAAGTTTTATTCACGAAGTTGAATAAAAAATACGTAACAATTCCATTTGTAGACCAAGACTACTGAATTCCTTCTTAATCATGACATACCAAAAATTGATATTTCATGCTTATATGTGACAGACGAACGGAAATATGTTTATCAATGTTTGAAGAGGGCGCATGAGGTAGAGTTTGATTAACTCTAGAGAGTGTAGATATTCAATAAAATACACGTAAGACGCGAGTTTGCAGATCAAGTGATTAAGTGATTTTAGCATGACAGACATTAGTAAATGATAGATCTAAAAAAACGTGACAGATGGTCCGACATATCTACGTTTAATTTATTTTCACCAAATCAGCTAAATAAATAGATTGGGTCAACCTGATTTTAAGTGAAAAATGTAGTGTCTGTTCTATACTCAGTTAGAAGAAAAGAACTCATTCTATGCTAAGGCAATTTTTATTTTGTCCAAATCCAGAGAGTTCATTTCGGTAGGCTGGGTTTTCCGTATATTAAAAACTAACGATATGTTTTTTGTTTTTTTTAAACATAGTTCACCCCAAACAAGGGAGGCCGCCACTGTAGACGTAAGGGTCTACTGAGAAAAAAGAAAAGGGAGAAAGTTGGGGGAGGGTCAACCTAAATTGGGATCTGCGCAGCGAGATGTCTGTTTACATTAGTTTTACATTTTTGCATGTCAGTACTGCCGGTGAAACAGGAAGCAGGAAGGGAGTTCCAGAGGCCAGTAGCACGAGAAAAGAAGCTTTTAGAGTAGACGGCTCTTAGGCATCTGAGGACCTCCACAGTGAATGGATAGGATTTTGTTGATTGTCGAGTTGGTCTAGTTAATTTACGTTGTGGGGACACCAGAGTAGTCAATTCATCGGAGTATAATCCATTGAATATTTGTAGAACAAGTACAGGGATTCTACATTACGGCGATAGGGACAGAGACTTGAGCTTGGTTTACAGTGAGGGACCTATTAGGTTGGCGACTCTTTTTTGACCAAGGAGGGAGAGACTATTAGATGATGCAACGTTTCTTTCGTATGGAGGCAATAAATAGGAACTTAATGAACAAAAAGTGTTGATAAACTGATTTATATTTCCCCTAAATTAAACACGTGAAAATAATATTTCAATCGTCGCGTAATATTCTTCAGCATTTAACTAAGAACGCCCCCACTTAATACTTATCACCGCTTGACTCTTGGCTTTGATTATTTGTGATTCGTTAGTTAAAAACACTAAAAAATAATTAAGATCGATATTAGGCAAATCTTTAATTTGTATCCCCTTGAATGTTTAGCAGATTATCTATCCTTCAACCAACGTATTAAAAGTATTTTCTTGATAAAAAATACTTTGTGTCCGAAAGTAATGACCGCTATTAGTTCAATATTTACACAGGCGTGAATTATTTATTTTTTAATTCATCCGGCGTTCATCTTTATTTTTCCTCCGTCAAGCATGCCTTGTCTAACCTGAATAAAACCGTATTTATTTTAATTACCTTCAACCTTCGACAAACAATATTATCAAATATTGGAATAGATAAAGAAAAATATACACTTGGAAACAAACGATATTATTTGTAAATTAAAGTTGTCTTAATGATATTCTTTAAAAATATGTGCATTAATGGGCTTATTGTAGCTTGTTCTCAATGGTTTACTTTCCGATCACCATGAATGTGCATTATATTTTGTTTATATCTAAAGACTATTATATTTCACTTATGTTATGTTATGATTTTTTTTTGTATTTATATGCATCTGCGTTTTTAATACATCGTTTATGTACTGTCTTTTCTAACGTAACTTCAAATTCGTAATCGTGTATTTATTTTCTCATCTTTTTTAGTGTCTACTTTGCAATGTGGTTACCATAGATGCGACTATGAAGAGTAATTTTGTCCACGGCTGCAAATTGTCTATGTTGCATCTAGATCGTTGAATTTTACCCACTGTAGTCGCTGTAGTTGTACTGAAATAATAACAAAAAATGCATATGATTTTGTTGTGAAGTTGTCCAACAGTAAATAATAAATAAAGGAAGTCAAGTCGAGGGTTGGTTTAACAAGTGTATTAACAAAGTAAGAAAGTGACTAACACTTGGCTAGACAGTTACAAGACTGTGCTTTGTCTTTTCTGTGTCTCTGGTGACTCGCACTATTTATAGTGACAACCGGTGTTGTTTCTCCTGTGTAAGAACGGCCGGTGTAACAGATTTAGATCTTTTTTTCTACTGAACTCGAAGGAAACTACAAGACCTATGAGGTCCTTATCGTGCATGCATTTATATAACCACCCGGCATTGGTCAAGAACGATCCTTTGACAGGTTTTCTCCTGTTGAAGTCAAATCCTGAAGAGAGTGATACCGGTCCATTTTTATTACCAAAGCTGGGTGTGCCTGTTTGTAAATTACTATTTAAAAATTATATGTTTTATCATAAAATTAAAAAAGCATAATATGTTTGATATTAATATAATTAGGATAGGTTCAAAAAGCCTTCACATTTATATATATATATATATATATATATATATATATATATATATATATATATATATATATATATATATACTTCTTTTGTAGTAGGAAAAATCCCAGCAGATGCTTAGTTAATTATGAATTAAAATTAAAATTAAGAACGTAATATTATTTATTTTTAAATACAGAAAAATTAGTACAACATTAGTACCGTCGGTTTTAAGTTCAGAAGGACTTAGCCATCCGGCTCTCTTCAGCTTATGTCGTCATCTGTTTCGGAAATGTGAAGTCAGCTGTCACTCCCGTTTCGACGCGTTATTTGCTTAGAGTGTTATGTATATTTGTTTAATTTTAGTGTAAGAGAGGTTTAATAAGTTTTGAAAAAAAAGGGGTGATAGTAACAGTTGAGATTTAAAATTGGAAATGTTTTTAAATATAAAAAATCAAAATAAAAAATAAAAAATATGTCTATATAAATCCTGTAAGTCTATGTTTATAAGTAGCGTATATTTGGCCGTTACTGTTTTGCGGGTTAATAATGTGTCTTCTAAAGAAAATAGTGAGAGAAAATGGGCTTAACAATTATACGTATGAAGAGATAAAAACGTTAAAATACACACATCAAATTCAAGTGTGAATCCTGGATTACATGACTTTAAATCAATCCGAAAGGAATTTAAATAAAGATATAACCCGGGCAGTGTGTCGATCGATCGAAGGGCAGTAACTCTAAAGGGTTCTTGAATTATTTGTATTCGGAATTTAACATTATTAACTAAGGAATAGTGAAGGCTTATGGGAGTAATATTATTGGTATACTGATTAAGACTGGTTTAGAAGTAAAATTAAGGATTGGGTCGGCAAGTTTGAATCTATTTGGAGGATATAAGAGGCAAGCATTATAACTAAGAAATGGTGGGAACTTAAGGGAGTAATAATAATATGCAATGGGTGTGTAACCCACTTAATGACTTGAAAAATTATTATTGGGAAAGTTATTGATTATTGGTCTCGAGTAGTGGTTTGGATATGGACCGATTAAGGTATTTATTCCTATTGTTTTATTTTATTTATATTTATGAGCAGCAACCCCCCTCTGCCTAATACATAACTCCATAATTGCCCCACTTCGGAAAACCCTCTCAATAATATATATATATATATATATATATATATATATATATATATATATATATATATATATGGGAAAATGAAAAAGGAAAACCAAAAAAATGGATTCATTTTTATTCTTCACCAAGTACGGACGTCCACCCAGTAGTGGCCATTATTTTATTTTATTTTTTTCCTCCCAATATGTCAACCCTACATGTATTTGTACTTGCATGACATTTTTCTCCATATTATCATCCTGATGAAGTCTTATAAATAAAGACGAAACGTTGATGTACACATAAATAAACATCCATTTTTTTGGTTTTCCTTTTTCATTTTCCCATCACGTCGGATTACCTTCATCCTTCTCTTCCCATATATATATATATATATATATATATATATATATATATATATATATATATATATATATATATATATAAATTCCCTAAATTGCGATTTATTTTTTCACTGACTTTGTCTACATCTTTAACAGCGTAAACAGTGTTTTCATTTCCTCTTATGTTATTTTTTGTTTATTGTATTTCAATTCACGCTCGTGTTTTATCATGTTGTTTTATGTTTATATCCTGTCAAAAAATGAATTCAATGTGAATTAATTTCTCATTCATTAGAATTCTAACTCTTTGTTGTGTTCGTTTCAGTTACTTTCTGTTACGTGTTGTTGTAGTAGAAGTCCAAATCACGCACTAGATAAAAAAACAAAACAAAACAGAAACACGGCTTTTCTATTGTGAGACCTAATGACGAAATCTTTACTTTCAAGAAATTATGTTTACAAAGTATTTCGACGAGAATTTTACTTTATTCAAAGGCATATAAATACGCTTTCTTTTGTCCACCAACTATTTTTGTATTTGTCATATCTTGTAAGCAAATACATCGAGAGAAATCACAAGGTTCTGCTTACAACGATATGTCGCTACTGTTTTTGAGTGGCAAGGAAGAATACGTATTATTTCCTCATGGTTATATAGCGAGAATATTGTGCCTTTTCTTTGGATTAAAGCTACTTTAACCCTGAATAAGATGCAAGTCATCCCATCAGCTAATATTTGCGTCAAAGTAAATAGACATAGTAAAAACTCTCCAAAATCTCCATTTCAATTGAATTCTGGTATACCGTCAATCATGAAGATCTTTTCATTAAAACAAGGAAAAGCACACAGCAATGCTAGCAGGGTAACCCAACGTTGTTCGAGATTGAATGAGAATTCTTATGTTCTTTTGTGCTCGGACCACAACACTACATTATGTATGCGATTCGTAGTTTTCACATTTTACGATATTCAAATGTGAGGCTCGAACCAAGGGTGTATTCAGCATTGTAAGGGAGGAGATTTAAGTACGGTGACAGTAATTACAATATAGTCTAGTATATTTATTATATTTTAGACACTTTAGTAACACCCAGTAATGAATGAATAGCCCTTCGCAGACTTGCTACAAGTTCCTTATCGCATAGTTACATCACGAAGACCGTGTTCGAATAGAAATGTTTATGCGACACTTTAAATGTAAGAGGTGCCCCCAGATGGAAGTCACAAAACCAGGTGAGAAGATTTTCTTTCACTTGGGCGGTCGAGAATGTAAGCTGAAAAGACGTGTCTGGCTAATGTACCCATTGCGGACGAGGGGCAATACGCATAATATATGTCTTTCTCTCTCTTTCTCTGTCTTTCTCTCTCTCTCTCTCTCTCTCTCACGCGACACGCGTCGTCTAATTTCATGCGTACACCGATGACCTGTCGTTGTGATGTGTTGTCTGACTGTCTTCTTGTTTATATAAGCTTTTTTATCAATATCGACATCCAGGTCGATTTATTAGTAGACGTATAGAATCATCGTTTACGACAATGGCACGCGTGTGTAACGGTACGTAAATGAAACTGTTCCAATAGTCATACTTCTATTATTATTTCAAGTCACACGGCCATTTTGTTTTTAATGAATTCCATATGCGAACTCAGTCTCTACGATAATATTGTGCCCATCTTGATGAAACTAAAATATATCTACCCAAGTGCTGTGAGTGATTTAGTTTTAAAATACATATTTTTATGTGGGTTTTACTACATAACCATGTTCTTGACATTAAATTGGTCAATGCAAACACAAACATCACGATATTCCTCTCTTGTCTTTCATCAAAAGGAAATATATTTATCCACCAACCAGAGAATAATATATGCTCAGTATATATATATATATATATATATATATATATATATATATATATATATATATATATATATATTATATATATATATATATATATATATATATATATATATATATATATATAACGAGAGAGAGAGAGAGAGAGAGAGTAAGATGATACTTCAAAGATATAAATTATATATTTAACGAGTAAACTATCAAGATTAAAACAAAGCTCAATATATCGGATAGATCATTAATAATAATACATCGAATAACAGAATAAAATAAGAAATGAATCAGACTCCATTACAGTTTATTTAAATCTCAGTGTGTTTTTGGCCGATATATTTTATGGTTTGCATATTATCATAGCTGAATTACTTTTTACTCGCAGTAATTTCATTGCGGTAATAGTCGTCTGAAGAGAAGAATTTCTTTGAAAATTCATGGTTAAAAGACTCAATATTACTCCATGCTCTTGAACTTTGATATGCAATAAAGTCTGATTTCTTTCTAATTGTATTATTTCATTCAATCCATTATATATATATATGTATATATATATATATATATATATATATATATATATATATATATATATATATATATATATATATTATCAAATATTTATGTGTTCATAACCTACAGACGATATCGTTTCAGACTGTTCGTCTCATCAGTGCAGGGGTCGTTGTTGTACGCAGTCGCATGAATCGAACGCAGTTAATACATTCAGGCTAGAATTACGAGGCAGACAATCGGTGCCACACGACTACTAACAATAATTACAGACAGTGATTAAAATTGAGATACACTTACCCGAGGAGGCAGAATAAAGCGCTATTATTGCCAACAGTGTTCAACGCTTCCGCGGAACTTGCTTTGTCGGTGCTATATATATATATATATATATATATATATATATATATATATATATATATATATATATATATAATGAGTTAATGAAAATAATTAGACGTGCAAAAGGAAGCAAATCATAATCTTCGATTGTTCAAAACAAGGACGTTTAGTAGATAACAATATTTATTTTTCTTCTCTTTTATTCCATTAAGCCAAGCTTTTCAAAGATTAAAATCTTATCAACAGAGGAAGTTAATGATGGATAAGTTGACAGATGGAGATAGCTAATATTGGAAATTTGAAAAAATGTGTTAAGATTCAAACGGGTATTTTCCAGCGCATAGGAGTGTCACTAAAACGGAAATCCAAGTAGTATGGGGTTCAAATGTATTTCTAAATCCAAAAAAATCCGTGTAAAGATTCAACGATAATTTCAGTAGTTTATGGAAGGAGGATCAGATAAAATTGGCCATTTTGTTGAGAAAACGCAATTCTTCCTGTTTTCTATGGAACGGATTCAAAGGCAAAAGCAACGAACAAGTTTTCAATAAAACTTAGGTCGAACTGTTATATTGGATAATGATTTGGAATTGTGGGATGGAGAAAAGAAAGAAAAAAGAAAGAAAGAAAAAGCATGGAAGAGAAAGAAGAAGACAGAGGAGAAGGGTAGGATCTAAAGAAGAAAAGAAGAGAGAGCAAGAAGGGTAGGCAAGCAGACAAATGGGGGTTAATGATGGTCAGTTCAAAATGATATTTAGGCAGAAGAGGGAAGATGCTAGTTCTCAGAGTAAGTCTGGCTGAGAAAATTATATCATTGGGAGGGAAACAGACATACATGGTGGTGGGACGAAGGAAGTGATATGAAAAGATAGTAAGCTGGGAAGATGCAAGGGGACTAACCTTTGGTAGGTGAAGGGGGACGGTAAGGTTGTGGGAGTGTGAGAAGTAAAGGAAAATCTATCATTGAATATTAAAATTGTAAAAAGTTTGTTTTATTATAGATTTAAAATATAGACGTTTTTATTTTTCTTATTTAAATTTTTTATTTTAATAAATGTTTTTGCCCGACCTAGGAAATCTTCCTCCAGTTAATTTTTCGCCCAAAATGAGAGCTGGCTCCTCTCACGCTCCCCATTTTCAAATAGGAGCCGCTCTAGCTCAAACTCCTATAAAAAAAAAGGAGCGGCTAATTTTCAGCACTCCATAATGAATATGTGAACAACACTTTAACATTGAAAAATATATATTCAGCGTATATATATATATATATATATATATATATATATATATATATATATATATGTATGTATATATGTATATATATATATATATATATATATATATATATATATATATATATTGTTGAAATGATTGCAGGTATCTGTAGATGGGTTTATTTGAAAAATATTATTTATAAATAATTATTCAAAGCTATCACTAGATTAAGCTGTTAATTATATTGTAATGCGATACCATAGGCCACGGTTATTGAGTTCTTTTTACAGCTTGCTAGATGGCCGGCAACGTGAGTACACTCTCCCATTGGTAGATAATACGTTGTGGGCATATCAGTACGCGCTCCGACTACAAAGACAATATGACTTTAGTATTAGGGATCGAACTGTGTCACCGCCAGTGATTGCCTCCTCCCATACTGACGATTGCAGTTTGGTATGAAACACATGTGTATATAGGTTTATTTGAAAAATATTATTTATGAATAAATTGTATGTATATATAAATATATATACAATTATTTATAAATAATATATATATATAAATATATATATATATAGTGTGTAGATTTCAATTTTGTGTTGAGAATCTGAATAACAGAGCTCAATGTAATTTAAACAGAGCAAAACAGAATTATAAAAAAGAAAAAACTATACAGACATTAAGGTTGTATACATTATAACTTATTTCGACCCCTTAATTAGGTCTCCTCAGATGTATAAACAACCACGTCAAAAAACCAAATATATATATATATATATATATATATAATAGAAATTGGTAGTTTGCTGTAAGCATTGCTGGGAGTAATAATAAGAGTTTTTAAAATAACAAAAAAAACAAAACAAATAACAATAATAATAAACATATAAATAAAAATAAAAATTAAATAAATAGAAACAACAGACAATTACATATATATATGGGTGTATATATATATATATATATATTTAAAAAAAAATAAATAAATAAATAAATAAAATGAATCTATTTAGTTTTCCTCTGAATACTTTACTCTGAACACTTCCGGTTTAACCCCCCAGCGCTCCTGGCATTTTCTCGGTACCCGGGATTTTTCTTTTATTTATTTTTGACAAGGAGAGGAAGAAGAAAAAAAAAAAAATCTCTCGAAATATCAAATTGATTCTTGACAATCCGGACATTACAAACTAACACCCTTGCTGTCTAGAAAAATAAACAAACCTTTCGATCTATATCCGACTTATTTCGGTTTTGTTCTGTTTTTGTTCTTCACAGCTTCCAGCAACCCGGATCTTCGCATTGCCTTAAACCTTTTTAAAAACTCTTATTATATATATATATATATATATATATATATATATATATATATATATATATATATATATATATGGGAAATGAAAAAGGAAAAACCAAGAGATATTTGTTTTTATATATTCATCAACGATTCGTCTTTATTTATAAGACTTTCTCAGGATGATAATGTTAAGAATAATGTCATGCAAGTACATCGAAATATTGGTCCGGGCTGAGAAAAGTCAGTAGCAGAGAGTGACATGGATTTTGAGGGGCTGGAGAAAGAAGAGGGAAGGGGAGTACTCTGTGTCTTTGGTATGTAGGTAGTATCATAGTTTGAAAGTAGGCGAGGCTTTCCTTCTAACTCACTTATATTCACACATTCCTTATATTGCCAGCTGGTCAATACTCCTACCCTCCAAAAATGTAACAACTAGAAAATCTCACCTCTCCCCCTCACCCATCTCACCCTTTCAACTACTTCTGTCACACTCTTACCCACCCCGACTACTTTCAAATTATCTTCATTTCTTCAATTTTTTTCTAAAACTATGATACTACCTACATACCTAAAACACAGTGTTCTCCCTTTCCCTCTCCTTTCCCCAGCCCCTCAAAATCCATCCTACCCTTCACCACGACAAAAACCTCAGCATCCTCACCTCTCTCTAACCCTAAGACAAATTCACTACCACTCCTACCTTGTTCACTCACAGCCATCCAAATGCATTTCACTTTTTGCCACTGACTTCTCTCAGCCCGGACCTTGGTCCTGCGCTCTCAATAGCCACGGCTACTACTTTTCCTCATCAATACATCATGCCAACCCAATATTTCGATGTACTTGCATGACATTTTTCTTAAAATTATCATCCTGAGGAAGTCTTACAAATAAAAACGAAACGTTCATGAATATATATTAAAAAATATGTCTTGGTTTTTCCTTTTTCATTTCCCATTACGTCGGATTACTCTATCCTTCTTTTCTCATATATATATATATATATATATATATATATATATATATATATATATATATATATATAGAGAGAGAGAGAGAGAGAGAGAGAGAGAGAGAGAGAGAGAGAGAGAGAGAGAAAAACAAAAAGAATGACGGGATTGAGGTGTTACACAATGAATCACATGGGATTATGTATCTGCAGTTTTGGGATAATCAAGGTGTGTTTATCTTTTCGGAACATCAATGACGCATTATCATATAATGAATAAAAATAAAACCGTATGCAATGCTCGCAATTTGCATTGATGTTAATTATTGCATGTGTTTTCAAAATCGGGAGGTTGTTTTTTAAACAAATCACGACAGGAAGTGGAAGCCCTGAGCTGTAATATATCCTTTGTAGCGCAACAAAATAAAGCATCCGAGGCATTCAGACAGTATCAGAATAAAACAAGTCATAGAACTGTGCATAACTTTATCGATTGAAATCCTTGTCCTTCAAAGCTTGTACCGTTGTAGTAGAAACATAGATGCTGCGATATATGTCTGCATGCGTGTTTCAACAGAACTCTTCACCTGCTCTCAACTATCTTCTGGTCAACCGGAACGAACGGACAATACAAATGGCCGATTAACTAGCCTAGTCTAGGGCACTTGACGATTTTATGTGGAACGTTGTTGAACGGGATACTTATTATAAGTCAAACTTTACGACTGGTTTCTGATATTATTGTAAATATGTTATTGTTAATAGACTTCAAGGAAAGGGCCAAACTATTAAATGAGGCAGACGAATCTTCTGCATAACGGACGCTATAAAAAATAAGAACACATATTCTGATAAAGATAAACATAATATATTAAATGCAACACTGATTCATTTTTTATAATGTGTAAGTATAATCGTTTGACCGCTATTGTGTAAAACAACACGAAAACTTGTCAGGAATACACACATATATGTATATATCTAAACGTAAAGAGAGAAAGAGAGAGAAGGAAGCATGTATGAAAAAAACATATTTATACAAAGAACACATACACACATTATTTATATATATATATATATATATATATATATATATATATATATATATATATATATATATATATATATATAGTTTTGAAATACTTTCCATATTAATGCAAGATGTTATTTAAAAATATCTATGATCTTAAGTCCGTCCTTCTATTATGTAAAGCAGTCAATTTTTTGTAATTATTTTTTGTCAGTTTACTCCCTGAAATGTACGCAGATCTTCACATAGAATTTTCATATTACTTAAACTATAATAGTTAAGCTTTTCTAAAATGATCAGTTGGTAGTCATAAGAACTGGTTCGTATATATATATATATATATATATATATATATATATATATATATATATATATATATATATATATGTATGTATATATATATATATATATATATATATATATATATATATATATATATATATGGGAAAATGAAAAAGGAAAACCAAAAAATGGATGTTTTTTATGTGTACATCAACGTTTCGTCTTTATTTATAAGACTTCATCAGGATGTTAATATAGAGAAAAATGTCATGCAAGTACAAACACATGTAGGGTTGACATATTGGGAAAAAGGAAGAAAATAATGCCCACTACTGGGTGGACGTCCGTACTTGGTGAGGAGTGAAAAATGAATGTTGATGAAAATGAGTGGGGAAGAAGTGGAAAGATGGGGGTGAGCAAGGACTACTGTGGCTGGTAGTAAGAGAAAGAGTTGGGGGGATAGGCAGGAATAATGAGGATGGCAGAGAGGAGTGGAGGAGAGGGAGGAAGGAGGTGTTTGAACAGATAGCTGCGGTAAAGACTGAAGGGGAAAAAGTAAGTTGGAATGTTTGTATGTGGGGGGTATACGCGTTTTGCGAAAATGAGGGGATTTAAGAAGGGGGTATGGAAGAGTGAAGGTACGAAAGAAATAGTTGAGAGGGGGAATGGGTGAGGGGGAGAGGGGGGATTTGTTGTGATAGGGTATGAAATATTTGGAAAATGATGGCAATGAGTGAGGGAGTGGAGGGGTGGAGGAGAGGGAGGAGGGGGGTAATTGAACAGGTGTGTATTGAATATTTGAAATATTTCGAAAATTAGAAAGTTTCATTGGACTGCAGTGTTAAAAATGTGAGGGAAAAACGGAATGAGTTAGAGAAAGTAAAGATTCGTGGAGAGAAAGGAAGGTGTGAGTAAGTGGGAGAGTGTCATTAAGGTTAGAGATGAAAGTAAATGTTATCTATGATCAAGCAAGAGTTTTTTGTTCTGTAAGGATGATCTTGCTTATTAAGGGTGATAGGTTAAAGAAGCCATTTCGTTGCTTGATGGTGGTGGAGGCGGTGATGAGAGCAGTTTCCAATAATCTTCGCCGAGATTTGTTGTGGATGTATTTTGTGATTTCGGCTTGTTCAAATCTGAAGGCATGACCATGTTCTAGTGCATGGGAGAAAAGTGCACTGAGAGGATTGTTGTTTTTTATGTCCCTTTTGTGTTCATTAAATCTTTTCTTTAATTCACGTTGTGTGTCTCCCACGTAAAATTAAAGGGGCTTAATTATGGTGTTCATAAATAAATATTAAATTATATTTATCTGCATACGGCGTCGCTTCTAGGTTTATGACTACCCCCCCTCTCTCTCTCTCTCTCTCTCTCTCTCTCTCTCTTTCTTTATATATATATATATATAATCCAGATAAAACATCCACAAGTAGTAATCCAAAGAATTTCAACCGGGTTTATAAAAAGTGCTCAGTATCAAATAGAGCTTGTATGTATATGACTATTTTTATTTACACAAACATGTACAAAATCTGCGACACTGGCATGGCGATGTTATCAATCCACAGCTATTATAAACTGAGATCTCATAAGGAAGAGTTAGAATCTGATCTTAACCGTAGATCATATTTGGAAAGAATGAAGTGGAGAAAAAAACAGATTGTGTACATGTTTGTGTAAATAAAATAATAGTAATAATATATATATATATATATATATATATATATATATATATAGATATATAGATAGATAGATATATGCATGTGTCCCCTGTGTCTATAACTCTTTCGCTAACTCCCTCTCTCTCTATCTCCCAGTATCGCTATCCATATATATGATGTTTCAATAAATTTGATGTATTTCGGATGTGAATATGAAATATATTACATAGTAAAGCCAAATGCCATTTACTCGACTTAATTCTAAGAGAAATAAGATATTGGAGCTCAATCAAACACTTTCCATTGAAATAACGATAGAGTGGAGGAATTCTAGCAACGTCTTTTCTGTAAAAGATATATCACATGAATTGATTACCCCACACACTTTATTGATAAGTTGATGTTCTACTATGTCAAAAAATGAATGAGTGTTCGCACGTCCCCTTACAAGATGCGTCAACAGTATTACATCTTATGACATGTGTAAGTAGAGGATTGCATGAGGCATTGTCTTAAGCAATTTACTGATCTAACCATTTGACTACAAGTTAAAAAATACATATTAGATGCATGTCTTCAATTTTTAGTCTGGAGTGAGTCAGTTAGAAAATTATCAAGGGGTTCCTCAAACAGAGAGTCATTTATTTCAAGTGAAGCAAAAACAAAGATACAGCAGTTGGTGGTGAAAAGAAATAAGCTTATTTTAAACGTGTTGAAAGTAACAAGCTATGTATCATTAGGGAAATAGTCAGTAATATCGTAATCACCAATGCTCTTTGAGGGGTTGCCATGTACACTTGTATCATCTGCTTAGATTGTAAAGGTCATTAAAGAATTTTAGGAAGAAGGCTAAGACTAGATTAGATCCTTGAAGCACGTCCATGTTAATACTATGAGCTTCAGACTTCTGCCAATCAGCAACTACTTTTATAGACGTATCAGATGGGATATTTTGGTTTCGCAGACATTGCCAGATATTCCATGGCAAGTAAGTATGTAGAAAAATAAACCTTTGTAGCAAACTCTAGCAACAACTTTATGGGCACTGACGTGCTCAGGACGCACCGGAAACTGATAGCTTTGTACTGAGATGCAGAAGACCGACTACCTTCAATTTTAAATACTGGCAAAACCAACGTAGTTTCCCAAATAAACGGAAAGCCCCCCTCTTGTAAATAGCGACAAAGGAAAGAGAGAGAGAAAAAGAGAGAGAGGGAGAGGGCGCGTATCAAGAACAAGCTAACCACAAACAATAACTTCAACTAAAACACAAGATGATCATAGTAATGCTTATGATGTAAAAATAATGCAAAAGGTTGGATGTCTTTAGACGTCAGACAATAAAATGAAATATTAGTAGATTAAATCTTCTTTTATATATAAACTTGCGAAAATTCGGAACAATAATATCTCATGTTTCTGAATTTTTTAGATGAGGGGTTATAATTTGTAGAGTTTTGTATATTCGGACTACTGTTCTCATCTTGGGTATTTTTATCACAACGTTACAGCCCATGTAACTTCCGACTATCTTTAGGTGTACTTTGTCGAACTCGGGAATCTTTCTGTCAAACTTGGGAATCTAAATTTTACTTAGTACTATATCAACTACGCTACGATATAGTACTAAGTCAAATTCAGTTCTTAGTAACAATCATCTGAAGGTTGAAAGTTCAATCCTCAGTGCGGTTGATACAAAAAATGTGAATTTCTAAAGACTTCTTACCAGTCATGGCAGATGGAACCCGAGCATGCTACCCCCGTGATTTTAATAAAGGGTTCCGTCCAGATACCCGAGTTCGACAGCGAGATACCCGAGTTCGACAAGGTATACCTGAAGAAAGTTGGCGGTTACATCAGCCGAAATGTTGTGATGTAATCACCCAAGATGAGAACAGTAGTCTGAATATACAAAATTCTACAATAATATCTCAGATTTACCATAAAAATGTCGCTAAACAAACTTTCAAATTGCCACGGAGGAAAACACGTGTCAGCATAGTTTTAAATTTCCTCATTAATTAATATATTGAACAATATTTTGTGTAACAGTGTGTTTTTTCTCGCTAATATGTAACTTTAATAAAAAACACATTTAATTATTTGTTATAATTTACTATAATTCGAATATTATTGACATAATTAGTTCTGCTCGAAGATTGTACCAGTTACAGTATCTGTCAATCCGATAACACATTATTGACTTGTTTTAATCACGCATTCTACCTGAGTTCTGACAAGGTGAAACATTTCAGTTAATAAAAGAAAGTTGAAACGAAATTATAAATTATATTAAGAATTATATGTAAACCTACCTATATTTCGTTTTATTTTCTAATTACTCCACCCGGCAATATGTCTCCAACGAAATATGGCGGGTTAATTACAACTTGTCAATACACACACACACACACACACATATATATATATATATATATATATATATATATATATATATATATATATATATATATATATACATATATATATATATTTATATATTGTAGTACAAATAAATATATGGAAAACAACCATAGCATTAAGACACACTAATGGAAAAATAACAATTCCTGACGTCAGGATCCGAAGAGGAATCTTCCAAGAAGATAGCTTATCTCCTCTACTCTTTTGCCTGGCAATTGATTCACTAAGAAAATTACTAAACAAAAGCCAAAGTGCCTACAATCAGAGCCAGGGCCGCAAACAAGATCTAAACAAAAGAGTAATCAGCTGCTCTCTATGGATGACCTCAAGCTGTATGCTAGTTCGGATGCTGACTTAAGCCGACTCTTACAGGTTGTACATACCTTCTCCAAAGATATTAGTATGAAGTTCGGCCTTGACAAAAGTGCCAACTGCTCCCTTAGAGCTGGGAAGAAGATCCAAACAGAAAACATACAGCTTGATGAAGATACTGACATCAAAGACCTTGAAGAACAGGAACAATACAAATACCTTGGCATAGAAGAAAACGATTCAATTCAACATGCCAAGATGAGATAAGAAATTGGCAGAGAATATATACGCCGTGTCAGGAAAATTTGCAAAAAACAGCTAACAAACAAAAACAAAGAAACTGCCATTAACCAATTAGCTATGCCCGTGATAACGTACAGCTTTGGAATTATTGATAGGCCACAAATAACATTAATAGATTAGACACTAAAACGAGAAAAATGTTGACAATGTACAGGGTAATGTACAGAAATCAGTGTCTACCAGGGCTGTATCTCCCAAGGGGAACAGGGGGTATGGATCTCTCAGAAATTGACAATCAACATCGAGCCACTATTGTGAGCACCGGCCAATATCTGATGATCTCCCAGAACCCAAACCTTACGATGGTATGCCAACATCAAGAAACCAGAGTAAGCAGAACAACTTCTACTACAAAACTGGCCAAACATTTTGTCTTACAAATGAGGCAGAAACAGACAACAATCCTGCCACAGAAATAGCCCGCAAAAGCCGGCAGAAATACACAAAGCCCTTCCATTCCAGAAAACTGGAAGAATGGGCCGTGCTAAGTATTTCCTAGGTGAATTATCCCAGGAATATATAGATAAGGAAGGCTCTGTAGACTGGCCGAAAAGAGGATTTCTCCACTATGATCAGGAGAGAATGATAATGGCTGCTCAAGATCAAGGCTTGATGATCAATGCTTTTAAAAAGATGAGTGGTCTCAGCAACAATAACAAGTGCAGGTTCTGCCACACAGAAGTAGAGAGTGTAAGCCACTTGACATCCAGTTGTAAAATTCATCTGTGGGATGGTTATTATAAAATGCGACACAACGGAGTGTGTAAATATCTTCACTGGACTATTTGTAAAAAGTTGAATATCCAGTGTAGCACAAATCATGGGAGCATATCCCAGAAAGAACAGTTGAAAATAATGTATACACCATCCACTATGACTATGCAATCCCTACAGCTACATATCTGGAAAACAGAGCTGTATAAACCTGACATCATAATATGGGACAAAAAGGAGAAAGTAGCAACCCTAGTTGTAGTCAGAGTCTCTCATGATGCAGGCTTGAACAGAGCAGAACGAAAAAGGATTACGAAATACCCATGAAAAGAAACTGGAATCTTAGAAAAATCTCCATCATACCAGTAATTATAGGAGCAACAGGACGGTTAGAATCTTAAAACGATCTCTAGGCTGGAGTGTCAGCAATAGCCGGTGAATGTCTGGCATCTTCAGCAAAAACAGAAAAATAAAAAAATAAAAAATGAGAATATATATAAATATTCATATATACGTATGAGTATATATATATATGTGTGTGTATGTGTATATGTGTATATATATAAATATATATGTATATGTATATGTATATATATGTATGTATATATATATATATGTATACAGGGTGACCCCAAAAAACGGGCCCCAATTCTAATTAGGCCCCGTTTCTTAGTGTTTCGTCCGAATGAAATGAATTTCGGAGCATAACTAGTTTACTATATTCACAACATCATATCAAAACACTAGGGTATTTGGTCTTTTTCTCCGTTCTACAGCATGTGTTCTAGATGAACTTCTTTTTAGCTCCGTGCATTTCTTGAGGCGCAGAACGAAGTTGTCCATGACGTTCTTACAGACTAAATTGCGAATGGCTCTCATCTCCTCCCTGATGGCTTCCTTGAGTTCCGTGATGGTTCCGGGTTTCCTTGCGTACATTCTGTCCTTAAGATAGCCCCAAAGGAACTAATCTGGGGGGTATAGGTCCGGGCTATGGAGGGGCCACTCAAAATTAGTCTTGAGACTGATCACTCGGCCTCCGAAGTTCTCTTTCAGCCAATCTCAGAACAGGTTTGAGGTGTGAGAACTTGCCCCGTCTTGCTGGAACCAGAACTTGCTCATGAGCGACAAGTAGAGCGTCTGGAGCTCACTCTTGAAAGTTTTAAGGACCTCCACATACCGCTCCTTGGTGACTGTCACTGCTGCGCCAGATTCTTCGATGAAGATTGGTCCGATGATGCCTCTGACCGAAATTGCAGCCCACACCGTGCAATTAGGAGAGTGCAGGTGCTTGGTGGCTACTTCATTGGGTCTGGAGGTCCCCCCAGAAGACATTTCCATCTTGTCGGAAAGGCGTTCCGTCAAGATGGAAGTGGGCTTCATCTGAGGTCCAAAGGAGGTTAAGGAAACCTGGTGTCTCCTCGATCTTATCGAGCATCTTGACTTCCATAGCGCTCCTATGCTTCTTGTCTAAGGCTGTAAGGGTCTGCAGAGTCTGTATTCTGTATGGGTAAGCTCTGATATTGTTCACCAGCACTCTCCTGCAAGTCTCACAGGAGATACCGAGGGACTGACTTCGCTTACGCACAGAGCGTTTCGGACTCTCTTGGAGAGACTCTGTCACACTTTCGACCAGCTCGGCTGTCCGCTTCTTAGGACGTGCCGAGTGGCTTTGACGGTACTCACTGGCAGCGTTGAAGTTCTCCATGGTCCCATACTTCTCGAAGTGGTCCACCCAGTTCTGAATTCTACTTTTGGGTGGAGCATTTTCACATTCGAACTGATGCATGAAACTGTCCTGGGTTTTCTTAAACGAGCCTGTCTTGTAGTAAAATTTAACAGTGTATTTTTTGTCCCAGCTCCCACTGAGGTCTTGGTGTACTCACGGTCGTTGATTCTGCCATGTTCTGTAAAATAAGGGCAATCGGTGAATAAATAAAGGAGATATCACATAAAGTGTACACGGGGCCCGTTTTTTTTAGTCCCTCTGTATATATATATATATATGTATATATATATATATATATATATATATATATATATATATATATATATATATATATATATGTATATATATATATGTATATATATATATGTATATATGTATATACATATATATATATATGTATATATATATATGTATATATATATATATGTATATATATATATGTATATATGTATATACATATATATATGTATATATGTATATATATATACGTATATATGTATATATATATATATGTATATATATGTATATATATAAGTATATATATATATATATAAGTGTGTATATATATATGTGTGTGTGTGTGTGTATGTACGTATAAGAAGGAAAAGAGGGTGTATCTTTGTGTATTGCATACATATATTAGTGAAATACTTCTTATACTTGTATCTAATTTCCATTTAGTTTAAATTACTATTGTCGTCGCAAATAGCGAAGAAAGTTTTTTAAAAAAACGAAATTAAAAACGAATTTAATTTTCTCGTTTTATTTTGAGTTGAGAAGAAAAATAAATGGATGCATAACACAAATATTACACCGAAAAATCTGCTTGATTTAAAAGGCTTAAAAAAGGGAAAGAATAATAGGAAACTTTAAAACGTGACAATACAATCGCATGAAACAAACAAAAATAGAACGTGTATTATTGATG
The DNA here is from genome assembly GCA_963556195.1 of Sepiola atlantica. Lineage (NCBI taxonomy): Eukaryota > Metazoa > Mollusca > Cephalopoda > Sepiida > Sepiolidae > Sepiola > Sepiola atlantica. Next base: position 232,787,645 of record OY744516.1, on the reverse strand, counting down.
GAAAATACACTGTTGTATAAACAGTGTATGTACTTAACATAATGTGATGATGCCTAATTTAATTGGATATATTTCTGTGATAGGAAATCATGAAAATAAAAATCTATTCGATTCGAGAATGTAAGACACGTGACATTGCTGCATCATTTTTAGAAAATATCAAAAATGTCTATCAGCAATTTCTGTTTGTGTGTCTCTCTCTCTCTCTCTCTCTCTCTCTCTATATATATATATATATATATATATATATGTATATATATATATGAATATATATATATATATATATATATATATATATATATATATATATATTAATAAATAAATATTTATTAATTATTTTAATTTAATTATTTTAATAATTATTTTAATACATATATATATATATATATAAGTCAGTTCATATTATATTTCAATAACTATGGTTTTATTTTATTTTTTTTATTTTTTCATATTTCCAAAAAAACATAACATTTCTTTGAGATATATTTTTACGGTCCCTTTTATTGGTCTTGTGCCAAACAATATTGTTATGTCAATATCGTCTCTACAACACAACAAAATCATCAGAAAAATTCACAAAGAGTAAAAAGTTCTTGGATTAAAGTGTCTTGAAACCTACACTATACAGTGGTTCATTATTTGGGTGAAAACAAGCAAAAACAAAGAAAAAGAGCAAACGCACACGTGGGGGAACCAACTAATACGCCATTTTGAATTTTTCGTTCAAAGCTAGTACATCCTAAAAGATTGTGTGGACATTTATAAATTTAAATTAGGTAATATTTTTAATAGTTAATAAGTTCTATAATTTATTTATAAAAATTCTAATCCACTTGAGGGTAAATTTTACTTTCTAAAAATTACACCAATAAGCTTCAGATGTTTATTTAGGTCATTTGGATACGAAACTCTTTTAAGTTCAATAGTTTAGAGCTAGTTTCATAGACTGAGCTCTTTTTCAAATTCAAGAGTTGTTCAACAGATTCAAAAATTGGTACACATCAGCGAAAAGTTAGCTGCTAGAAGTGCAGCTGTTGTAAAAAGGGTGCCAAATAAGAGATAATGCGGAACGCGACGGCGGAGATAAACAGCATTCCAAAAGATAACTTCCAGACGTGTGTTCGGCAGTGGATGGATCGGTGGGCTTAGTGCGTGAAAGCACAGGGAGCTTACGTTAAAGGTGAATAGGAGTCTACCTTTACACGACGTATTTGAAATATTTTTCTTGCCTAAGGTCGGATACGTTTATGACAGGCATCGTAATCAAAAGGATTATAGATATCATTAGGAACATATCTTCTCTTACTTTCTTTAAATACAACAATGACTATTATAGACAGAAATTCGGCTTACCTATGGGGAACCCCCTTAGTCCCGTATTAGCGTGTCTGTTTTTAGAATTCCTCGAAATCGGCCTTTTTTCTTACCGTATCCCTAAAAATGCTACCTATTTCAGATATATTGACGATATTTTAATCTTTCTACCTGATAGTCATAAAATAGAAACATTAGCACAAGCACTCAACAAAGTTGAACCTTCCATTAAGTTCACTTTCAAAAGTGAACAAAACAATTCTTTAGCTTTCCTTGACATTCTCATCCTCAAAAACAATAGCAGCCTTTCATTTCAAGTCCATCGCAAGCCAACCAACAAAAATGATTACTTACATTATTATTCACATCATAATAACTATATAAAAAATAGCATGATAATCGGTTTTTATCTCAGGGCTCTGCGTATTTGCAGCCCTGAACATCTCTCTCAAGAATATAATAAAATAGAATCCTCTCTCACTACTTTAAAATATCCCAAACACGTCATTCTTTCCGCTAAAAAGAAAGCGTTTCAAATACATCTAAAAAAGATAAAAAATACTAATACATCTCCTAATACAACACAATCCATATTAAGGAATGTTTTCCTTCCCGCTAACTCGCGTAACACACATCTCTTTTCTTCGCTTTCACAACATAGTTTTAGAATTATCCAAGCTACCTCACTCACCATCAAAAACATTTTACAAATGCATAAAAACAAAAATAAAGTCCTTTCATCACTCACTACAGCTGGAATTTATACTATTCCCTGCGCCGACTGTGGAAAAATATATTTCGGCGAGACACAACGTCCGTTAAAGAAACGAATATATGAACATAATCGTGCCATAAAAAACGGCGATACCTCAAATGCACTATGCACTCATATGATCTCTTCCGGCCACCACTTCAATACCCATAAGGCAATCCCTATCAAACATATTCATGACACCAAACTTCGACGTCTCACAGAATCCTGTCTGATCCTATGTCATAAGAGCACCATTGCCCAAAGACAAGATTTCTATAATATTGCTTTTCCTTCGGCTAGATCGATTTTATACGAGATGAATCTAAATGAATACGACTCTGGCTAACTTTTAACCCTTGTCTCTCTTCTTCCCCCTTCCCCTCCTCCCCTGCCTCCTCCTCTTCCCTTGTTTCGTCCCTCGACGTTAACTGCCCCAATTACTACTAATCCTGTAGACTTTTGACGCTCTCAGCCCGAATTCAATCAGCAGGCGATATCTAAGCACTGATTTTTTCTCTCTCTCTCTCTTTTTCTTCTTTAATAGTTTTCGACAACAACATGTCGATTTACCCTTTCTCACGTTTGCTCTCGCTTTCTCTTCTTCTTCGTTTCATCTTCTTCAACTGACGTTCTAAAGACACTGGTTGATTGGTATCTCTTTCTTCTTCTTCCTCTTCTTCATCTTCTTTGTATTTCTCTTTTCATAACATTCCTCGCATTCCTTTTTCTCCCCGTTTTGTTGTTCTCTGCACGTGACATTTTCTTCCAATCGCATTCTCTGTATAAATTTGAAAACTTTTCCGTTTTGAAATAAAGTTTATTAACTGATCGAAAATGGTCGTATCTACGGCCGAAATATCTCGGTGGTACTTTACAACATGAGTTTTTGAGTTTATTTTTGTTAGTTGCTGAATTGCTTATTCTTTATTCCATTTTTATTTTTACATATATATATATATATATATATATATATGAGAGAGAGAGGCATTTCATGTGCATATGTATTTTCGTTTGTACATATATGTGTTCGTGCATGTACATATATAGTATGCTAAATAGCTTGTAACATTCAAGTGTGTTTGTATGAGTACATTGATGTATGTGTCTATGTGTGTAGATATATGTGTGTCATGTTAAAATTCAAAAGGTATTTATTTTATCTGTTTTATTTAAGTTTTTTATATAATTTTTATTTTAATTTCGAATTTTAATAATCCATCTCTTCCTCTGATTTTATGTCGGCGAGGAAAATTTTTAACTTTCTGAAAAAAAAAACTTCTTCCGTAAATTTAGAAATTAAAAAAAAATAAATGCTAAAGTTAAGCGTAGCTAACATGGCCAATAATGTAATTTATGGGAAGATGTACTGAAAGCGATTTGTGAACATAAAGGTAATTCCGATATCTGTGAATTATAAATATTCCCAAAATTTCATATTAGCTGAGATATTATAAATCGAACTTCCTTTCTTTAATTTATAGGTTGAAGTAAGTCGAGCAATAGTTGTTATAGACAACTGAAAGTAGATTTATTGAATTTAAATTTATTTTTAAAACCTTAAAAGATTTTGGACATTCTCCATAAAATTTAATGCTAGACGTAAAATGTACTATTATATATAGTACACTTCGTAAGGAGGCAGAACTTGTGTAAGACTTCTGTCTGGTAAAGTACGTTTTACTTTACAATAGTGTAGTGACTAATGGTCAATCAACGATTCCCCTACTATCAACCCACAATGATGTCGTTTGCACGGCCACTGATAAGGCTGAACTACTTGCCCAGAGTTTCGCTTCTAACTCTACTTTAGACTCAGATAACCACCCCCTCCCCGAATTCCCTTTGTGGACCGAAGTCACACTTGATAACCTGGTCATCACCCCATCCCAGGTCAGAGACATTATAAAAAAACTTGACACCTCTAAAGCTTGTGGGCCTGATCTTATACCTGTAATAGTAATAAAGAAATACTCTGCTGAACTGGTCCCTGCCCTCTCAAAACTCTACAATAAATGCCTAGCCGAATCTTGCTTCCCCGATAGCTGGAAAATTGCCTCCGTGGTACCTGTCTACAACAGTTCAGAGAATAGAACCGACCCTCAGAACTATCGCCCAATCAGTCTACTGCCGATCTTTGCCGAAATCTTTGAATCCTTAATCAATCTAGCGATAGGACGGCACTTAGTAAATGCTAAACTTCTATCTGACCGCCAGTATGGATTTAGACAAGCACGATCTACTGCAGACATCCTAACGGTCATTTCTGAACGCATGTATCATTCGCTCGACAAGGCAGGTGAAGCTAGGGCAGTAGCGCTTGAAATATCCAAGGCCTTTGACAAGGTATGGCAAAGGGCCTCTCCTGAAAATACGCTCATACGGTATTACTGGGCAACTACTTAATATAATTAGATTCTTCCTAAACAAAAGAAAAATCCAGGTTGTCCTCGATTGCCGTTCATCTAAGCAACATGACATAAATGCTGGTGTACCCCAGGGATCTATTTTTGGACCTTTGGTGTACCTGATGACATAGAGTCTGAGATTGGTTTATTTGCTGACGACATCATGCTTAAAACTCGTCATGTTGGCAAAACCGACGCGATCATATCCGAGGCAATGGCTGAATCTTTAGAAAATGACCTCCAGGCTGTAGTGGATTGCGGTCATAAATTGTTGGTAACATTTAATGCCGCAAAGACAAAGCTCCTTTCCTTCAACAACTACAAGAAGCCTCTCCAACAACCGATTGCCATGGCAATAACACCCTACCTCAGAGTTCATCATTATAACTCCTCGACCTAACCTTCACAGGTAACATGAATTGGAACAAATACATTGAAGCATTGCCAAGGCTGCCGCAAAGAAGGTTGGCTCCATCTACCGTGCTAGTAAACTCCTAGCACCTGACATTATGCTGTATCTCTACAAAGCCACCATCCGCCCATGCATAGAGTATCGTTACCACATCTTGGCTACTGCATCATCTACTAGTCTCTCCCTCCTTGACAAGGTCAAAAAAAGAGTCGCCAACCTAATAGGCTCCTCACTGTCAACCAAGCTCCAGTCCCTGTCCCATCGCCGCAATGTAGCATCCTTATGTTTGTTTTACAAATACTTCAATGGATTATGTTCCTATATATTGGCTACTCTGGTGCCCCCTCGACGTAAATTCACTAGACTAACTCGACAATCAACTAAATCTCATTCATTCACTGTGGAGGTCCCCAGATGCCGGAGAGCCTTCTACTCAAATAGCTTCTTTCCTCGTGCTGTTGGCCTCTGGAACTCCCTCTCTGTCCCCTGTTTCTCTGACAGTACTGACATGCAGAAATTTAAAACTAATGTAAACAGACATCTCGTTGCACAGATCCCAGTTTAGGCTGACCCCCCAACCTTCTCCCCTTTTCTTTTTCCCCAGTAGCCTTTTACGTCTACAGTGGCGGCCTGACATTTTTGGGGTGAACCTTGTTAAAAAAAAAGAAGAATACTTGTCATAAATGTGGCATTTTAGTGATCTCATATCAGAGCAAATCGAAAGTTAACTTCGTCTGTCCGCATGTACTTATGATAGATAGAATAGTTCGGTTGGTATTTTGCTCTAATTACACATCTTATATTTAATGTTATTGGGTTAAACTCTTATAAGAATCAAATCAAAGAACAGTTTAATTGAGCTATCTAGTGTTCCTCTAATGGCACATTTATAGAACAACACATTCTTAATAGCCTAATGATCATATGTGATCAGTTACTACTTTTATTAGTTAAATTGATAGTAGAAAGAAGAGTTTGGGTTTACTTTCTTCAACCTCGTAACTCACTCTTCCTTTATTTTGTCGTTTAGTCCTCACATTCATTGAGCGGTGTTTCTGACAAAATGGGACTAATTGGTGTTTTCTAGGTAGCAATCTATCCATCTAACACTTATTGTTGACTAGTTTTTGATCTTGCAGTAGTATTTTGCAGCTCTTTACATCAAGTGGCTTCGTGTTTTGTCTGGAGCGATGTCAATAATAAAATAAGAATCGGGTGTATCGTACCCATGTAAAAATCGTACCTTCAATTCTGTGTCTTCCTCCAAAAACTGAGATCAGCCACGTAGGATGTAAAAAAAGCTAACCAAAATCATGTCACATTAAATATCACAAAATCAATTCAAGAACACGGTCTTACAAGATTATTATCTATTCGTCCATAATCATTTAATAAGCTGAAGGCTAAACCTGATGAAAAGAAAGAAATATTGGAGTGAGAAAATGACGTCTTTAAGCTCATCGCTTAATAATTAAACGTTGTAGCAAGACATCTTAACCGCGTGTGCGTAGTTGTGTTTGTTTTTCAACCCGTTTAGGATTGTGCCAGTTATATTCTCTGTCATACCCGATAAAACCTTATTGACTTCCGTTTCTCACGATTTTGAATTTATTTCAGACTAGGTCAAACGTTTAAACCCGTCATGAATTGCTTATAACACTAAACGCATGTATTATAGTTATACCAACAAATGTAGCCAGAAATATGTAACACTTTCAATATGAAAATGTATGGCAAATAGTATGTTGTTTTGTAGAGTATGAAACAGAGTTCTTTAAATATGATAATTTTTGAACAGGTAGAAACTTGAAACTAATTACAAATTCTCAAAGATATATAATTTAAAACTGTCTCAATTGCTTGCTTTGGACTATACACACATTTGATCTGCACATCAATACATTAAATGCGAGCGAGCAAATAATAGGTAAAGAGATTAATCGCATTATCCAAATTATTAAAAGAAAGAGATACGAACAAAGGAAGACAATATTTGAGGTATTTATCTTTACAATTATCTATTTATTTTTTATAGGTCTTTCACATATACGTGTGAAATATGTGAAATTTTTGAAAGACCTTTCGAAAAAATAGATGAGTGCAAAGCGTAATGCCTATAATGTGTGTTCATTTTTTTTGTACATCCTCTCTTAAACAATTTCGATTTTCCGCATTGCTATTAGCCTTCATAAATACCTACATACTAATTTACCAGCGCTATTTTCTCATATATATATATATATATATATATATATATATATATATATATATATATATATATATATATACATATACATACATAGTCTAGTTTTTATGATTCCCGATATTCGTTTTATTTCGAGTTAATATTTAATGTTTAGGAATGTAGTGAATATATATATATATATGCACATATATATATATTTGTTTTCACAAACACACATATATCTGTGTATCTAAACAATGTTACAATGTTATGTAATACCTGTATCAAGATGGTCTTCCTTTATATTCACGTTTGAACTTGAGTTGAGCTAGGTTCTGAAGAAAGGAAGAGGTCCCGAAATATTATATCATACGGAGTCTCCACCAGAAACCTTGATACAGGTATTACATAACATTGTAACATTGTGTTGATAAACAGATATATGTGTGTTTGTAAAAAAATATATATATGTGTATGTATACATTGTATTAAAAGTGAAACTATATATATATATATATATATATATATATATATATATATATATTTGTTATTGTTTATTTATCTATGGACGTATACGTTTCGTCTCTTTTCAATCAAGACTCATCAGCATAGAAGTACGACTATTCACCACCGGTCACACGATTCGTAACCCTGGATTACAAGTATTATTCAACCCCAATCCAACGTCGCTAACCGATATATATATATATATATATATATATATATATATATATATATATATATATATATATATATATATATATATATATATACCGTATTTCTTAATTGGGAGAGTTTCCCAGCAGAGTGCTCAATTATTAATGCACAAGTAAAATTAACTAAATAATTAATAAGAGCATGATATTTATTAATATTAAATAAAGTGTTACAACAACATCCGGACCAAGGTTTCAGATCCGAGAAAATCGGACCTTCATCAGCGGAGTCGCATAGCTTAATGAGTGAGAACAACCGCCAGGAATTTCAAAATATTGTCCGTTGGAAAGATGGAACACTTTCAGATTTAAAATTGTCACGTGCGTGGAATATTCGTAGTCAGTTATGGATCAAAACAACAGCAACGCTGTACATAGAAAAGGCAAGAAATTAAATGGGAATAACGTTAACAGTTGGACAGATGGCATGTATATATATATATATATATATATATATATATATACATTCTTTTAATTATGACAAGCATACATTATTTACCATTAAATGCTACCACCCTAACTGTATAATAACACAAATACCAAAAATTATAAAAACTATAAGAAATCTTACATACTCATAATTTTTTCAAAAAGTGGTTATATTTACCTTATATTAAACATACTATCAACAAAAGGCTAATGGCAAGGAAAAACAATAATATGGTTAACCCCTCCATATTGTCAAATATCCAACATCAGATTCCTTGTTATTCCCTCCTGACGGGTTAATGTTTCCATTAGCCAATCGATGGGCTTCTCACAAACAAAGATTCAGTTGATTTTACTTCCTTGGTTGTCTAGCTAGGTTAAACAGCACGTGTATATATTAAAAAAAAACCGGCAACACGAACTACATGCATTTAAGTTCCTTATATATATATATATATATATATATATATATATATATATATATATATATATATATATATATACATTGTACATATATGCGCATAGTCTCTGACGCATGGCTAATATATACGCATTCCCGTTTTACTGTTTAAAACGAGAATTATGCCATTAAAATCAGCAAATTGATATTTAATTTAGAAAATAATTAGTTTTCGCCCGAATGTCAATTAACAAGAAAAATGTAATTTTTTTCTGTCGAAGCTGAGTGAGTGCAATTATGTTTTAATGTTGTTTTCTTTTTGAATTAGCAATAATTCATGAGATTAAAACCAATTTGAAACTTCCGTTGAAATGCAGTGGCAATGTGTTTCATTTCAACTGTTCCCCGCATACAACGTCTTGTCATCATGGAAATACGTTTTAATGTTCAATTTAGAGATAATAAAAGCCTAGATAGTTTTCGGGGTTGTTGTGCAATTAGTAGAGTGCAGATCAGAGAAGGTTTTCCAAGTCCATATCAAGCGCTTTCGATCGTCGTGAGCGTCTTTTTGGGGTTGCTTTATTTATATATTTCAGTTGTTATTTAAGGATATTTTTTAGTTTTGCATGTATATAACTCGAGAGAAATGGTAAAGTGTAAGTGAATCTTATATCGATTCATGTGTGTGTATATTTATTGATTTTATTAATTTGTTATTATCTTTTTATTTGATGATGATGATGATGATGATGATGATGATGATGATGATGATGATGATGATGATGATGATGGTGTTTCTGCTTCTGCTTCGGCTGCTGCTGATAATGATGATGTTTCTGCTGCTGCCTCTGATGGTGATGTCTATGCTGCTGCTGCTGCTAATCATGATGTTGATGATGATGATGATGAAAATGATGATGATGATGTTTCTGCTGTTGCTTCGGCTGATGATGCTGCGGCTGCTGCTGATGATGATGTTTCTGTTGCTGCCTCTGATGGTGATGTCTATGCTGCTGCTGCTTGCTAATCATGATGATGATGATGATGATGATGATGATGATGATAGTTTAGCTGCTACCTCTGATGGTGATGTTTATGCTGCTGCTGCTGCTGCTGCTGCTGCTGCTGCTGCTGCTGCTGCTGCTGATGATGATGATGATGATGATGATGATGATGATGATGATGATGATGATGATGATGATGATGATGATGATGTCGTCAAGGGAGGTCGTTGGAGAGTCTGTCAGATATTCGTACGACTTTTCTTCACCTCAGACGGCTATTAACAATTCGCACCACTTCCTTTACTGATGGATCAGTCTATTCTAGCACGTTGTTCATCCACTGCTTTCTCGGGCGTCCTGGTCTGCGAGAACCATGTAGAGTTTGATGTCGTAATACATGGCCGAACCATTATAGTTTGCGGCGTTTTATGGTAATAATTGCTGGCTCTCTGAGTCCTGCAAAGTGTTCAGCTTATTTATCAACGTAGTAATTAGTTTCATAAGCGTGTCGCAATATGTTCAGAATAGTTCCCAATGCCTTCATGTCGAATGTACGACTTCGTCTTTCGTGATCTTTCAGGATTGTCCAGCTTTCACAGCCGTATGATAGTATAGATATTACCAGCGATTTATACAACCGTAATTTAGTTTTCACCGTTATCTTTTCCATATTTTTTTCAGACGGTTCATACAAGACGTAAAGGTCATAATGTGTAATTCTTTTTTATTTATTTATTTTATTAATTTGTTCTTTTCTTATTTTTATTTGATTTTGGAAAATAAAGTGTAATTTAATCTGATATTTATTTAATTTTTTTATGGAAATCGCTCCAAACAAAGCATTATGCCACTTGATGTAAGGAGCTAACAAAAACAAATATATTTATCGCAAAGATAGGAGATGCCTATTGACCTTAGTCTTGAAAAGACCAAGATTATATGTAGGAAAAAAACAGTCAGCAGGAAGACTTTTACAATCCTGCAGTTCTTGGAAAGAAGCTACTGGAATAGGAAGCTGTATTGCAATGTGGTATCAAAACAGTGAATTGATTGAGACCACTTAATCAACGAGACAAACGAGCTGGAACAAAAGAAACGGGGAATAGATAACATAATTCTGAAGAACACATTTAATAATAGTATCTATAGAAAAGACTGAGACTAGCAACATCACATCTGTGTGTGATAGAGAGATGGTACAGAGAGGAAAGGGTAGGACCAATCAAATTACAGATACGTTTCTTCACTTTATCAAGAACCCTCAAATGGGACAGATTAACTAGCCCAAATATGGCAACAGTACTCCGTACATTTCATACGTTTATAAATACTTTTATATTCACCCAGTTTTATTTTATTGGAAATGCGTTTAATAGGATAATTCTAATGTTAAAGGATATTTTGTTAATGTAAGCTTCTTTTGAATTTATATTACTTCAAGAATTTTCAATCTTAGTGTACAGCTGATTATCTGTATGGTTTTAGTGTTATAGGTTAGGATTTTTCTGATCGATTTTGTTCTGTATAGTGATGTGCCGTTTAATTGCGCTATTGTATGATAGATAGTATGTAAGTCATCAGGACAAGGTTCAGGTTCTGTGGATTATGTAACTACTATATGAAACAGGTTGGGGTTTAACGGCAGGTGATCTTATACACAATGGTTGGCATTAAGTTGAGATGGTTCTGTTATTTTCTTATAATCAGGCTAGACGTTTTAATTAGTAGAGGGTTGGTTTAATTATATTATGATTTTCGGTAGGTTTAGTGTATTTGTATATGATGTTTTGCATAAATTTTCATCTAGTTTGTAGTTGTTGATTTAATTTTTTAAATCATGCCTTCGTTATAGTTTTTGCTTTATTTTGTATGCATGGAGACTAATTGTTGTTGATTAAGGTTTGTTTTAGTTTATGAGTTCAATAGAGAATATGTTTAGGATAGGGATATGTCATATAAGCAAAAGATAATTGTGTTAAAAGCTAGTTTGTATTTTATGCGCTTGTAATACTTGAGAATATTTTATTTCTAATGATTAAGTTTTTATGATAGGCTGTTATTTGTTAGGAAAATATTATTTTAGCCTATAAATGAATAGGATTTTTAAATCCTTCCTAAATAATAAACTAAAATAATAAAACGCCCTAAATGCCAACGAAAATATAGCAACATGAAGCTTCTGGAAACAATGGCGAGAATTGAAAGCACTTGAGTCGAAAAAATAATTTAGAAAATAATTTTTTTTTAAATCCTGTCGTATTTAATCAGACTTGTTTTGATATATATATATATATATATATATATATATATATATATATATATATATATATATATATATATATATATATATATATATATATATATATATTAAAGAAACTGTAGCAAAATTAAAGTTAAGCACTGTTGGAAGTTAGACATTCACATAAGCAATCAAGCGGGGCTCCGATGAGGTCGCGTTGATCCATGTAGATTGTCTTGATGTTTATAGCCCGCGCATATAAACATAGATACAACTTTATTTCCTCGTATCTCGTATCACGTGATAATTACCTACACAGGAGTATAGAGTGAAAGCGTGCGGAGTGAAAAGTGAGTCTGTGAACTAGGTTCGCGCCTTGTGACCGTCTGAAATTATCACTGTAAGTAAATATACATTTATATTTGCTTATGAATATTATATATATATATATATATATATATATATATATATATATATATATATATATATATATATATATATATATGAGTATGTGTATTAAATAGCGGATACGTACATTTATTAGTAGAGATTTTAGCAGAGGTGAATATATGCGATCACAAACAAACTTTCAATGTGTGAAACCGAGAGAATCACATCATGTTTTCTGAGACCAGATAAAGATTTAATAGGTGGAGTTAGAATGTACTATGGCTTAGAACAGTATGGGGAGAGACACATATATGTGACGTTATGTTGAACGAAAGCGAGAAAGAGTGTTTAAATTTTGAAGTTTGGACGTTGACATGACCCGTCGCTGAAAAAAGTCCTTAAAGTTATGTAACTATTAAAAGCCGTACGCGGTCGTTCGAGTTATCTGGCTGTCTGGAAGCTTCTAAGTCTGTTTATATATCTAATAGCTAATTTATGTCAATAGTTATGTCTCTTCCCTACATCATTATATGTAAATAGTACTTGTTATCATTTACTCTTTTTCACTCATAAAATCTCAATTTTAAAACATTGCTCTTAATTCCTCTTACTATTACTTAATTAACCCTAACTATCACTCTAACCCTAACCATAGACACACAATCTGTAACGGTGATTTTACTATTAATCTAAACCACCAAAGTTACTTGATAATATGTCGAAACCTTTCCCATAGAAAAACTGTTTATCTATATAGATTACCCTATAATATTATCTTATACCAGTCTGGAAATGCTGCCTCTTTTGTAATAATATTAGATCCCACTTTATACAAGCTCTAATTTATACTTAACTTTTATTTATATTTATTTTATTTCTATATCTTATTTCATGATTTCATCTTCTCTTTATTTTTGATATTTTAGCATATATTTTATGGTCGATGGCCGTTCATACAAACAACACACCCTCTCTAATTGCGCCTAAAATGTGTGTATTTGCCAATGATAGTGTTGTGGTGGACCCCCACTCATTTGCATATACGAATAACGTTACACTATAAATGGCAAGCCTAGGTTATCCTTAGTGTGTGTTACCTACATGCCACCGGAAGTGACGCCGAAGAGCGTACATGTCCTCCCACCAAGACTCTCTGACTCGACACCTTCATTTGTACATACTGTAACTATACCTTTTCTTTAATACACTTATTATTGCATTCTCCTAGTTGTTTGCGTCTTCATTGTATTCCTCACTAATTATTGTTCAACCTTGCAACCACAACAGATAGTAAACTCTATTCTCGACATGAGGACAAATTGAATGCCCACACATGCAAAGCAATGGCTGAATTCGTTAGAAAATGACATTATGGCTGTACTAGAATATGACCAAAAATGGCTGGCATCATAAACGTGAAATAGAATAAGTATATAGGAGATGCTGCCAAGTCTGCCGCAAAGAAGTCAGCTATCTTTCCCGGGCGAGAAAACTTCTCACACCAAAATATATCCAGATAAATCAACCATTGAACCGTGCATGAAATATTTTTGCCACATCTTGGCTGCTCATCTCCGTCTTCGACATGGTGGCATAAGTACTTCACACTGTTTTATCCCTATGCTTTTTCTCCAAGTTTTTACACGGGACATGTTACGATAAACTTTCGGCACTTATACACCCTCAACGAAAACATCCCCGAATTACTCGACAAAAACCACCATCACAACCTTCACGGTAGAGGTCCCAATATTTTCTACTTTAATAGCTTCTATGATCGGAAATTTCGACCCTGTTCCTCGTTTTAGCCGTTCTAACATGCAGAAATGTAATTGTTATATTAACAAATATCTTGTTACCCAACTCCCTACACAGGTTTACAGGCAACTTTTCTCCCCAATACAACCCTTCTGGTTGCAAATTGTGCAAAAATGTTGTATATGATATTTGGGCTATGTCATGTGAATTTAGGGTGTTTATCTTAAATTAAGAATTTGGTGGTTATTTGTAGACTCGACAACGATGTATAGTTTCCTTGGTGATTAACGGGTTTTCTTTTTTCGTTCATTTATATAAAGTGTGTTGATAGATTTGGTGTTTTTTCTAACGTTGAAGGGCGGTAGATATATTATTAGATTTATTATAGAAGTGCTCATTTCGGACTCTATTTTAAAAGGTTAAGAAATTAATACTAATTGACTTAGTCCTGAAATAAAATTGTAATAAGTTTTTGAAAGGCTTACCTTGAAGTTCCATTATACGTAGAATTAAATATTTCATTTCAACGTTTAAATAAAACTCTTGGGGACATAATAATTCTGCTACAATAAAAAAAAAGTAGAACATTTCTTGTAGTTAAATTATTTTAGATTCGCTGGAAGTTATCGCTTATTTAACAAAAAGCTTTTGAAATATTGTATAAATCCAATAAGAATTACAATATATATATTTTGAAAGGAAGAATTACGGTATATATATTTTAAAAAGAAAAAATTACAGTATATATATTTTAAAAATAAGAATTACAGTATATATATATATTTAAAAAAAAAAGAATTACGGTATCTATATTTTAAAAGGATATTTTAGAAATTATTCTAATAGTTAATTTCAGAAAACAACTTTCACATTTTTGTGATATAGAGGTTTGTTTTTATCCAGGCGAATAGAATGTTTTCATAAATTTCATTAAATAACTTTCAAAATTTAAATAAAATAATTTCTAATAAGATATATTTGTATTGGAGCAATATGCTCCTGTACATTTATATCCTACTATTCGAAAACTCGAACATTATAAGCATAATACGAATGTATCATCTATATACTATTTAGAATCTGAGGATGAAGTGATCTTGTGATTGATCAGAGTTCATCTGTATATGAATGTTTTTCGATGTTCGAAAAACGGTGAAATAACGTAAATAAAGTAAAGAATGTGGGTTGTTAGTGTAATGGAATGATGTAAAAAAAATAAGAGAAAAAGAAGATTGTGAATAAAGAAAGGCGGAGGAAATAGTGAGATATGACAAATAAGGAAGATTTATGATGATATCACAATGTAGTCCGACTTTGTGAAATACTTTGACTTTGTAATCCTTGTGAAATGTTACGAAATTATATACTTAATAATAAAAGACATATGATGACACGAAGAGCAATAAGACAAAGACTTGTTTGAAGATATAAATATATAGAGAGGGAAGTAGTTGAAGCGATGGGATAATGTAAATAATTAAATTATGTAAATAAAACGACTGTGCGTGTCAAAGGGTATGTGTATCGCAACTTGATCCGTAAGAGACGTTGTGTATTGAACCTGTTATCGCTAGCTTAGAGTCTGTCTAACCCCTTCTTTCAATCTCTTATTGATCTCACTATCTACCTAATCTACGTTGTACCAACGTTGATCCCACGAGTCAGGAGTTTACTAGAAACCTGTACATCAAATGCATTTACAAGTGGGTCGAACATATGAAATTACGAGGGGCGTTCAATAAGTAATTCCCCTGACCCACTTCCAGTTGTCTAATCTAGATGAAATCTTGCATGTGTAATGATTTATATCTGTATGTTTTATGTTGCAACAGCTCTGAACTAATTGTGGTTTCTGATTGACAGGTGTTTGAACTGAGTCAGGTGTGAAATGGAGCCAGTTGAGCATCGCGCAGTGATCCGGTTTTTATATTTGAAAGGACGCACACCAAAGGAGACTTTTGATGAAATGAAAGAAACTTATGGTGATGATGCCCCATCATATGACCTTGTAAAACGTTAGGATCGTGAATTCAAACATGGCCGGAAGTATGTAGAAACAGCTTCCAGACTTGGTCGTCCCTCTTCTGCGATTGATGAAGCATCTGTCCGTCAAGTTGAGGCTGCCATTTTGGAAGATCGACGCATTACTATTCGCCAAATAGCCCAAGAGGTCAAGATGAGTACAGGGTGTATAGAAACTATCATTCATGACCATTTTCATATGCATAAGGTGAATGTCAGATGGATTCCTAAGTTGCTGACACCTTTCCAGAAGCAAGTACGCGTCAAGTGCTCGAGGATGAATTTGGAGATGTGTCAAGAAGATCCGTAAAAGTTTTTCAAAAGACTGATTACACAGGATGAAACTTGGGTCCATCACTATGATCCAGAGACCAAAGCCAAGTCAATGCAGTGGAAGCACTTGAACTCACTACCTCCAAAGAAGGCAAGGGTGCAGTCCTCCGCTAGAAAGGTCATGCTCACAGTCTTCTGGGACCAGGACGGAGTAGTGATGACAGATTTTCTGGCAAAGGGTACCACAATTACAACAGCCTATTACGCTTTACTTTTGGTGAAATTAAGAGAAGCTATCATCCCCTTACTCTTCTGGCCTTGCACCCTCTGATGTTCATCTCTTCCCAACGACGAAGTTGTTTTTGAAAGGAAAGCGTTTCCCAGATGATGCCGCCTTAATTACTGAAGTTACAACGTGGTTGGAGGACCAACCTGGGTATTCTAAAAAAAACGGTGTCCAGAGCTGCATCAAACGATGGGAGAAATGCATTACATTTGGTGGTTCCTATGTAGAGAAAGACTAATAACTGTGCCAAGTTTAATTAATCTACTGCTATGGGGAATGGGTCATGGGTATTACTTATTGAACGACCCTCGTATTATAGTTTATGTGTTATCCAAACTTTATTATAGAGTGGAAGATTATCTAGTTCCGTGAGAGATTTGTAGATATTTACAATGCGAACATGACTTATAGTATTACCTAAATCTTATTAAATAACAGGTATTTTAAAACGAATATATTTATTTTAAAAATATAAGTTTATGTAATATGTCCTTATTTACTATCCTGCACATGACGGAAACGTTTTTAGTTTTCTTTAGGAATAATTGCAGACAGACCAAAGCTTTGAAATAGATATTACTTTTATACGGTACTAATGAAATAAAAGTTTCTTAAATCAGCCATAAATATATATCATAGAACTTGTTTGAAAATGTAAATATAGAGAGGTAAATATTTGGAGCGATGGGATGACGCAAATAATTAAATTATGGAAATAAAAACGGCATTGTACTGGTCATATATACCTTCACCAATTTTAGATAGACACCTTAAATTCACTTGTCAGAGGCCAAATGTCATATGCTTCATTTTTGCACAATTTGCAATAAGTACATTGTACTTGTCGAAGGGTAGGTGTATCGCAACTTCATCCGTAGGTGACGTTGTGTATTAATCCTGTTATCGTTTGCTTAAAACATGGGCAGTGTTGAGCCTGTCAAACTACTTCCTTTATCTCTTGTTGATCTAACTATCTACATGATCTATTATGTTGCAACGTTGATCCCACGAGTCAGCAGTTTACTTGAATGTCATAAAAACTGTACAGCAAATACAAATAGATCGAACGTATTAAACTATTATTTTTGTATATAGGAATATTCAAACTTTATCATAGAGTTGAAAAATATCTAGTTCCATGAGAGATTCGTACATATTTACAATCCGGACACAAAAGTTGGGATTATTTGATTTTCTTTTAAATAACATGTACTTCATGACGAATATATTTATGTAAATAATATAAGTTTATTTTAATATATTCCTATTAACTATCCTACATGTAAATAATATAAGTTTATTTTAATATATTCCTATTAACTATCCTACATGTAAATAATATAAGTTTATTTTAATATATTCCTATTAACTATCCTACATGTAAATAATATAAGTTTATTTTAATATATTCCTATTAACTATCCTACATGTAAATAATATAAGTTTATTTTAATATATTCCTATTAACTATCTTACATGTAAATAATATAAGTTTATTTTAATATATTCCTATTAACTATCCTTCACATGACAGTAACGTTTGTAGTTTTCTTCTGGAATAATTGCGGACAACCTGAAACTTTGAGATACACATTAATGTTACACATTACTGCAGTGTTGGGAAACTAATGCAATAACACTTACTTAAATTTTCTACTGATGCAGAACTTTATCAGCCATTTAAACTAAACCTATTAACAAAGCTGTGATAATTAAATCAATTCCATAACAATTTTAATGGCGTGCTTATCGTACATATATTCGACAATAATTTTAAGCAATGAATGCACAATTCGAAACGGTACATCATTATCTTGTGAACATTCTGTTTACAGATTTATGAAGATATTGCATGCGCACTGCTCTTTATTGTTTAATAGATGGAGTCACTGCTTGAATACTATTCGCCATTTTTGCATCATTCAGAAAAAGAACTGTTTGAGAATGTTGCTGCGCTGCTACAGCTGCCATTAGCAGAATGGACAAGCGATAAGTAGAGGGATTTCCATTATGTCTGCACAATACGGCATACTTAGAAGCCACTTCAAGCCTCGTCGGTTTCTGTATCCCAGAATGTCGCTGTTAGTAGAGTGATTTTCATTAATACGGATAAAAAGAAAAATGGCGGCTATACCGGGATATAAAGACGCACAAAGGACGCGAGCAACTGGAGTGGGTTGAAGAGATGATGGGTTATGTGGCGAGGGATGATGTCAATGAAAATAATAAAACGACAAGAAAAATGTCGAAACAAAACGCGGATCTTAATAATGGATGAAATGCTATGAAAGAAAAACATTCAGTTATTATTAATACAGATTTTTTAGCGATCTAATCACTGATGAGTAAATTATAAATAGATCAAAATATGTGAAAGATAAACTCAAGGACGAGTTCTTAAAATTGGAATTCCTTTCCATAAATGAATGAGAATGCTTGACCATAAAATAATTCAACAGCTTGTATACTTATTGGGTTAGTGAAATCGACAATTGCATTGTGTAAAGAAATAGAGGATTCTCAACAATTAACATTGTTTATAATAACTAAGATTTCGCTTTACCACGTTAAATGGTCCAGAACTGACTGGATAGAAGCTCCAACTATTTGCTGGGTGTTCGAAGCACTTATAAATCTAGTCACATTGAAAAGTTGTGATACAGCGAAATATTCTGTCTATTGATCAATATATATATATATATATATATATATATATATATATATATTATGTGATTTTCTGAAGGCTTACCAAAGCATTCCGTTCAGGAGCTCACTGAACACCACAAAGGAATGTTTCAATCAAAAATTATTTATTTAACATTTTTTTCAAATTACAGAGTTTTTTTATAGGTAAAAAACTTTTAAATTTGAAAAATATGTTAAATAAATAATTTTTGAATGACAAAATCGTTTGTGGTGTTAAGTGGGCTCCTGAACGAAATGCTTTGGTGAGCCTTCAAATAATCACATATAAATGCTCTGTACTCTGTAATCGAGTATCATCGAGCTTGTTTTCATTGGTCTAATCTCGGTCTTCACGAAATAATCTTTTTTCTAACTGAAAAATCCAAATATATATATATATATATATATATATATATATATATATATATCCATATGAATGTATAAGAAAGATAGAGAGTGTGCCTTTGTGTATTGCATACATATATTAGTGGAATACTTTTTTATACTTGTGTCTAATTTCCATTTAGTTTAAATTACTATTGTCGTCGCAAATAGCGGAGAAAGATAAACAAACGAAATTAAAAACGAATTTAATGTTCTCGTTTTATTTTGAGTTGGGAAGAAAAATAAATGAATGCATAACACAAATATTACACCGACGAATCTGCTGGATTTAAAAGGCTTAAAAAAGGGAAAGAATAATAGGAAACTTTGAAACGTGACTGCAGCAATACAATATAATCGCATGAAACAAAAAAAATAGAACGTGTATTATTGGTGGAAAATACACTGTTTATATGACTTAACGTAGTGTAATGATGCCATTTGATTGGAATATATTTATGTGATAGATGAACGTGGGCTAGTCATTTGATGGAAGATTTAATAATATATAGCTTCATATATTGTATATAGTTTCATTTAATTAAAACTGTGAATGATGTTGGGTTTTATGAAGTACAGCTTCCCTCCATATAGCTGTGACTTAAACATGTTTTGCAAATGTGTAGCCTAATAATGTTTGTATAATTAAAAATCTTTAGACACATACATACACACACACAGATATATATATATATATATATATATATATATATATAATTAATTATGACAATATATGTATTAGCATATACAATCAGTGCGTTTTAATTATCAGTCTCTTTAAAAGATTCAACTCGGTGATTGTCAATCAGTAACAATAGAGCATATATAAGTAAGGTTCATTTTATATTCCAATAAAAATGTTTTTATATTTTATTTTTATTTTTTCACATTTAAAAAACAACAACATTTCTTTGAGATGTATTCAAAATTGCGTTCTAGTGAGTTTCCCCACATGTGAGTTTTCTCTTTTCTTTGTTATTTTATTTGTTTTCGTCCAATTATAAGCCACTGTATAGTGTAGATTTTTTTCAAGACATTTTATAACAGAAAATATTTAATCTTTGTGGATTTTTATGATGATGTTGTAGTGTTGCAGAGACGATATTGACATAAAAATGTTGTTTGGCTCACAGAAAATGAAACGTACCGTAAAAATACATCTCAAAGAAATGTTATATTTTTTGGAAATCTGAAAAATTGAAAATAAAAACAAAAAACATGGTTATTGGAATATAAAATGAACCTTACTTAATAAAATACAAACATAACATAGTTTTTGTTAAGCTTGAATATATATATATATATATATATATATATATATATATATATATATATAATACATAAAATACAAACATAACACATATTTTTTGTTAAGCGTGAATAGATTATATATATATATATATATATATATATATATATATAATCTATTCACGCTTAACACAAGCAATGTGTTATTTTGTATTTTATTCTATATCTGGTTTTAAAACATATTTTGTCAGATTGAAAAATACGCATAACCATGCGAGGAGGTTAAATCTTCTAATGTGGTTGCTTAACAAAGAACAAATGTAGTAAAATGCTATGTTGTTAATTCATACTCAGCTTTATAAGTGTTTTCCAAAAAAGGTAAACAATCATGTAAAAAGCGCACTAATTTAGTCTGCCAGTTCAAGCTATGCTCATATGTAGCTCACTAATGGGAGTTTCCATTTGCCAGATATGGAATTTGATTTTTACTACACTTCATCTCAAGTGCTTTCACTTACCACATTCTCCAACCAGATGTTCGAAGACTAAGCGTTACCGGCTACCGATAGGTAACCCGCCAAATCTTACAAACTTACTCACAAATTTACTACAGTGTTCCCTGATTTAAACAATGCGAACATAAAATAGTTATTTTTTCAACATCAACATTATAAAACGCAAATAACAACCCCAGCTACCCCAATTATCACAGTGAATGCCTACAAAGATAAAAAATAGCCATTATAACCAAATGAAATGCAGGATGCTACAAACAACGAAAGCGATCTGTTTGTAGCATAGCTTGATCTTGCCAATACATACATGTCAGTGCCACATGTCATTATAGATCATATATATACAAACAACGAAAGCGATCTGTTTTTAGCATAGCTTGATCTTGCCAATACATACGTGTCAGTGCCACATGTCATTATAGATCATATATATACAAACAACGAAAGCGATCTGTTTGTAGCATAGCTTGATCTTGCCAATACATACGTGTCAGTGCCACATGTCATTATAGATCATATATATACAAACAACGAAAGCGATCTGTTTGTAGCATAGCTTGATCTTGCCAATACATACGTGTCAGTGCCACATGTCATTATAGATCATATATATACAAACAACGAAAGCGATCTTTTTGTAGCATAGCTTCATCTTGCCAATGCATACGTGTCAGTGCCACATGTCATTATAGATCATATATATACAAACAACGAAAGCGATCTGTTTGTAGCATAGCTTTATCTTGCCAATACATACGTGTCAGTGCCACATGTCATTATAGATCATATATATACAAACAACGAAAGCGATCTTTTTGTAGCATAGCTTCATCTTGCCAATACATACGTGTCAGTGCCACATGTCATTATAGATCATATATATACAAACAACGAAAGCGATCTGTTTGTAGCATAGCTTGATCTTGCCAATGCATACGTGTCAGTGCCACATGTCATTATAGATCATATATATACAAACAACGAAAGCGATCTTTTTGTAGCATAGCTTCATCTTGCCAATGCATACGTGTCAGTGCCACATGTCATTATAGATCATATATATACAAACAACGAAAGCGATCTTTTTGTAGCATAGCTTCATCTTGCCAATGCATACGTGTCAGTGCCACATGTAATTATAGATCATATATATACAAACAACGAAAGCAGTCTTTTTGTAGCATAGCTTCATCTTGCCAATACATACGTGTCAGTGCCACATGTCATTATAGATCATATATATACAAACATCGAAAGCGATCTTTTTGTAGCATAGCTTCATCTTGCCAATACATACGTGTCAGTGCCACATGTCATTATAGATACTATATATACAAACAACGAAAGCGATCTTTTTGTAGCATAGCTTCATCTTGCCAATACATACGTGTCAGTGCCACATGTCATTATAGATCATATATATACAAACAACGAAAGCGATCTTTTTGTAGCATAGCTTCATCTTGCCAATACATACGTGTCAGTGCCACATGTCATTATAGATCATATATATACAAACAACGAAAGCGATCTTTTTGTAGCATAGCTTCATCTTGCCAATACATACGTGTCAGTGCCACATGTCATTATAGATCATATATATACAAACAACGAAAGCGATCTTTTTGTAGCATAGCTTCATCTTGCCAATACATACGTGTCAGTGCCACATGTCATTATAGATCATATATATACAAACAACGAAAGCGATCTTTTTGTAGCATAGCTTCATCTTGCCAATACATACGTGTCAGTGCCACATGTCATTATAGATCATATATATACAAACAACGAAAGTGATCTTTTTGTAGCATAGCTTCATCTTGCCAATACATACGTGTCAGTGCCACATGTCATTATAGATCATATATATACAAACAACGAAAGCGATCTTTTTGTAGCATAGCTTCATCTTGCCAATGCATACGTGTCAGTGTCACATGTCATTATAGATCATATATATACAAACACCGAAAGCGATCTTTTTGTAGCATAGCTTCATCTTGCCAATACATACGTGTCAGTGTCACATGTCATTATAGATCATATATATACAAACAACGAAAGCGATCTTTTTGTAGCATAGCTTCATCTTGCCAATACATACGTGTCAGTGTCACATGTCATTATAGATCATATATATACAAACAACGAAAGCGATCTTTTTGTAGCATAGCTTCATCTTGCCAATGCATACGTGTCAGTGCCACATGTCATTATAGATCATATATATACAAACAACGAAAGCGATCTTTTTGTAGCATAGCTTGATCTTGCCAATACATACGTGTCAGTGCCACATGTCATTATAGATCATATATATACAAACAACGAAAGCGATCTTTTTGTAGCATAGCTTCATCTTGCCAATACATACGTGTCAGTGCCACATGTCATTATAGATCATATATATACAAACAACGAAAGCGATCTGTTTGTAGCATAGCTTGATCTTGCCAATACATACGTGTCAGTGTCACATGTCATTATAGATCATATATATACAAACAACGAAAGCGATCTTTTTGTAGCATAGCTTCATCTTGCCAATACATACGTGTCAGTGCCACATGTCATTATAGATCATATATATACAAACAACGAAAGCGATGTTTTTGTAGCATAGCTTGATCTTGCCAATACATACGTGTCAGTGTCACATGTCATTATAGATCATATATATACAAACAACGAAAGCGATCTTTTTGTAGCATAGCTTCATCTTGCCAATACATACGTGTCAGTGCCACATGTCATTATAGATCATATATATACAAACAACGAAAGCGATCTTTTTGTAGCATAGCTTCATCTTGCCAATACATACGTGTCAGTGTCACATGTCATTATAGATCATATATATACAAACAACGAAAGCGATCTGTTTGTAGCATAGCTTGATCTTGCCAATGCATACGTGTCAGTGTCACATGTCATTATAGATCATATATATACAAACAACGAAAGCGATCTTTTTGTAGCATAGCTTCATCTTGCCAATACATACGTGTCAGTGCCACATGTCATTATAGATCATATATATACAAACAACGAAAGCGATCTTTTTGTAGCATAGCTTGATCTTGCCAATACATACGTGTCAGTGTCACATGTCATTATAGATCATATATATACAAACAACGAAAGCGATCTTTTTGTAGCATAGCTTCATCTTGCCAATACATACGTGTCAGTGCCACATGTCATTATAGATCATATATATACAAATCAACGAAAGCGATCTTTTTGTAGCATAGCTTTATCTTGCCAATACATACGTGTCAGTGCCACATGTCATTATAGATCATATATATACAAACAACGAAAGCGATCTTTTTGTAGCATAGCTTCATCTTGCCAAGGCATACGTGTCAGTGCCACATGTCATTATAGATCATATATATACAAACAACGAAAGCGATCTTTTTGTAGCATAGCTTGATCTTGCCAAGGCATACGTGTCAGTGCCACATGTCATTATAGATCATATATATACAAACAACGAAAGCGATCTTTTTGTAGCATAGCTTGATCTTGCCAATACATACGTGTCAGTGTCACATGTCATTATAGATCATATATATACAAACAACGAAAGCGATCTTTTTGTAGCATAGCTTCATCTTGCCAATACATACGTGTCAGTGCCACATGTAATTATAGATCATATATATACAAACAACGAAAGCGATCTTTTTGTAGCATAGCTTCATGTTGCCAATACATACGTGTCAGTGCCACATGTCATTATAGATCATATATATACAAACAACAAAAGCGATCTTTTTGTAGCATAGCTTGATCTTGCCAATACATACGTGTCAGTGTCACATGTCATTATAGATCATATATATACAAACAACGAAAGCGATCTTTTTGTAGCATAGCTTCATCTTGACAATACATACGTGTCAGTGCCACATGTCATTATAGATCATATATATACAAACAACGAAAGCGATCTTTTTGTAGCATAGCTTCATCTTGCCAATACATACGTGTCAGTGCCACATGTCATTATAGATCATATATATACAAACAACAAAAGCGATCTTTTTGTAGCATAGCTTCATCTTGCCAATACATACGTGTCAGTGTCACATGTCATTATAGATCATATATATACAAACAACGAAAGCGATCTTTTTGTAGCATAGCTTCATCTTGACAATACATACGTGTCAGTGCCACATGTCATTATAGATCATATATATACAAACAACGAAAGCGATCTTTTTGTAGCATAGCTTCATCTTGCCAATACATACGTGTCAGTGCCACATGTCATTATAGATCATATATATACAAACAACGAAAGCGATCTTTTTGTAGCATAGCTTGATCTTGCCAATGCATACGTGTCAGTGCCACATGTCATTATAGATCATATATATACAAACAACGAAAGCGATCTTTTTGTAGCATAGCTTCTATCTTGCCAATGCATACGTGTCAGTGTCACATGTCATTATAGATCATATATATGTACAAACAACGAAAGCGATCTGTTTGTAGCATAGTTTGATCTTGCCAATACATACGTGTCAGTGTCACATGTCATTATAGATCATATATATACAAACAACGAAAGCGATCTTTTTGTAGCATAGCTTCATCTTGCCAATACATACGTGTCAGTGCCACATGTCATTATAGATCATATATATACAAACAACGAAAGCGATGTTTTTGTAGCATAGCTTGATCTTGCCAATACATACGTGTCAGTGTCACATGTCATTATAGATCATATATATACAAACAACGAAAGCGATCTTTTTGTAGCATAGCTTCATCTTGCCAATACATACGTGTCAGTGCCACATGTCATTATAGATCATATATATACAAACAACGAAAGCGATCTTTTTGTAGCATAGCTTCATCTTGCCAATACATACGTGTCAGTGACACATGTCATTATAGATCATATATATACAAACAACGAAAGCGATCTTTTTGTAGCATAGCTTCATCTTGCCAATACATACGTGTCAGTGCCACATGTCATTATAGATCATATATATACAAACAACGAAAGCGATCTGTTTGTAGCATAGCTTGATCTTGCCAATGCATACGTGTCAGTGCCACATGTCATTATAGATCATATATATACAAACAACGAAAGCGATCTTTTTGTAGCATAGCTTCATCTTGCCAATGCATACGTGTCAGTGCCACATGTCATTATAGATCATATATATACAAACAACGAAAGCGATCTTTTTGTAGCATAGCTTCATCTTGCCAATGCATACGTGTCAGTGCCACATGTAATTATAGATCATATATATACAAACAACGAAAGCAGTCTTTTTGTAGCATAGCTTCATCTTGCCAATACATACGTGTCAGTGCCACATGTCATTATAGATCATATATATACAAACAACGAAAGCGATCTTTTTGTAGCATAGCTTCATCTTGCTAATACATACGTGTCAGTGCCACATGTCATTATAGATCATATATATACAAACAACGAAAGCGATCTTTTTGTAGCATAGCTTCATCTTGCCAATACATACGTGTCAGTGCCACATGTCATTATAGATCATATATATACAAACAGCGAAAGCGATCTTTTTGTAGCATAGCTTGATCTTGCCAATACATACGTGTCAGTGCCACATGTCATTATAGATCATATATATACAAACAACGAACGCGATCTTTTTGTAGCATAGCTTCATCTTGCCAATACATACGTGTCAGTGCCACATGTCATTATAGATCATATATATAAAAACAACGAAAGCGATCTTTTTGTAGCATAGCTTCATCTTGCCAATACATACGTGTCAGTGCCACATGTCATTATAGATCATATATATACAAACAACGAAAGCGATCTTTTTGTAGCATAGCTTCATCTTGCCAATACATACGTGTCAGTGCCACATGTCATTATAGATCATATATATAAAAACAACGAAAGCGATCTTTTTGTAGCATAGCTTCATCTTGCCAATACATACGTGTCAGTGCCACATGTCATTATAGATCATATATATACAAACAACGAAAGCGATCTTTTTGTAGCATAGCTTCATCTTGCCAATACATACGTGTCAGTGCCACATGTCATTATAGATCATATATATACAAACAACGAAAGCGATCTTTTTGTAGCATAGCTTCATCTTGCCAATACATACGTGTCAGTGTCACATGTCATTATAGATCATATATATACAAACAACGAAAGCGATCTTTTTGTAGCATAGCTTCATCTTGCCAATACATACGTGTCAGTGCCACATGTCATTATAGATCATATATATACAAACAACGAAAGCGATCTTTTTGTAGCATAGCTTCATCTTGCCAATACATACGTGTCAGTGTCACATGTCATTATAGATCATATATATACAAACAACGAAAGCGATCTGTTTGTAGCATAGCTTGATCTTGCCAATGCATACGTGTCAGTGTCAAATGTCATTATAGATCATATATATACAAACAACGAAAGCGATCTTTTTGTAGCATAGCTTCATCTTGCCAATACATACGTGTCAGTGCTACATGTCATTATAGATCATATATATACAAACAACGAAAGCGATCTTTTTGTAGCATAGCTTGATCTTGCCAATACATACGTGTCAGTGTCACATGTCATTATAGATCATATATATACAAACAACGAAAGCGATCTTTTTGTAGCATAGCTTCATCTTGACAATACATACGTGTCAGTGCCACATGTCATTATAGATCATATATATACAAACAACGAAAGCGATCTTTTTGTAGCATAGCTTTATCTTGCCAATACATACGTGTCAGTGCCACATGTCATTATAGATCATATATATACAAACAACGAAAGCGATCTTTTTGTAGCATAGCTTGATCTTGCCAAGGCATACGTGTCAGTGCCACATGTCATTATAGATCATATATATACAAACAACGAAAGCGATCTTTTTGTAGCATAGCTTGATCTTGCCAAGGCATACGTGTCAGTGCCACATGTCATTATAGATCATATATATACAAACAACGAAAGCGATCTTTTTGTAGCATAGCTTGATCTTGCCAATACATACGTGTCAGTGTCACATGTCATTATAGATCATATATATACAAACAACGAAAGCGATCTTTTTGTAGCATAGCTTCATCTTGCCAATACATACGTGTCAGTGCCACATGTAATTATAGATCATATATATACAAACAACGAAAGCGATCTTTTTGTAGCATAGCTTCATCTTGCCAATACATACGTGTCAGTGCCACATGTCATTATAGATCATATATATACAAACAACAAAAGCGATCTTTTTGTAGCATAGCTTGATCTTGCCAATACATACGTGTCAGTGTCACATGTCATTATAGATCATATATATACAAACAACGAAAGCGATCTTTTTGTAGCATAGCTTCATCTTGACAATACATACGTGTCAGTGCCACATGTTATTATAGATCATATATATACAAACAACGAAAGCGATCTTTTTGTAGCATAGCTTTATCTTGCCAATACATACGTGTCAGTTCCACATGTCATTATAGATCATATATATACAAACAACGAAAGCGATCTTTTTGTAGCATAGCTTGATCTTGCCAAGGCATACGTGTCAGTGCCACATGTCATTATAGATCATATATATACAAACAACGAAAGCGATCTTTTTGTAGCATAGCTTGATCTTGCCAAGGCATACGTGTCAGTGCCACATGTCATTATAGATCATATATATACAAACAACGAAAGCGATCTTTTTGTAGCATAGCTTGATCTTGCCAATACATACGTGTCAGTGTCACATGTCATTATAGATCATATATATACAAACAACGAAAGCGATCTTTTTGTAGCATAGCTTCATCTTGCCAATACATACGTGTCAGTGCCACATGTAATTATAGATCATATATATACAAACAACGAAAGCGATCTTTTTGTAGCATAGCTTCATCTTGCCAATACATACGTGTCAGTGCCACATGTCATTATAGATCATATATATACAAACAACAAAAGCGATCTTTTTGTAGCATAGCTTCATCTTGCCAATACATACGTGTCAGTGTCACATGTCATTATAGATCATATATATACAAACAACGAAAGCGATCTTTTTGTAGCATAGCTTCATCTTGACAATACATACGTGTCAGTGCCACATGTCATTATAGATCATATATATACAAACAACGAAAGCGATCTTTTTGTAGCATAGCTTCATCTTGCCAATACATACGTGTCAGTGCCACATGTCATTATAGATCATATATATACAAACAACGAAAGCGATCTTTTTGTAGCATAGCTTGATCTTGCCAATGCATACGTGTCAGTGCCACATGTCATTATAGATCATATATATACAAACAACGAAAGCGATCTTTTTGTAGCATAGCTTCTATCTTGCCAATGCATACGTGTCAGTGTCACATGTCATTATAGATCATATATATGTACAAACAACGAAAGCGATCTGTTTGTAGCATAGTTTGATCTTGCCAATACATACGTGTCAGTGTCACATGTCATTATAGATCATATATATACAAACAACGAAAGCGATCTTTTTGTAGCATAGCTTCATCTTGCCAATACATACGTGTCAGTGCCACATGTCATTATAGATCATATATATACAAACAACGAAAGCGATGTTTTTGTAGCATAGCTTGATCTTGCCAATACATACGTGTCAGTGTCACATGTCATTATAGATCATATATATACAAACAACGAAAGCGATCTTTTTGTAGCATAGCTTCATCTTGCCAATACATACGTGTCAGTGCCACATGTCATTATAGATCATATATATACAAACAACGAAAGCGATCTTTTTGTAGCATAGCTTCATCTTGCCAATACATACGTGTCAGTGACACATGTCATTATAGATCATATATATACAAACAACGAAAGCGATCTTTTTGTAGCATAGCTTCATCTTGCCAATACATACGTGTCAGTGCCACATGTCATTATAGATCATATATATACAAACAACGAAAGCGATCTGTTTGTAGCATAGCTTGATCTTGCCAATGCATACGTGTCAGTGCCACATGTCATTATAGATCATATATATACAAACAACGAAAGCGATCTTTTTGTAGCATAGCTTCATCTTGCCAATGCATACGTGTCAGTGCCACATGTCATTATAGATCATATATATACAAACAACGAAAGCGATCTTTTTGTAGCATAGCTTCATCTTGCCAATGCATACGTGTCAGTGCCACATGTAATTATAGATCATATATATACAAACAACGAAAGCAGTCTTTTTGTAGCATAGCTTCATCTTGCCAATACATACGTGTCAGTGCCACATGTCATTATAGATCATATATATACAAACAACGAAAGCGATCTTTTTGTAGCATAGCTTCATCTTGCTAATACATACGTGTCAGTGCCACATGTCATTATAGATCATATATATACAAACAACGAAAGCGATCTTTTTGTAGCATAGCTTCATCTTGCCAATACATACGTGTCAGTGCCACATGTCATTATAGATCATATATATACAAACAGCGAAAGCGATCTTTTTGTAGCATAGCTTGATCTTGCCAATACATACGTGTCAGTGCCACATGTCATTATAGATCATATATATACAAACAACGAACGCGATCTTTTTGTAGCATAGCTTCATCTTGCCAATACATACGTGTCAGTGCCACATGTCATTATAGATCATATATATAAAAACAACGAAAGCGATCTTTTTGTAGCATAGCTTCATCTTGCCAATACATACGTGTCAGTGCCACATGTCATTATAGATCATATATATACAAACAACGAAAGCGATCTTTTTGTAGCATAGCTTCATCTTGCCAATACATACGTGTCAGTGCCACATGTCATTATAGATCATATATATAAAAACAACGAAAGCGATCTTTTTGTAGCATAGCTTCATCTTGCCAATACATACGTGTCAGTGCCACATGTCATTATAGATCATATATATACAAACAACGAAAGCGATCTTTTTGTAGCATAGCTTCATCTTGCCAATACATACGTGTCAGTGCCACATGTCATTATAGATCATATATATACAAACAACGAAAGCGATCTTTTTGTAGCATAGCTTCATCTTGCCAATACATACGTGTCAGTGTCACATGTCATTATAGATCATATATATACAAACAACGAAAGCGATCTTTTTGTAGCATAGCTTCATCTTGCCAATACATACGTGTCAGTGCCACATGTCATTATAGATCATATATATACAAACAACGAAAGCGATCTTTTTGTAGCATAGCTTCATCTTGCCAATACATACGTGTCAGTGTCACATGTCATTATAGATCATATATATACAAACAACGAAAGCGATCTGTTTGTAGCATAGCTTGATCTTGCCAATGCATACGTGTCAGTGTCAAATGTCATTATAGATCATATATATACAAACAACGAAAGCGATCTTTTTGTAGCATAGCTTCATCTTGCCAATACATACGTGTCAGTGCCACATGTCATTATAGATCATATATATACAAACAACGAAAGCGATCTTTTTGTAGCATAGCTTGATCTTGCCAATACATACGTGTCAGTGTCACATGTCATTATAGATCATATATATACAAACAACGAAAGCGATCTTTTTGTAGCATAGCTTCATCTTGACAATACATACGTGTCAGTGCCACATGTCATTATAGATCATATATATACAAACAACGAAAGCGATCTTTTTGTAGCATAGCTTTATCTTGCCAATACATACGTGTCAGTGCCACATGTCATTATAGATCATATATATACAAACAACGAAAGCGATCTTTTTGTAGCATAGCTTGATCTTGCCAAGGCATACGTGTCAGTGCCACATGTCATTATAGATCATATATATACAAACAACGAAAGCGATCTTTTTGTAGCATAGCTTGATCTTGCCAAGGCATACGTGTCAGTGCCACATGTCATTATAGATCATATATATACAAACAACGAAAGCGATCTTTTTGTAGCATAGCTTGATCTTGCCAATACATACGTGTCAGTGTCACATGTCATTATAGATCATATATATACAAACAACGAAAGCGATCTTTTTGTAGCATAGCTTCATCTTGCCAATACATACGTGTCAGTGCCACATGTAATTATAGATCATATATATACAAACAACGAAAGCGATCTTTTTGTAGCATAGCTTCATCTTGCCAATACATACGTGTCAGTGCCACATGTCATTATAGATCATATATATACAAACAACAAAAGCGATCTTTTTGTAGCATAGCTTGATCTTGCCAATACATACGTGTCAGTGTCACATGTCATTATAGATCATATATATACAAACAACGAAAGCGATCTTTTTGTAGCATAGCTTCATCTTGACAATACATACGTGTCAGTGCCACATGTTATTATAGATCATATATATACAAACAACGAAAGCGATCTTTTTGTAGCATAGCTTTATCTTGCCAATACATACGTGTCAGTTCCACATGTCATTATAGATCATATATATACAAACAACGAAAGCGATCTTTTTGTAGCATAGCTTGATCTTGCCAAGGCATACGTGTCAGTGCCACATGTCATTATAGATCATATATATACAAACAACGAAAGCGATCTTTTTGTAGCATAGCTTGATCTTGCCAAGGCATACGTGTCAGTGCCACATGTCATTATAGATCATATATATACAAACAACGAAAGCGATCTTTTTGTAGCATAGCTTGATCTTGCCAATACATACGCGTCAGTGTCACATGTCATTATAGATCATATATATACAAACAACGAAAGCGATCTTTTTGTAGCATAGCTTCATCTTGCCAATACATACGTGTCAGTGCCACATGTAATTATAGATCATATATATACAAACAACGAAAGCGATCTTTTTGTAGCATAGCTTCATCTTGCCAATACATACGTGTCAGTGTCACATGTCATTATAGATCATATATATACAAACAACAAAAGCGATCTTTTTGTAGCATAGCTTGATCTTGCCAATACATACGTGTCAGTGTCACATGTCATTATAGATCATATATATACAAACAACAAAAGCGATCTTTTTGTAGCATAGCTTCATCTTGACAATACATACGTGTCAGTGCCACATGTCATTATAGATCATATATATACAAACAACGAAAGCGATCTTTTTGTAGCATAGCTTCATCTTGCCAATACATACGTGTCAGTGCCACATGTCATTATAGATCATATATATACAAACAACGAAAGCGATCTTTTTGTAGCATAGCTTGATCTTGCCAATGCATACGTGTCAGTGCCACATGTCATTATAGATCATATATATACAAACAACGAAAGCGATCTTTTTGTAGCATAGCTTCTATCTTGCCAATGCATACGTGTCAGTGTCACATGTCATTATAGATCATATATATACAAACAACGAAAGCGATCTGTTTGTAGCATAGCTTGATCTTGCCAATACATACGTGTCAGTGTCACATGTCATTATAGATCATATATATACAAACAACGAAAGCGATCTTTTTGTAGCATAGCTTCATCTTGCCAATACATACGTGTCAGTGCCACATGTCATTATAGATCATATATATACAAACAACGAAAGCGATCTTTTTGTAGCATAGCTTCATCTTGCCAATACATACGTGTCAGTGTCACATGTCATTATAGATCATATATATACAAACAACGAAAGCGATCTTTTTGTAGCATAGCTTCATCTTGCCAATACATACGTGTCAGTGCCACATGTCATTATAGATCATATATATACAAACAACGAAAGCGATCTTTTTGTAGCATAGCTTCATCTTGCCAATACATACGTGTCAGTGCCACATGTCATTATAGATCATATATATACAAACAACGAAAGCGATCTTTTTGTAGCATAGCTTCATCTTGCCAATACATACGTGTCAGTGCCACATGTCATTATAGATCATATATATACAAACAACGAAAGCGATCTTTTTGTAGCATAGCTTCATCTTGCCAATACATACGTGTCAGTGCCACATGTCATTATAGATCATATATATACAAACAACGAAAGCGATCTTTTTGTAGCATAGCTTCATCTTGCCAATACATACGTGTCAGTGCCACATGTCATTATAGATCAGGCGATAGAATTCTTTTGGATCCCTAAAGAAGTAAATGTTATTCTGATCGAGTATCATGATGTGTTTGAGGTGAGACTTGCAACGCGAACGTATAGAACGCAGTGGCAAAGATTAGAAGTTGGTAATATATTAAAAATATATATACATATACATTCATTAAAAATATTTTATTACGAGCCGTCATTGCTAATTTCAAGCAAACTATATATTTCAGCAAAGTAACGTATAGAACGCTGTGGCAAAGATTAGAATTTGTAATGTATTATAAAAATATATATACATATACATTCATTAAAAATATTTTATTACGAGCCGTCATTGCTAATTTCAAGCAAACTATATATTTCAGCAAAGAAACGTATAGAACGGAGTGGCAAAGATTAGAAGTTGGTATTGCAGCTGGAAGAACGATGTCTTATTCATTCTAATGATGGAAATGATCTTAACATCTTGTAGATGTGATAATACCGCGGTGGTAACACCATTAGGATCATTTATGGATGATATTGCAATACTAACGAAAGGACAAAAGGCAACTAGAAAGATTTTAGAACAGTTGGATGGGTTGATTGCATAGCCAAGAATGAAGATTAACGCGCAGAAATTAAAGAGTGTCACGCCTGTGAAAGGAGTTCAAAGAGAAGTAAAGTATTCGAATGGAAGTGAAAAGAACTAACTGTTAAAAACAACCAGTCAAAAGTATTGGGAAATTATACCAAACAAATAAACATGAAATAAATGTTTTGATAAAACATCATCGCCTGGACGATTCGAGTGTTGGTGTCTACGGTTTGTGTTGTACCCATGAAAATTATTGTCGATGATGATGTACGACATTACACATTCAAGGGTTGAATGAATTGAACAACAATGCAATAGTTCAATCAGAAAATAGCCAAGACTACCGAAGATGCTGACAACACTAGCACTATACGGACTTGCGGCTCCACTTTTGCATCGATAATGGAAAAGAATAAAGCAGGGAAAGTAAAAACGGTGATGACACTTAGATATTCTAAAGATGGAACGGTGATGACACTTAGATATTCTAAAGATGGAAAGATCAGGGAAGATTCACCAGAAGTTCGGACGGGAAAAACTGTCGACGAAGCTATCAGCAAATTGATCAGTACAAATAGACAAGCAAGGATTTGGTGCAAGAAGTTTTTCACCATTTTATGCGAGTAGCGATGCGGACAAAAAAGCTATTGTGAATGAAAGGCGGGAAGTAAAGCTGGTAAATTGTAGTGTCCAAATATATTGTTTACAATGAGAATCGATAGTGGTGAAGATCATAATTAGTTGGGCGTGGGAGGCAGCGAGGTTTTCATTCTTCATCAAATCGACTTATGATGAACTTTCTTCACCAGCAAATTTAACATGGTTGGAGCAGAGCCAAGATGATAAATGTAAGTACGGGCAATAAAGAAACAGTGAGGCACATTTTGTCACATTCTCAACTAGGACTAGAATGGCGTACATGGCGACACAACCAAGTGCTGAAGACTATAGGAAAATTGTTCAGAGAAAAAGTAGATGAAATAAATGACGGAAAAAACAAAAATTGAAAAATTAGATGAAATAGATTTCGTAAGAGAAGAGTAAGTAATGAATACAACGAATAGAAAGGCAACAAAGAGAATGAAAAATCGATGTTGATATAAGTAAGTTTCTATTTTTTCTGTGATTAAAACAGCTCAAAGGCCAGATGTGATAATATGGAGTGATAATTGGATGAAAGTGATTATAATGAGGCAAACAGTAAGTTGGGAAGATAACATCAAAGTTGCAGAAAACAGTAAAGAAATAAAGAACAGAAAGCTAATTGAAGAGTGTGAAGACAACAGATGGGAGGTGGAATATTACCATATTGGAATAGTTGCAGGAGAGTATATTAAACACATTTTTTTACCTAGTCAATAACCAATTTGGATTTAAAGAAAAAGAAGCAAGAAAAATGGCAACAGAAATAGAGATAGCAGTAGAAAAAGGCCACACTAAAGACAAATCTAATGTCAATTATAGAAACCATAAAAACGTCAACATAAGATCACATGGACAAAATACATGTAGCAAGAGCAATAGTCAGAACTAGACCAAGTATTGGCAACTGCAGCGTGGAGTGGCGCCACCGTACCAATGTTATCAGTCGAGGATAAGGCGACAAAACTTACTGGTACAGTATCTTCCTGATAATGACATTGGCCTAGATCCAAGAGTGGTGCTGCTGGCTAGAAAGTGTTCGATACTTTTTTCAGATTATATACTTAAGTTTGATTTGTTTTGTCCTCGTTACGTGATGGAATTTTAGTTGTTCGGCTAGTTAACGCGTTTTGTTATTCGATACTTTTTTTAACTTCGACAATTTTCAAATTCCTAGGTTGTTTCGCTTCTCCTTTTGAAAACATCTTTCAAATTTTAATCTACTGTTGAATCGTTTAAAGTAGAAATGTTTTTGTTTACTCAGCCAATTGATCCAAAGGGTTTGCGCAAGTGCAGTGAGTATTTGTCACGCATGCGTTCGGTTATGACGTCATGTTGATAGGTCGTTGTTTTTTTCTCCTAGGCAATCTACGGAACCCCAGCAGAATAACCTTTCTTTTATTATTATGTTGGTAAAATGCGTAGCGGGCCTTTGCAGTCCGGTGTATAGTCTTCTCTATTTTAGGTCTTAAATAACGCAAGTCCAGTCGGTGAATAATTTCATAACGCATGACAGCCTGTACTTTTTTGTACATTAAGGAGGTGATGGTGGTTAAGTGAATAACGACGCAGATTGACGACCTGGGCGGGCCAAGTTCGAATCCAGTCGATTCCATAATATCACTTTCTCTTAGAGATGTTGGCAACCATTCCGTGGTCCCTCCTGCAGAATAATCAAACCGGTCAACAAACGTGTACTTTTTACTTTATTTATGTTTAGATTGATGAGTTGGTTGTTTAAGTACCTTGACATTTTGTCTAGTTCAAATGTCCGGGAATGGATTGTTCTATAGAGATTTTGTTGCTTTGTTTGGTAGTTCCCGATAGGTAATGTCGATGTTCGTAGAATCTGATTTTTTTAAAAATTATAATAAAGTCGTTGTCAATGATTCTGAAATAAAGAACTAGTTAGATCAATAGGGTCGTCAAAGGGTTAAGAGCTCTACAGTCAGGACAAAATTCAGTGGGCGACAAGAAAATAAGCAGAACAGCCGAATATAAAGAATTATGAAGAAAAAAGTTACGAAATGTTGATAGGGTCTAGAGGAAGAAAGTGTTGTTCTGTCCGCATGTGTGTGGACTTGATGAATGAGTGATTTCGTAAGATTGTGACAAGTAGGCTGCTATATTTTAGTAGTCCATGTTGGTTCCCGAGATGCCAGTTGCCAAAGTTGCTACCGCCAGAGTTCGTTCGCTTGCCAAGTTAATGTGTGTGAGTCTGTAACACCGTGATAGGAATGACATATATTCCTTTGGCAAGTTATATCTCTCTTTATATATCTTTGACTCACGCTTATATAGTAAACTCGAACAAGTTTCTTACTTTTCATCGGTATAAATTCTGATATAGGCAACCAATCGAGATTGAGTATGTTGTTCCGATCAGTATTATCAAAAAAATAAATATCGAATATCTCATATATTGTTTCTCTTCTACTGCTTGTTTATCTTGTTGTTAGAACAGAAATTCTACAAATGCATATTACACATTATTACGCATAAAATATATTTCTAACATTTTAGACGAATTTATATCCTTCACTCTCTAATAAATCCTTTTTCAAAGTGTTCATACGAAATCGCCTAAAAAGTAGATACACTTTTTGCGTTGATTTTACTTAGCTGTGGTTCCTCGTCTACAATGATAGCAATGCTTTTTTCTACCTGTATTTCGATCTGTTACACTGAGACGTTTTTCCTAAAATATTAAATGTTCTAAATTCTACACGGTCAAGCTTTAAACGTTTTCGTCTGTGACGATTCAGGTTACAATAGAAGTTACATCGCTAAACGCACAGATTGAATGAACATAGTGTTTCTTTCGTGTCCCTTTCTTTTCACTTTTCTCTCGCCCGCCAGCACGCACATTGTTTTGGTTCCCTTTCAACCTTGATCACGTTTCGAAAAATATATACATATAAAAGCATAGATATTTCTTTAGTCTTCTCTCAACGAGCAAATTTCGTTGGATTACTACACGACTTTTTCTCAAATCATTTTCAGTCTACATGACGATTCCTAATTTTCGACTATTTTCTTTCATATATAGAGACTTTAACTTTTATACATTGTCTCTAACGTTTAAGTCATTCCCTGGCGATGACATTTCATACAGTTTTATGAGTTCCACTAGCGTCCGAACTCATGACTAAAAAACGATAATTGTTTTTTTCTACCTGTTACACTGAGACGTTTTTCCCAAAAAATATTAAAGGTTTTAAATTCTACACGGTCAAGCTTTAAACGTTTTCGTCTGTGAGGATTCAGCTTGAAATAGGATTTACATCGCGAAACGCACATAGTGTTGTTTTCGTGTCCCTCTCTTACGACTTTCCTCTCGCACACACGCACGCACACTGGTTTAGTTACCATTTCAACACTGATCACCTTTCCAAAAATATATACATATAAAAGCATAGGTATTTCTTTAGTTTTCTTTCAAATAGCAGATTTCGTATGGTTACTTCACAACAACAATTCAATTTGAGACTTTTTCCCAAATTATTTTCAGTTTACATAGTGATCCCATATTTTCGACTATTTTCTTTCATATATAGAGACGTTAAATATTATACATGGTCGCTAGCGTTTAAGTCATCCCCTAGCGATGAGATTTCATACAGTTTTATGAGTTCCACTAGCGTCCGAAATCATGACTAAAAAACGCTAATTAAGAAAACTATGATATAAGTGAGACTGATGACAGAAATACATTTCATCCTGCATTATAGTTTCCACAACTTTTACGCATATAAACGCACATATTTTTGTGTGAATACAACCAATAGACAATTACTTATTTTCGTTCTTTGTCAATGTGAAAATAATGTAGAATATTCAATTTTGAAATATTTCATTTTGAGCAAATATTAGTAATTACAACGTAAATTAAATTAATTGTTACTGGAGAGACTGCACAAATATATTATGTCTAGACAATCTCGGATATTTAATCAAAATAGACGCCATAACGATCATTCAAAAACAATAAAATTGAATCTATTTGCAAAACGTTTACTTATTTTTTCTTATTTTTATTTCACAGTGAATTTCTTTTTTTTAGAATTCATCTTTTACATAAATATTTTAACATAACAAAATTAGAAATCTTCATATGTACTGTTAACAGTATAAAGATAGGTATATATATATATTTATATACCAATGTATTAACATATATTGAAAATAAACCTTAAATAATTTCCACATATTGAGAACTGTTGAATGAAATACTGAAAAGCTATACACAGCATATAATATCACCTTCTAATACTATACGTGAACACATTAAATTATATGTAAATATATATATATATATATATATATATATATATATATAGAGAGAGAGAGAGAGAGAGAGAGAGAGAGAGAGCGAGAGAGCGAGATAGAGAGAGAGTGTGTGTACAGGATAATCTTCTAAACAAATGAAAGGATCATTATGAATTTTGGCATATATATTCTAGGCAACACGGTGAGTCGTATGCACATCATCTATTTTGTAAACTTTTACATATAGAGGGTGCATATCTATAAATTAAGATATGTGTATATGTTAATAAAAATATATATTTATTTAATCCTCATTTTAATCATTTAATATACCATAGTGCATATATTTATTTATGTTTTAAATCATATATTCTATTAAATTATATCGTAATTTCTGGTTTTCTTGGCAATTTATTCTACTTTAGTATATCTAAATATTTCTTGTATACAGTTTCGCATTTTAATTACT
Source organism: Sepiola atlantica (assembly GCA_963556195.1). NCBI lineage: Eukaryota > Metazoa > Mollusca > Cephalopoda > Sepiida > Sepiolidae > Sepiola > Sepiola atlantica. The sequence goes on along the minus strand of OY744516.1, from coordinate 232,747,160 downwards.
TTCCAATTTATTATGCATAATTATCTACACAACAAATTTTATTTTTTAATTTTTTAATTTTTACGGAATTAAAAAACACACTTTTTTCTTAATTCATGTATAAATATATGTACTTTTCTATACGCAAAAAAGTTAAATTGACTTTTATATATACCTTCACATGTGAGCTTTTGTTCCAGTATAGTCTATACTATAGAAGTAGTGTCTTTGAGATCGCTTTCCCTTCATATTTCTTCTGAGGGTAATGGATGCTGGTTGATTCCCGCCCTTTTCATGCACATCTTAGTTGGTTGGACATAGAAAATGCTTACATACAGAATGAAAAGAGAGTGGAGAAGTGACACAGATACAGACAGACACACAGAAACGCATGGTAATTAGTATTGGTTTCAAAAAGCATGTTTGAATGTTTTGCCCAGTAACAACGTTTATGAAAAAACAGACGAATGTAAATTTTCATATGCGTCCATCAAACTCGTAAATACGTAAGAGTATGATCATGAGAATATAATCTTACATATTTACGTGCTAAGCAATAAACAATTCGATGTTGTGAATACACACAGAAAAATGCAGTGTTGTAATTAGGGTCATGAATACAGTACTGAAATTCAATAAAATTAAAATCATATCTCGAATCTATTGCGTTCAATCACCCATTAATCACCTTAAGTAAATACTTTAAGCTTACATTTACCACTATATAATATTCTGTTCGATATATTCCTTTTTGTTTCATTTTACTTCAGTCGAATTTCTCAGAAATCAAGGAGTTCCCCCCACGGGCTAACACTTGATCTCTATATGAGATACGTGGATATTCAGCTATTTCATTAAAGTTATCGTTTACTTATCAAACGGTGAGTTGTAAATAAGTTAAGAACATTAAGTATCCTCTTCTCAATTGACCAGTTAACTATGTCATAGTATATCTTTCCTGTGTTCTCTTTGTCTTACCGGATTCCAGGACAAGAATTAATCTAGTCTGGTGGAGTATACAGCTAAGTGTTGTTACTTCAGGTAACTACACTAAGAGAAGGTGCACTATTTCTTAGCATAAGCCAGTGTATAGCTATACTGAAATGATCTTATATGTGCTGGGAATACTATGTTATTTTTAATATTTGGCCACGGTTTACTTGTAGGGTAAGTATCCTCAATGTCAGGGTTTTCTTACAAACCCTTGTACAGAAAGACCGTAATACAGAAAGACTAAAACAAACTCGTTTGTTTTAGTCTTTCTGTATTACAGCAAATAGAATCCTTTACGATATTGTCCAAATCTTATATATGATATACATATAGTTTTAATTAGCTACTAGACACCACCCTCGAGTGTCTTCGGTTTCTCTGTACAAGGGTTTGTCAGGACAACCTGAAAATTAATTTCTCTTTTCTTTTGCATTAAAAGTGTTACGTACATGCAATATTCACGTTGTACCGTTTTCTTTCTTTCATATCAATTCAAGTGTCGTCCTCGCATTGCAATGAGAGGCTTTTGTCGGTTGGTCGGGATGTCGCCTGGTTTGTCACATGGACATATATTTGGGAGACATTAGGTACTTCAGTTTAGATGTTCCCAATCATCTCATTACGACGTTTTGCTCGTCGGTCGGTATGTTATCAAGTTTGAAATAACATTTTCGATGGTCCGTCACGCTAACGTTTTTAAAAGCATTTTCATTCCTTAAATTTCAGATGTAAGAGACGCATGTGTAGAATATCTGTTCTTTTAACTTAATGTAAAAGTTTCCATGTTATTTTATATTTTCTTTCCATTTGTAGTTTTTTAACAAAATGTCTTTTGTTTTCTAGCAAATGATAAACAACCGTGGCCATTTTAGATAAGACTGAAATAAAAACGCCTAAAAAAATAAATGTATCAGTTTTGTATGTTATTTTTTTCGTTTTCTGAATTTGTAAATTCTTTTCTGTTACTGTTTTTCGTAAAGTCGAAATAAAAACCCATTGTTTTCTCATTATCTTTAAAGGTTTTACAGCAGCAACAAGAAAAAACGATATGCCAAGGTCAAGACGATGTACACAAAGTATAAAGACAATTGTATATGTTAAGAACTAGTTGCGCGGAGGTAATATGTAGTATCGGAGCCGGAATGGATTACTGATATTCCTTCTCTTCGCATTCTGCATTACGCTATTTCTATTTTCTTTCATTTTAATTTCCTTATCTTAACTCTGCTTAAAGCTATATTCATACACAAAGTGGAAAGCATATATATTATATATATATATATATATATGTGTGTGTGTGTGTGTGTGTGTATGTAAATATATGTATATATATATATATATATTTTTTTTTTTATATAAATACAGATTTTAATCAGACATAAATAAAATAAATAAATAAATATTAAGCTCTTAATTTAATTTAATTGAGCACTCTGCTGGTATTTCCCATTTATTATTTTTTGAGTATACCTTTATACTTTCATATCTATCTATCTATATATATATATATATATATATATATATATATATATATATATATATATATATATATATATATATATAAATATATATATATATATATTTGTCATTCCGAGATCCAACACGATTTTGTGTTGTTGATCACTCTTCGCTACTTGCTGTGAATACCCGCCGACTTGGTATTTACAATAACAAACTGGTAAGTAAGCTTCTTGACTGCGAATCAGTGACGATTTGTGATCGTCGGGAATTAGCTTCCTGCACTAAAGATTACGTAAGCATGAAACATCGATGTATGTTGGTAATAAATAATTAATATTTATTTATAAATATTGTTATATATATATATATATATATATATATATATATATATATATATATATATATATATACTAGATTATGAAGTCAGAATGATAGACGTAAGTAGAGTATACATGGAGAAGTATTCACCCAACCTTAATCATGTGGTTTAGTAAGATTTATAACATTATATGCTCAGAATAGTTCAGGTATCAATTCAGCTCAATGTAAGAACTTTCAAATCGAATAAAGCCATTGTAGATAGAAATTAATAAATATATAACATATGATGATTTCCATGATTTCAAGATCAACAATAACGTCTGGTGTGCTGTCGTTCTTAAGACGATTCTCTTTTATTGATTCAACGTGTTTCCTCTACAACACCGATTTCATAGTTAGAAATCTAACAAAACATCAACATTATTCATGCTTAAAAAGCATAGTTATTATTGAAAACCACATGCATACATATCTTTAATAATAATACTAAAAATAATGACAAATCAAAATAAAATAATATAATAAGAGAATATATATAAGTAAAACACCAAATGGTGATATTACAATTAAAGAATAATAAATGAATTATGATAATTGCGAATAATGATGATAATACTAATAATGATGATGATGATAATAATAATAGTATTAGTAATACTACTACTACTACTACTACTACTTATAATAAAAATAATAATAATAAAAATAAAGAAAAAAAATAACATATACATGTATAAAGGGTAATATAAATACAAATATAAATGTTAAAGTAAAGTAAAAATAACAGGTGTGAATAGGATACTTTGAAACAATTTCTAGTGAATTTACTGCATGTGACTTAGTAACATACAAATATAGGTTTTACAAATGTTATCGGTTCCATAATAACTGTGTTTTAAGGATGACTAATGTTGAGGTGTTGTTCCACTTCTATCTGTGATGTCATGGAATTGGTGCTGACAAAAGTGGAATGTTAATGTTAATTAAAAAAATATTTCGTCTTTGAAACGATCGTAAGCCATAAGAATTCTTAAATGTTGAGTTTATGCAACTAGTATATATAATATTTTATACATTTATTTATTTCAATTTACTATCTCTCTGTTTCACTCTCACTCTCTCTCCCTCTCTCTCTCTCTCTCTCTCTCTCTCTCTCTCTATATATATATATATATATATATATATATATATATATATATATATATATATATATATATATATATATATATATATATATACGATAAAAGAAGGATGAGAGTAATCCGACGTAATGGGAAATGAAAAAGGAAAAACCAAGAGATAACGTTTCGTCTTTATTTGTAAGAATTAAGCAGGATGATAATTTTAAGAAAAATCTCATGCAACTATATATATATATACATATTATATATATATTATAGTGTATTCCAATGCCAAAAAGAACAATCAATCCCTAATCATACCTTTCATCAGTTTCAATTTCTTAATCTTTTCATATCGCCGAACGAACAAAACTAAATTTTTTTCTGTTCTTTCAATCTCTTTACTTTCATGTAATTCCTTTACGTCTCAAAATGTTTCATATGTTTACATTGTATCTTTTTACATTTATTTATGTTTTATTTTTCCGAATTTAATGCTTTTGTGCATCTTACACACGTTTCGCAGCATAATCAAGACAATTACATTTTGTTGTTCATCAAAGACATTGTTAATTCAGTAGTAATAGGAAGGAACACGTTGATCCAAAAAGATGGGAAAAGAAGACAGAAAAAAGTGCAAAATGCGTTCTTGAAAGTCAAAATACATGAGAAAAAAAGATACATTAAAAAAATCACTTGATTGGTGATAAAAGTCAGAAATCCCCTAAGAAGAAACTTATTTTCAAAAACTTTAAACGATACGTATAATCGTCTCTTACAGTCGAATTCAACTGATCTAGCATCATTCATAATCAAGCCGATTCACTCCAGATCAGTCACACACTAATCGAAACAGCTTGCTGTTTGAACATTTAAATATTTCAATATTTCAATCAATTCAAAGTTTTATGAAACTCAGAAATAATATTTCAGTCAAACCCGCTTGCAACTGTAACATACAAGTAACATATGTCACTATTGCTGCAAGAACTTTGTCTTATCGTTCGGCTGTTATTAAAACTAATGTTAATGAAGCAGATATAAAAGACATTACATTCTCTGGTCTATATGTTTGCCAGTGCGTCGTTATTGCTTAAGGCTTTCATCCGCAGGGAAATATATATATATATATATATATATATATATATATATATATATATATACACGTATAGTTTGGCAGCAAATTGATATTAAGACAGGCTTCATTAAAATCCACGGAGTTCTGCTTTTTTTAGATTTTCTTGTTTAGTTGTTCGACTCTTCGAGCGACTTTACGTTCGTGTGGTAGTAGCTGGTGCAGTATAGCACCCATCGTTATGGTTTGGTTCAAATCTCGAGCGCTTTCGGACGTCTCGTCCATCTTCAGGAGGTTGATTTTAGCTAATACGGGTCTTTTTCCGCTTCAATTTTTATACCTTTTTTCTTCTTCATTTTTTAATTTATTTATGTTTTATTGATTTAAATATGTATAGAATTGTTTCCTTAAGTGTTAATTGTTAAATACGAAAAGAGTCGAACGACTAACCAAGAACATCTAAAAAAAGCAGAACTCCGTGGATTTTAATGAAGTCTGTCTTAATATATATATATGATGATGGACTCTCCCGTCGATTTCGACGTATGAGTGCCTCACCAGGGGCTGCCCGCGCGTGAATTTGTAATTGCAAGGGTTGCGCAATGTCCAACAACCGCTCTGCTGAGTCGGCATTGCTTGATTCCAATGGCAAGTAGTAATACAAGACGACTGGAAACAATGCCAGGATAAGCAGAGAGCACATACAGCACCTGGTATTCCCAAATGGTCACCCATTTAGTACTGGCCAGGCTCGACGCCGCTTAACTTCGGTGATCTAACGGGAACCGGTGTGTCAATCGAATTGTGCCATATATATATATACATATATATATACATATATATATATATATACATATATATATATACATATATATATATATATATATATATGTGCACTCTAATTATTCTTCCCCTCCTGTTTCTACTTCTAAATAATTCTTCTCACTCTTTTAATAGCCTCGATTATTCCCCCCTTGTTTTACCTCGCCCTTCGCACATCTCTCTCAGACTACTCAACCCCCTACCCGCCCTCGATCTACATCTTTTAACCCCCATAGTATTTACTTTTAACTGCGATCTCCACTCTCCATCTGGCTTAATCTTTTGTCACCTCTTTAACCTTGTATATCTCTTACTTCTTCCGGCCTTCATTAACCTATTTAACAATTTTCTTAATTAACCTCCATATAACTTTTTTGAATACAATTTCAAAGTTTACTTTTCCCATATCTATAAGAACTTGCGTCCCGTAACTGCTTATTTCACTTCAACCCATATCTTTTTCCACCTTGGAGATTCCCATTCCGGATATCCTCTCGAGGTCCTGTTTTCCTTTTTCTTTTTCCTTATTCTAATTTTCATTCTTGAGCTCCAATCTTATCGACTTTTCCCTCATTCTATTATTAGTATCTTATTTTTATTATTTTTTATTTTTTATTTTTTTATTCTTTCGGTCAATCCTTAATTTTCCCTGCGAGTTTAAGACTAATCTTATTATCTATTTTTCATTTTTTATTTTTTATTTTCTTATTTCTACTTTTTATACTATTTTTATCTTTATTTTTTACCTTTACTCTTTTAATTTTTAACTCATTTTTCTACTTCTACCCTTCAAATATATTTTGCCTCATTGTTTATATCTAAGGTCACTTGATTAAACATCTAAACCCCGAACTCTGTTCTTATACATATTCTGATATTTTAACCCCTTATCCTAACTTTCGTTAACTTACCCCCACTCCTTTCTTCCCCTTTTCTAGTTGAATCCTAATTCGCGCTAACTTCCAATTTCAACTTTATGTTTCACCCCCCACTTTTACACTCTTAGTTTTATCCGCATTCCTTCACCGCATCGCTCCCTTTCTCCTCCCCCCCTCTCTTTCCTCGTACCCGTCCCTTTCTCCTCCCACACACCCCTTACCCGTTCCTCCCCTGCCTACTGGTCGCATATTATATTCTTGTTTTCACTGTTTTTGCTTTTCTTCATTTATAGCCGGCTTTCTCAACTGGGCAAGCTTTAAATATTCTCGCTGCCTCTTTTTCCCACTTTAAAACACTTTCCTTTGTCATCTCTGCCCGGGAAGTATCTTTAATGGCGAATATTTTCCACCTTAATCTTCTCTGAGCCTGCCTGCATCATCGAACGTACCTCTTATTGGACTTTTTACCCTTTTTGGATTTTCTATTTTCGCCGTACCTGAAGTTGTGGCTTCTTGGAATTTAACTTTGAAACCTCTCTCATTACTTCTCGTGCCTCTAACGACCTACCTATCTACATCTTATTCTCTCCGCTGGACTCTTCGACACCGGACTTTTAAGCAATCGGACATTTGCTTGCACCCTGGCACAGTTTTTGCCCTGCGTTCCTTTCCTAACAACTTTTATTTCATTTTTTCAAATTTTAAATCTTGGCCATTGCCAACTTATCTATCCCAGCGACTTCCTCTGAAGATAAGATTTTGATCTTGGAAAAGCCTGGCTTAAGGAAAATTTAACTTGAATAAATTGCCTTTTTGCGGAATATACCTTGCTTTGAAGTTTTGAATTGAATTTTGATTTAACTTTTGCTTTCTCTAATTCCTTTCCATTCTTCTTCATTTATATATATATATATATATATATATATATATATATATATATATATGTAAAACAGTAAGGCTACTACATTTGATTTCTTCAAATGAGATAACATTCTTTCAAATCAAAAGAAATGTCTTCAAATGGATTGTCATATATGATGATAGCACACCACCGCTTGAAACGCATTATATAAAATTATAAAATAATAAAATAAGACATAAATGTTGAAAACCTTTTTTTTACAAACGTTGGTAGCCTTACTCTTTTACATATATACTATTCTCTTGTTGGAAATGCACTAATACTGCACTACCACCTTATATATATATATATATATATATATATATATATATATATATATATATATATATATATATATATACCTGACCTCATTTCTAAGCAATCGTTACAATTTGGTAAATTAGTAGAAAAGCTTTAGCTATATTTTCTCTATTTCATAATATTATTGTTTTTTCTTTCTATTCAAAGTGTTTTTTTTTTATTTTAACATTAACCTTGTAATTATGCAAACTAGTCAGAATGAAAACAAATAAAAATCCCTGACAACTGAAATATCATTAATACTTTATAATACACGTGAGTAGATATTCTGCTTCCCTCAGGTAATTTCTTACTCCGGATATACGAAGTATTGAATAGTCTTCAGTAAGAACGAAGCAAATAGATGAAATGAAGAGGAATGAACACGACGAGTTTCCGTGGTAACGAGATGACGTCATTCAATGGCGGTAACAAGACTTCATTAAATAAGTTGTTATTGCCCGAAGACAGAAACCCACGCGAAAATGAAATTGCAATTGTCATCTTAATTTTCCCTAATATATATATATATATATATATATATATATATATATATATATATATATATATATATATATATATATATATATATTGCCTGTCCTCTCTTCTCGGATTTTTTCTGAACTTGTGTAACTAAGTCTGCTAAAACAAGATGTTTGTCCGTGGATGTTGTTAGAGTTGACGGTCAAGTAATCACTATGTGCTAAGTGTATATCAACTGCTAACGAAGATCAAATCTTTTGTTAAAAAATATCATCGTCCCCATTTTATCAATATTGAAGACTTTCCCGTCTCATAAAGTAATTTTTGTTCAAAATTACTTTTGTTCAGTTTATAATCTTCCTCCCATTAATTATAAAGAGAAGATAAGTACGTTTAAAATCCGTTTATTTTATTGATATAAGTTGGAAGGACAATGTTTTACATCCCGAGCTCGAAGCATCCAAGGTTCACGGAAACAAGAAAAGTACACCTTTCTATTTTAAAGACACATCTTTTAGGACTGAATCATATTCCTGTTTTTATGTTTGACAAAGTCCAAAAGTCGATTACTGTCTTTTAGCCCATTTTAAAATAATTTATATATATATATATATATATATATATATATATATATATATATATATATATATATATATATGTATATATATTTATATATATAAAAAATATATAAATACATATATATATATATATATATATATATATATATATATGTAGAGTACTTGTCCGAAGACGAGTATAAGCAATACATATACCATTAGTTTGTTTTTTTTCGCTTTCATTGGCACCTCCAGAAATGAAAAGCTTTACAAAGAAGTAACTAATGTAATAAGTAAATGATGTAATAAGTGCATAATGTAAGACGTAAATAATATAATAAGTAAATAATGTAATGAGTAAATAATGTAATGAGTAAATAATGTAACAAGTAAATAATGTAACAAGTATATAATGTAATGAGTACATATGTTGTATAAGCCCTTAAAAAGGGGGTGGAGGTTATTATTACTATTAAACAAATCCTGCCCGACTGAGGCAGTTCTCTGAAACCACTCAAACAATTCGAATTACATCCTCTCGTGACCGAAACACACGCAAGCTTAGGAGAGGATTAATAGCGGTTCCAATCTTTTTTAAATACTTTTGTAAAACACTTTCATAGACATTTTTAAACAAACATTTTAAACCCATGTTTTTAAGTCATTTTAACACATTTTTAAAAGAGTCACTTTAAGCACATTTTCTTTAAACTGTCGATCATTTTCAAGAGTCAATTTAAAACACATGTTTTTAAGAGTGATTTTTAAACCGGCACTTTTAATACATTGTTTGTAGGGCGATTTCAAGCCTTTAAACTGTCCACCCACTCATTTTCAATAGTTCTCGTTAAACATATCTTTACACATTTTAAACAGTATTATTTTGAATATGAGTCTCTTTCAAGTTCTCCAAGCATTTTACATTATAAGAAAGTTAGCTTTACAGATCTGCTCGTTGCTGTTGGTCGTGGATTCTGCCGGCACACTCACTTCGTCATTGGCCCGTGATCGTCGTGGTTTACCTGTTTTGGGAGCAGATTATGTTCCAAGCACGAAGATAAGGTCATTCGGAGACGATTTTTTTCTGAGAGAGATTCTATCTTTTATTTTTACACTTCGGTTGGAGGGGGTTCCATTGTCGGTCCATTCATTCCACTCTTCCTTTCATACGGCTCTTGTGGCTATGTGTTGGATGCAACCGGCTAGTTTATGACAAGTTTATCCCATGTCTGGCAAATTTCCACCCAACTACACATTACTGATAATATAACAAGTACATAATGTAATAAGCAAGTAAGGTAATAAGTAATTAATGTAAAAAGTAAATAAGGCAATGAGTAAATAATGTAATCAGAAAATAATGTAAGAAGTAAATAATGTTATAAAGAAATAATGTAACAAGTACATAATGTAACAAGTACATAATAAAATGAGTAAATAATGTAATAAGTACATAATGTAACCAGTAAATAATGTAATTAATAAATAATGTAATTAATAAATAATGTAATAAGTAAATAATGTAATGAGTAAATAATGTAATAAGTAAATAATGTAACAATTAAATAATGTAATAAGTAAATAATGTAACAATTAAATAAGGTAATGAGTAAATAATGTAACAAGTACATAATGTAACAAGTATCTAATGTAACAAGTACATAATGTAATAAGTAAATGATGTAATAAGATAATAATGTAACAAGTACATAATGTAATAAGTAAATGATGTAAAAAGTAACTAATGTAACAAGTAAATAATGTAATAAGTAAATAATGTAATAAGTAAATAATGTAATAAGTAAATAATGTAACAATTAAATAATGTAATAAGTAAATAATGTAACAATTAAATAATGTAATCAATAAAACATGTTATGAGTAAATAATGTAATAAGAAAATAATGTAAAAAGTAAATAATGTAATTAATCAAATAATGTTATAAGTAAATAATGTTATAAGTAAATAATGTAATACGTAAATAACGTAATAAGAAAATAATGTAACAAGTAAATGATGTAAAAAGTAAATGACGTAAAAAGTAAATGATGTAAAAAGTAAATAATGTAACAAGTAAATAATGTAACAAGTAAATAATTTAACAAGTAAATAATGTGATAAGTAAATAATGTAACAAGTAAATAATGTTACAAGTAAATAATGTAATATATAAATAATGTAACAAGTAAATAATGTAATTAATAAATAATGTAATAAGTAAATAATGTAATAAGATAATAATGTAACAAGTAAATAATGTAACAAGTACATAATGCAATAAGTAAATAATGTAATAAGTAAATAATGTAATAAGTAAATAATGTAACAAGTACATAATGTAATAAGTAAATAATGTAATAAGTAAATAATGTAATAAGTAAATAATGTAACAAGTAAATAATGTAACAAGTACATAATGTAATAAGTAAATAATGTGGTCACGTTACTCACTCTATTGCCTAGAATACATATTACATCAGTTATAATAAGTTCAATTGTCATGGATTTTACCAAGCACATACATATTATTAACGCTCACACGTGCACCGAACTTTTGTTAAAATACATTAGTGAATATAACTGCTAAATTGATGTAGATCAATTTTTTTCTATGTTGAAATTTTTCGTCTAACTTACTTCGGAGTGTTTTCTTCAGATAGGGGCCTGGTGCGACTTTGGGTCGGTGCACTCCCTAAATTGTAATGTTTACAAAAAGTGATTATCCTCTGTTACTTACCAGATTGGCGACAAATATTTATATATGATATGTTTATATTTTATTTTATATATATGAACAGCCTAAATGTTAACATTTATAAAATATTATAATGTGCCCATTGTAATCAGCGTATTTTCCAGAGTATATATTCAAAAATCCATAATGATCAGTTAATTAGTATAGGATGTTATCCTGTACATATATATGCATATGTATTCCTCTACCACACCTCAAGAAAGAACCCTTCCCAAAAGATACATTACAACATTACGTAATTTAGCCGCCATACCAAACATTGTTATATCCCCAGCTGATAAAACAGGTGGCGTTGTTATCCTCAACAAAAGTGATTGCCACGACAAAATCATGGATATACTCAATGATGGGTCAACATACGAATCCACCGATCTCAGAATCATCAACAAAAACAACGAAACATTTATCAAATTTTTCAAAATCTCTACTAATCAAAGAATGGACTTCCCTTATTTCATACCACTCTACCATACCAACACTTTACGGTTTTCCTAAAACCCATAAACATAACATGCCCCTACGTCCTATCATTTCCAGTATAGGAAGTGTCTCACACAATATCGCTAAATCATTGGAAAAAATCTTATCACCACTACTAGGTACTATCAGTAACGCACATATAACGAATTCAGGTCATCTCCTCAAAAAATTACAAGATATTACTTTACATAATCATACTATGAACAGCCTTGATATCACTTCCTTATACACAAATATACCCGTAAAAAAATGCATCAGCCTACTTTCCAAACACTTAAACAAAATTTTTTTTGTTCTCTCCCAATCAAAAGCATTATAGATATCATTAGGAACATAACTTCTCTTACTTTCTTTAAATACAACAATGACTATTATAGACAGAAATTCGGCTTACCTATGGGGAACCCCATTAGTCCCGTATTAGCGTGTCTGTTTTTAGAATTCCTCGAAATCGGTCCTTTTTCTTACCGTATCCCTAAAAATGCTACCTATTTCAGATATATTGACGATATTTTAATTTTTCTACCTGTTAGTCATAAAATAGAAACATTAGCACAAGCACTCAATAAAGTTGAACCTTCCATTAAGTTCACTTTCGAAAGTGAACAAAACAATTATTTAGCTTTCCTTGACATTCTCATCCTCAAAAACAATAACAGCCTTTCATTTCAAGTCCGTCGCAAACCAACCAACAAACATGATTACTTACATTATTATTCACATCATAATAACTATATAAAAAATAGCATGATAATCGGTTTTTATCTCAGGACTCTGCGTATTTGCAGCCCTGAACATCTCTCTCAGGAATATAATAAAATAGAATCCTCTCTCACTACTTTAAAATATCCCAAACATGTCATTCTTTCCGCTAAAAAGAAAGCGTTTCAAATACATCTAAAAAAGATCAAAAATACTAATACATCTCCTAATACTACACAACCCATATTAAGGAATGTTTTCCTTCCTACTAACTCTCGTAACACACATCTCTTTTTTTCGCTTTCCCAACATAGTTTTAGAATTATCCAAGCTACCTCACTCACCATCAAAAACATTTTACAAATGCATAAAAACAAAAATAAAGTCCTTTCATCTCCCACTACAGCTGGAGTTTATACTATTCCTTGCGCCAACTGTGGAAAAATATATTTTGGCGCGACATAACGTCCGTTAAAGAAACAAATATATGAACACAATCGTGCCATAAAAAAACGGTGATACCTCAAATGCGTTATGCACGCACATGATCTCTTCCGGCCACCACTTCAATACACATAAGGCAATTTCTATTAAACATATTCATGATACTAAACTTCGACGTCTCACAGAATCCTGTCTGATCCTATATCATAAGAACACCATTACCCAGAGACAAGGTTTCTATAACATTTCCATTCCTTCTGCTAGATCGATTCTATTTTAAATGAATCTAAATGAATACGACGACGGTTAACTTTTAGCCCTTGTTCTTCTTCTTCCTCCTCATCCTCCTCTTCTGCTTCCTCCTCCTCCCTTGTTTTGAATTCCTCCGTCAATAGCTTAAAATTACTACTAATCCTGTCATACCTTTGACGGTTTCAATCTGCCGTCGGGTTTCAATCAGCAGGCGACATTAAATCACTGATGATTTTTTATCTCTCTCTTTTTCTTCTTCAATAGCGTTCGACAGTCAAATGTCGATTTTACTCTGTCTTTCTTTTGCTCTTGCTTCTTCCTCTTCTTATTCTTCTTCTTTTTCTTCATTCAACTGACGTTCTAAAGACACTGGTTGATTGGTCTCTCTTTCTTCTTCCTCTTCTTCTTCTTCTTCTTCTTCTTTTTCTTTCTCTTTTTATAACATTCCTCGCGTCCCTACTCCCTTCTAGTTGTTTTCTGCACGTGACATTTTCTTCCAATCGCATACTCTGTATAAATTTGAAAACTTTTCCGTTTTGAAATAAAGTTTACCAACCGATCGAAAATGGCCGTATTTTAACGACCGACATATTTCGGATGAACTATACAACATGAGTTTTTGAGTTTATTTTTGTTAGTTGTTGGATTGCTTTTCCTTTATTCCATTTTTATTTTTACACACACATACATATATCTATATATATATATATATATATATATATATATATATATATATATATATATATATATATGATAGAATAAAGATTTTAGTGATTATTACTTTTTCCATTGATAAAGAAGTCTATTCCCTTTACAGCCATTTCCTTATCCACCCAGACAAACAAGGTATCCAATAGATATATTTAATTTTCCAAGAGAAGATAATTCATCAAGCGAAAAAGAACAGGGTCAAGTCCAAAAATGTCCCAAAAGAATATTAACTTACGTTTTCAAACGTTCCCATAGGTCGACTATTGGGAAACAATATTAGTGCTTGAATACTAAAAGTTGCGTCATCATAAAATCTAAACAGAGACAGTTAAACATACGCATATATCAATAAACCTCCCCACAAAAACAAAAAGTGTAGTTTTCTAAAGCATATAACAAAACATAAAAAATAATAATCTAAAATAGATAAATTTTGACGAAACATAAGGGTAGAAAAATTAATTTATAAAGATAAAAACGGAACAAAAAAGTCTCAATTTAAACCCATTACAATTTTCAAGTTACTTCCACTCTTTCATTTTCAAGTTTACTTATGAATATTTATTCTATTGCATTTCATTTCTTTTTTAATGTAAACAAATGTATTCTCAAAGAATTTATAATCATAATATTAATTTATTTACTAAGTACACCGAACTTTAATTATCCACAATATATATATATATATATATATATATATATATATATATATATATATATGATAGAATTAAGATTTTACTGATCATTACCTTTTCTATTGATGAAGAAGTCTATTCCCTTTACAGCCATAATCTTTAACCCATCTACTACAGATCAAAGTCAGAGGTATTTACTTTGGGGTTTGTTTTACTTTGACAATTATGTAGTGTATATACTTTTCCTGCATTATTGTTATACTTTCGTTATGAAGTGTTTATATTTAGATATTTACTTCCCCTATATTCCCTCCAAATGTTACTACTTTTAATTTAAATGTATTGGGTATAGTTGTAATATATTATTGAAGATGTTACTTAGGCCTAAATTTCGAAAGTGAAAACGTTAAACGATGCATACAGTTTTATTTATATAGACTATACAGATGATCGATTGGTTTTCTAATTGAATCAGCAATTCTTCATTTTTGAACAGACTTGCTCGTCTACTACTGAACACCTGATATTGTTACGAACTATTTTTTCGCCAGTCAATTGCCTAAACATCACGACCAAATTTTTACCGATTTGGTTACAGTAGAAAATATTAACGTTCGACTCAAGATAGAAAAAAACAAACAGCTTCTAGCCGTCTACAATCAAAGTATGCCATAGGATCTTCGGAACATAGTGGTTACATCCGTGTAACAGGCAAGTTCTTCAGTCGATACAAAATATTTTATCAATTCTTTACTGGAAATAAATTTAAATGTTGGAATTGTATATTGTAAATGTACTAGATTAAATAATTTAATAAAATAAATTCCAATTTTCCCAATAAACTAAATTACAGAGGTTGTTTATCGATAGCAATTAATCTGATCAATGATATTATATACAAACCAGGTATTTGTGCCTATTTTCTATTATGCAACGTTTGTATTTTGCAATAAAACATTCGGCTCGATGTCTTTCGAATAGGATATTTGATAACCAGTATAAATGTTTCTTCACCATGTTATGCTTACTTTCTGAATCAAACAAACAACATTGCTATTTCAAATCATAAAAAACAATAGTTTTTAGAAATGCTAACGTATTTAATCGAGAAACCAAATGTTTAGATATTGTTTTTTATTACACTATACGAATGGCACATTCGTTTCATAATAGCTACCTGTATCTAAGATTTAATCGTTTGACTTACTAATGAGTTTAAAAAATAATATACCCCAAATAAGCAATTATATTCTATCGATGTTTACGATAACCATTTATTTTCGGTGGTTGAGTCCGATATAGTATCCCCGGAAAAAATAATTGTTCCTGGAAAATGTGGTTTCGGAAGATCCAGGAAAAACTCTATAGTTTATATTTGTGTCATCGTAAAGTAAAAAAATTACGTAGATTTTTAGACATATAGTATATTTTCCTAGGTTGGGCCCAAGTATGCTTTCCAGAGAATGGGTTAATTCCTCGGCGCTATGCAGCTCTTTGTAGTTCATATTTGAAGTAGTGTAATAAAAATTATATACATTGGCTTCTTTCTTGGTAACAAGATACTTGCCCATAATTCTCTGAGGACTCCTTGTTTTAAATGTGTATCACTGTATTAATGTATTGTATTGAAAGAAGTATATTCAGTAGCGAAAATATATATAAAACAGGTTTTATACAGTGAATTTTAACAGCCGTATCATATTTTCTTATTACGGGCACATATCTGCTTAACCGGTAACACGTATTTTCTGCAGCGCTCGAGAGGCCTCCTTAGTTTTATCTTCAAGGGTTACACTAAAATATTGGTTCACAGTGATAAGCGCGGATGTGGCTCTTCAAGTCTGCTAGACTTTTACAGACTATACCATAGATCGGTCAGGTGCTGTGATGATCTGAGGGGATGCCATAAATGAGACCACCGTGCACGCTTGGCATCTTAGGTGTTCCATGTTTCCTCTTTATGCCGGATGTGTCACGTCCTAGCTCTTCCTCGCTGCTCTCTTCTGCTGCTGGTGTTTCATCCTTATTAGCAGCCGCTGGTGTTTCATCCTTATTAGCAGCCAGCCTCAATATATATTAATATATATATATATATATATATATATATATATATACATATATACATATACATATATATGTGGGTGTGTGTGGGTGTGTGTGTGTGTTTGTGTGTGTGTGGGTGTGGGTGAAGACAACAGAGAGGTATGTTTAAAAGAACACCCAAAGTAAATGACCATTTATTACGTAACATGTTAAAAGGGTGCCTATGTGTAACTATGTTTAGTTTACATGTCTAGTATTTATTTCTCTTAACGAAGACGTCTTTTTATTGCTTATGTGAATCTACATTTATAAATAATTGTATTCATCTAAAAATAGATTTCAATCATTTTTATATATTCTTATTTCTTCACTCCATATAATACATTATTATAATATTTTTTTTGATAATCGATGTTAATAATCAGATTATTTGACGTCAATTCGGTAATATACATACGTTTTATTTCATCTTATCTGACAAGTTGTCGTTTGATGTATGATTAATCTTACTTCTATCAAAATGTCTAGTTAAGTGTCTACAGTCAAAACTAAAAAGATGAATTACTGCTAAACTGTATAGACGGCGATACCTATAGCTTACATTTGAAATATTACTCCGAGATAATAAAAATCAACGAACGCACATCAATACTTCAAATAGCAAGCTAGCCTCATGACTCAAATATCTAACCTCTTCCGCAATTCTCTCTTTTTTTTGTATATGTGTATATTATAAATCGTTGATGCCAACGTATTGTGCAGTGATTCGTTATGGTGAAACCATTTCTATGATTAGTCACTTGATAAATAAGATAAAGTTCATTCTCTTTTGTAAAAGAAAACTATTGTCACTCCGAAGATTCAAGTAAACAGGGATTCAACATTTATTTAAGGAATATTTCTCTGTGTTCGCATTAAGGAATTTTGACAATTCCCTGTTAAATCTGAAGGTGCATCGTGTTTGAAATGTTGAATATAAATTGTCAGTACAATAGCGTTAAAGTTAAGTGCATAATAATAATATAAAATTAAATAAACAAATACAAATAATGATGAACCAAAAAACAAACGATAAAAAAGAATAATAATTACAAGAATATAAGAAAATAAAAATATATAATAACAAATACGTATACAAAAAGAACGAAAGGAAAAAAATCAAATAAAAGAAAATAAACACAATATAGTTAGGGTTACATAAAATAATTAAAAAATGAGAAATATGAATAATAATAATAATAATAATAATAATAATAATAATAATAATAATAATAATAATAATAATAATAATAATAAGCCGCATGGTCCCTTTCTGTATGTGACTCGATGGCGAGTGTAAAATGCAATAAATTTGGGCAATTTGGGGCATTTTTAACCCCCTTTTTGACTCCTTGTGGGCGCGAACCAGAATGTTTCTGAGGTCAAGGATGCTCTTTGTATATCCAGAACAATTGCCTCTACATTTTGGCCAAGTTTCAGAAAAATTGAATGGATAGATCAAACATTATGGGAAAAAGGGTCATTCTTTGTCATTTTAGGGGCTTTTTACCCCTCTGGGGGCGCGAATCAGATTTCTTCCAAGGTCAACGATACTTATTTTCTATTAGGAAAAATTGCCTCCACATTTTGACCAAGTTTCAGAAAAATTGAATGGATGGATGAAAAGTTATAGGGCAACAAATGTCATTTTTTGCCATTTCGGGGCCTTTTGACCCCCTGCGGTGCTAACCAGATATTTTTTTTTAAATCGGAGAATGTCACTTTCTAACCTGACCCAGGTTACAACTTCATGCAAAATTTCAGAGAAATTAAATGGATGGTTGCGGAGAAAAATCCGGAAGTAACGGACGGACGGACGGACGGACGGGCATGCCTCAAAACATAATTCCCCCGATTTATAAAATCGGGGGACCAATAATAGTATAAGAACGCATTTGCCATAGCCCCTCACTCATGGATACCAAATGTCAGAATTTTCAGAATAACCCCAACATTTAAACAACTTTAACGAATAGCATGAAGAATTTAGAAACAAATTTAAATACAGGAAGGGTTGCATTAGGTAAAGTTACAATCAGGAAAGGGATTCCCCAGGCCGATACTCTTCCTCCTTTGCTTTTAGTAATTAGTTTTATCCTCATCACACTTCTCTTACGTAATGTGAAGGCAGGATATTGACTTGAGAAAGGACTTCTTACAGTCAACCAGTTACTACTCATGGATGACCTGAAGTGTTTTCGAAACAATGAAACCCAACTTGATACCCTAATGAATACGGTTAAATTATGTAATGACGACATACAAATGGAATTTGGCATAAAAATGTGCCATTCTTGTTGTAAAAAGAAGTAAGCTTGTTCATTCAGATGGCCTTGAACTCTTAACAACAGATCTGATAAAGAATGTAGACCGTGAGAAGGGCTACAAATATTTGAAAATTTTAGAGGCGGATGAGATTACAAACAAGGAAATGAGACAAACAGGTCACAACTTAGTACAACAGACAAGTAAGGAGTATTCTTATATCACACTTCCGCAGTCGAATACAATCTATGCTATCAATTCGATGTACCGCCGGTATACTTGACTGGGATGTACATGAACTAAAATGTTTGGATACAAAAACACAAAAAATGTTTAAAGTTTATGGAGGTTTTGCAAAGAAAGAGATGCAGATCTATTGTGTCTACCTAGAAACGAAGGTGGTCGAGGTCTATTGTTGAAGATGTGTGAATATAGAAGTTTGTCTATATAAATATATTTCTGAAAAAAATGAGATTCTACTTCGTGAAGTTAAAAGAGAGGAATTACTAAGAACGGGGTAAAAAAGCTTACAAGAAAGAGGGTTAGAATTATTTCGAAAGAAACTACACCATGCATTCTTGAAGAATACTGTATTTAGAGATAATGACAGCTAGAATTGGTTGGTCAGGAGTTATCTGAACAAACCACCGCACAAGGTTCATCAAACATTACATTGACAAAACCGCAGAATAACGAATATGCTGATTGTTTAATGAAAGGGAATAAACTTTAGCGCATATTTTATCTGAATGCCCAATGCTAGCACAACACCAGTATCAAAATGGAAGCACGACAAAGTCGCTCAGGTACTACACTGGAATATATGCAAACTTTGGGCCACGATGAGAAGTGGTATGAGCATAAGCCAAATTTAGTAAAGGAGAACGACAATATAAATCTTATTTGGAGCATGCGCATACAAACTGATAAGGTTCTTGAACATTCAAAACCAGACTTAATATTTCTAAACAAAAACAAGAGAACTTGCTTAACCGTTGATACAGTGTGCCCATTCGATACAAGAGTGCAGAGGATAGAACACGAACAAATAAATAAGTATCAAGATCTAAAATGAAAATTAGTTAGACTATGGAAATGTAAAGAAGTAAGGGGGATTCGCGTTGTAATTGGAACACTTGGAATAATAACAAAAAGTCACCATAGATAGCTTAAACAGGTTGACGAGGCAATTTATTTTTCAATTTTGCAAAAGGCTTGCCTGTTAGGAACAGCGAAAGTTTTAAGGTACAGCTTGAGTGTCTATAAGGTCAAGGGAATTGACTTGATTTTCAAAAAGAAAAATCCAACTTAAAACATCCAAATGGTTGAGACTACTATGTAATAATAATAATAATAATAATAATAATAATAATAATAATAATGATAATACTACTACTACTACTACTACTACTAATAATAATAATAATAATAATAATAATAATAATGATAATAATAATAATAATAATATGCCAGAGAAGCAAAAGGAATTTGCAACATGATGAAAACCAATTTAATACCAATAATTTTAGCGTCACTAGAAGAAGTCCCGAAAAAACTAAAAAAAATAGACTGAGAGAAATTTCAATTAACGGGCAGAAGTAGACTATACAACGGTCGATGATGATGAAAACAACTGAAATGCTAAGGAATCGAATGCAGAAGTTAACTTACATAAAGTTGCAATAGAAATTTAAAAGGAAAACATAGAAATAACACCAAAGGAACTGACTCTGCAATAAATCTCATAAACTGTTCCCCCCCTCAAATAAAACATTCTTATGAAACTAGCCAGAATGTGTGTAGAGGTCAAAGAAAAAGGGAAAGAAATAGGATGGAATTATTAACCAGACATTCACTGGAAGGATGCAGAGAGAAATGGGATCTTGAGGAGGCTTACTGACACCCAACGCATTTATAAACCGAGTAAAATAATCCTCGTACTAACACTCATTTTTTACTTCTATATCAAAACGTAAATAATGTAAGTCATATGTATTTTTAAAAAAATAGTTGTAATATCTTTATATAATATTAAATGTAATTACAATTTTTCATTTCTAAATAACTATTAGATTTATCTTAGTCTACTTCGGTTTGTTAAGAAATTCAAAAGTTACCTCCCTTTGCCTGTTGTATTTTCTTAGTTGCTGCTCTTAATACATACGTGAACACTGGCATATTTAAGTCCTGTTTTATTTGGAACGTTTACAAATGATTTCAACATGTCCATTATTTGACCTGGTTTTCTTCATATAGTTTGGTGACTTTTATATCTTCTTATTAGGCTCACTTACATTATGTGTTCAATTGTTTGATATTTAGATGCTTTTTTTAAATGTTTTTGCAGATGAGAGGGAACCTTATATCTAACGGTGGTATAATACTTGAAAACAACAATCCTATATTTCCTATACGTTTTGCCGATCAATTTAATACAATTACGTGAAATAATTATGTTTGTTGGATTTTTAAACGCGATACATTTGCTATTTTGAACCTATAAATTCTTATATGAAAGTTCTAGTATTAATCGAAGTTAAGAACGCACTCGAATAAGGATTCCTAAGCCTTTTGCGTCTATCTTCTCTGTTTGCCATTTTGTTAGTCCGTGTCTCAACTCTCAATGTCACTCTGTTCCTCACTTATTTTCTCTGTGTGTGTCTGCTTTCTTTCATTTCCCTTTTTACCATACCAATATTATGAGTTTCTGAAACTTCTGAGACGTATTTTTTATACATAGTATACATTGACAGTTACACAATGAAATATCCAGGTGTTCCTTAAATCAATAACTCTTAACGTCAATTCTATTCATAATATCAACCGGTTTGTTGATCTGTTTAGATTAAAATCTTAATCATTCTTTGTGTAAAACAAAATATTAGCAATATTTTACTTATTCCCTTATGAATATAATAATGTGATGATTAACTTTATTTCATAAAGAAAACATATTTGCCGATTAGTTTACATTAAGGAAACGATTCAACCATCACATACTAGCTGTATTGTCCCTTTATTTCTCATTTCACTTCCGTAGAAGTCAAGGAGCTTAAACTTGATCTCTACATGAGATACACAGATATCTGAGTGTTCAATCATAGTTCTCCTTTATTTCTCAAAGGTTTAGTTAATAAGAAAATTAAGAACATTGATTCTCCTCTTGCAAATTGACCAGTTAACTATGTTATAGTATACATTTTATGTGGTCTTACCGGATTCAAGGACAATAATTCATTTGGTCTGGTGGATTATCCAACTAAGTGTTGTTACTAGATGCAACATCATTTGGAGGATATGCATCATTCGTCGTATGAACCAGTGTAGGCATACATCAGAGGATCTTATTTGGGTTTCGAATACTATGTTATTTTGAATATTTGGTCAGAGTTTATTTGTTGGGAAAATATCCTCATGTCAAGTTATCCTGACAAACCCTCGTACAGAGAGGCTGAAGACACCCAAGGATGGTGTCTATTAGGTAATTCAAACATCCCGGTATTAAGCGCCATGTGAGTTTGTAATTTTTATTCGCTTACACTTTTTTTAACCTATAGAGTAAAAGAAATAAAATTATAGTTGGAAGGTAGAAAACTTCTATTATATGTTATTATTAAAGATATTTATAATTTTCTTCGCTGATATAAATTTTTCGGTGATTATCGAAAAATGTTTTATATTATCAGTCGTTCTTGACTGAAGAATATTTTTTTAAAGAAATTTGAGCGAAGTACATTATCATATTGCCAATAACATAGTATATCAATAACGAATGAAAATTGGCTAGTTAGAAGCAAAGTTTGAGTCCTCAGCTAAAACGTTGTTTGGTGCTGACTTTGGAAAGATAAGATTATATGTCAAATACGCTAAAGTTGTTTATACGCTGAAGTTGAACAGTTAACCAATTAAAAAGCAAATCTTGAGCATTAGTCTAGAAAAAAAAACTTTGAGGATTAGTCTAGTAAGAAGTTATTATATAAACATACTTGTTTTTCATCTATACATCAATAGATGGTAATTATAAGCAATAGTTTATGCATTTCCAACCAATAACGACCAGTGAAGAAAATTATTTCTTTTAAACTCCACAAGAAATAAAATGTAAATAGGATTTGGAATAGAGGTAATTACGTGACGTTATTCAGTTCTAATCACACATAGATATGATGAGCTTAGGTATCATCACGATATCTGATAATATCATGATTCGTTTCGGAATATATGAGATAAGAGTTCATAATTTGTATTATTTGGATTATTCGGACTACTGTTCTTATTTTATTCTAACAACTTTTCGGTCGATGTAACCTATGACCTTTTCTAGTTGTGACTTGTAGAGGTCGGGAATTTATACGGAATTTGGAAGTCTTAATTATTGTTAGTATTACCTATAATGAGGATTGAAATTTCAACCTCACGAAGACTGTTACAGATCACTGATTATTATTTAGAGTGTTATCTGTTGTGTGGTAATGGATAGAGTGCTAAGTAATAATCAAGATTAATTGGCCATTTTCCTGAGATTGAAGGTTCAATCCTTACTATAAGCGAAACTAACTACAAATATGATGAACATTATTAAAGATGTAATGGCTGACGGAAGGAAGATAAATCTACATTCGAGGATTAAATTAAATATGCATTTCAAAATTCGTTACAGATTCCCGAGTTCTCACATAAAGATCGGCGCGTTGGACGAAATGCTTGAAAAATCATCGGATGTTACATAAGGTTTATAATATATACACATATATATATATATATATATATACAAATATATATATATTAATATATATATATATATATATATATATATATATATATATATATATATATATACATATATACATTTCGGCAGCAAGTCATTTATTATACATACGTCGCTGAAGACCACGGAGTTTCTTTCATCGCTATCTTTCTGTAGATAAAGATAACGAAAAAAGAAAACTCCGTGGTCTTAAATGACGCCTGTATAATATATATATATATATATAGAGAGAGAGAGAGAGAGAGAGAGAGAGAGAGCGAGAGAGAGAGAGAGAGGGAGAGTAAGAGAGAGAAGAAGGTAGTGCAGTTTTAGTGCAGTTTTAGTGCAGTTCCAACGAGAGAAAAGTATATATGTAAAGGAGTAAGGCTACCAACATTTGTAAAAAAAACAATTTTTTCAACATTTATTTATTATTTTGTTATTTTATAATTTTATAATTTTATAGAACGCGTTTTAAGCGGTTTTCCGCTTTCATCAGATGTGTAAATCATTTTTAAGAAATGTATTTTGATTCGAAAGAGTGTTGTTTCATTTGAGGAAAATTGAAGCAACACTCTTTCAAATAACTAAGAAATTTAAAAATCATATATATATATATATTTCATAGGTTGTTTATGAAACCATGATGACATGATATTGAAATAAGAAAAGTATTTCTATATTCCATTAACGGTCAGATTTCATAATAGACAGATTAAACAAATGTAAAATGTTAATTAATAAGCACTAGCCCTAGCTTATATATGAATATTATTAATCTTGGGTATTTTAAAACCAACATGTAGAGGTTACACACGTAGAATGTTACGATAACAAAGACAACAGTCGTGTAGTCAAGCCCACATGATGTGCGGAAAGAGATGTGATATTCTCATATAGAATGGAAACAAAGCTTTGAAAGTTTGCTTTTCTTCTTCTATCGATTTTTTCGAAGCATTAAAAATTCAGTTGAAACAAAATAGGTACAGAAACGTTAATTAAATTGTGACGCTCATAATTAGATGATTGAACGAGCGCGAAAGAAATTGAATAGCAAAATTTAGTCCCAACGACTAAACTAACTCTTCTGTACTCATTCGTCAATTCAGAAAGCTTTTATCTCAGCCGATCTTATAAAGTCCTATTTTTGCTCTAAACGAAATGTTATAATATGTCCTAAGAGATAGCCGGGCGTTAAAAGGAGAAACACTGTAGATGTGTAATACTCGGGAGATTGCCAAGCTAAAAGCATAAAATGATTGCAGTTTATTCAGCTTTCCTCAGTTTTGAATAGTTGTGTCCAAACATAGATAGCTATTTACAGTTGTCTATATACAGGAGGAATTCAGAGTTACGAAAATTTATCACCAATGAGTTAGGTATTACTTTTTATCAGGCAAGTTATTTTCTGTATCAGATTGTTGTAATGACGTAGATCTCATTGCCCAACTAGGTAGATATGTTTCTATCTAAAAAAAATAATAAAGCTAACCTTAATTAACTGAAACCATTAAACTTGATGACTTGATTAAATAAATCAATCAAGTAAATAGTAAATGTTCTTGCAAACCTGTTCACGATGGAAAGTTTCTTTTTTATTTTGTATTTTTTTTTTAATATTTTGGAAAAGATAATTTTCGTAACCATTTTCCGACGGGTTTCCTCTGCAAAAAGATAACCTGACGATCGGAAGTAGTAAATGCATTCGTATTATTTAGATGATTCGAACTATTGTTCTCGCAATGTTTCGGCCGATGTAACGTCCGACGAAGTGTATCTTGTCGAACTCAGGAATCTTTCTGTCGAACTCGGTAATCTGTTAGGAATTTCAAACGGAATCCTTTATTTTATCCACGGCGGGTGAGGTGGTCTCGTTCCCTCAGCCATACAATCACGAATTACTTAAGACTGCAATCTGGTGATATCTGACGAGACGAGATTGAATTAAGGTTTCCATTTGAAATTCCGTTCAGACTCCCGGGTCCGAACAAAAAGATTCCCAAGTTCGACAGCAAGATTTACGATTTCGATAAAATACATCTAAAAAGTAAATCGCTAGGAACATTGTGCAAATAACATCCAAGATGAGAACAGTAGTCTGAATAATCCAAATTATACAAATTATCAATCGTCATCCAACAAATTCTGAAACATTATAAATGCATTCACCGTGCAATGTAATTTGTAATCTGTGCACGTTGCTTAGCAATTTTCATCTCCCAAACGACATTTCTTTTAAATGGTAGACATATTCAGCGTTGATGCGTTCTCTTCTTTTAATTCTTTCCTCCTAACGTGTTTGTTTTTATTTAGTTCTCACTCCTTCTTTCTTTCTCTCTGCGTCTTTCTCTGTCAGTATATCTGTCTGTCTATACGTATGAATGTATGTATGTCCGGCTGTCTGTATGTATGTATGTCTATCTGTCTGTCTGTCTTTATTTCTGTCTGTCTTTCTGTCTGTCTTTCTGTCTGTCTGTATCTCTCTCACGCAACCATTATACTTCATATTCAGTTTCCGTCTTTATTTAAGGCTCTTAAAATTCATACAGGAATTTTACAGATAGACGTACAATGGATAAAATGCTAATAAATAATCAGCCCTAAAGGCACAGTCTTTCGAAGATTGAAAATCCAATTCTCAGTGCACGCAATATTACAAATATAATTAAAAATTAATTAAGACTGCTGGAACAAGAACAATCAACATCTGTGGATTAAATCATTTCAACATTCTGTACAAATTCCTGCGTTTGACTAAACAGTTTCCGGGTAACTCAAGACGCATGTAAAAATGGTCGCAGTATACATCAGCCAAAACGTTGCAAAAATAGCATCGAAGATGAGAACAGTACTCCGAATAATCGAAATTATACAAATTATCAATCGTCATCTAAAAATTTCCGAAACATAATGAATGCATTCACCCTACAATGTAACTTGTAGTCAGTCTATGTTGTTTATTTGTTATTTGTTTTTATTTGTTTCTCAGTCCTTTTTTCTTTATCTCCCTTACTCTCTGTCTGAATGTTTGTCTGTCTGTCTGTTTCTCTGTCTTACAACCATTATACTTGATATTCATTTTCCGTCTTTACTCGTTTTATCGCATCATAAATCGTTTAAGTGTGATTCGATATTTTGTACAGATATAACACCATATGCATTTTTTTTCAGTGGAATAGGTTTACTCTATATTTCGTCTCAGTTGAAACCGTAAATATTTCACGTTATGAAGAGTTTCATAATTGTATATCGATGTTCACGACTGTCTAGCATGTGACATCGTATAAGTTTCATACATTTGAGAACATCTATCATTTATACGGTTTCAGCTATATTATCGAATACTGGTCGTTGTTTTATCATAGTTCACTCCAAAGAAGACAGGACGCCACTGTAGACGTAAGGAGTTACTGAGAATAACGTAGTAAGTTTGGGGGGTAATCCTTAGTTGTGAGTTGTGCATCGAGATGTCTGTTTTAAATATCTGCATGTCAGTAGAGGTGGGGGAAACAGCGAGCAGTGAGGGAGTTCCAGAGGTCGGCAGCACGAGGAAAGAAGTTATTGGAGTAGAAGGCTATCTGGCATCTAGGGACCTCTACAGTGAATGGATGGGACGTAGCTGATTGTAGGGTTGGTTAAGTGAATTTACGTCGAGGGGGCAACAGGGCAACAAGTTCATCGGAGCACAATCCATTGATGTACTTGTAAAACAGGCACAAGGAAGCAACATTTCGACGATGGGACAGAGGATGAATCGTGGTGGATAGTGAGGGACCTATTAAGTTGGCTACTATTTTTTGGACTTTGTCTAAGATGGAGGAACTAGTAGATCTGCGTTTCGCTTTCTATTCTAACTTGTAAAAATGAAATCGAATGTTTTTATTTCGTTTTTAATGAATGCATCACGTTCAAACTCATCAGTGTGTATATTTGGAGATAGGGCCTTAGTTACTGGTAGTTTCTCTAGAGTGTGTGGCATTTGAAATACTATTACGTGATAATAATTTAAACCTATTGATCTAGATCTTAATTTCGCTTATTCTACTGATTCTTATTGTGATTTTCGACGTTTCAGTACGAGTAACATGATTTTTCAAAATGTACAATTCAAAATAATTATAAGCGATAATTCTTCTTTCACAGATCTCAGATTAAGAAATGTGTTCATTTTTAATAGTTACAGATTAATTCTTTTTTAATAATTGTTTCCATAATTTAGGTGAGTTATATTTACTTAACCAAATTGACATCACCTCTTGAACTTTCATATCACTTCTCGAACTTTGACAACACCTATCGAACTTTAACAACACCTATCGAACGTTGACATCAGTCGTATTGTTATATAAGACTATCAGAAGACAAGCTTATTTGTAAATTCACATGAGAAAGATTAATTTATTTCAGTCAACCCCTCTTTATATTACCAGTAATTTTCATTATGAAAACGTCTAAAATAGAATATCTGTAATGCATGTCAGTTACTCCATTAAAACGTCTAAACTAGAATATCTGTAATGCATGTCAGTTACTACATTAAAACGTCTAAAATAGAATATCTGTAATGCATATCAGTTACTCCATTAAAACGTCTAAAATAGAATATCTGTAATGCATGTCAATTACTCCATTAAAACGTCTAAAATAGAATATCTGTAATGCATGTCAGTTACTCCATTAAAAAGTCTAAAATAGAATACATGTAATACATCTCAGTTACTCCATTAAAACGTCTAAAATAGAATATCTGTAATGCATGTCAATTACTCCATTAAAAAGTCTAAAATAGAATACATGTAATACATCTCAGTTACTCCATTAAAACGTCTAAAATAGAATATCTGTAATGCATGTCAGTTACTCCATTAAAACGTCTAAAATAGAATATCTGTAATGCATGTCAGTAACTCCATTAAAACGTCTAAAATAGAATATCTGTAATGCATGTCAGTTACTCCATTAAAACGTCTAAAATAGAATATCTGTAATGCATGTCAGTTACTCCATTAAAACGTCTAAAATAGAATATCTGTAATGCATGTCAGTTACTCCATTAACACGTCTAAACTAGAATATCTGTAATGCATGTCAGTTACTCCATTAAAACGTCTAAACTAGAATATATGTAATTCATGTCAATTACTCCATTAAAACGTCTAAAATAGAATATCTGCAATGCATGTCAGTTACTTCATTAAAACGTCTAAACTAGAATATATGTAATGCATGTCAGTTACTCCATTAAAATGTCTAAACTAGAATATCTGTAATGCATGTCAGTTACTCCATTAAAACGTCTAAAATAGAATATCTGTAATGCATGTCAGTTACTCCATTAAAACGTCTAAACTAGAATATATGTAATGCATGTCAGTTACTCCATTAAAACGTCTAAAATAGAATATATGTAATGCATGTCAGTTACTCCATTAAAACGTCTGTGGGATTTTTATTTGCTACCTTCTTTTCAAATTGTAATACTTTTGTTCCGTATTTTGTATTTACTTCTCATTTTCGCAATTCTCTTTCCCTCCGTTCATTTAGTTTAACCCTAACTCTAACCCTAACCCTATACCAACAGAAATAATGTCTCCTTTTCTAACCATCTACTTTAGCCGAAGATCATCATCCATTTTATATCGGCCATTCCTTTGAACATTCCAATTATTCTCGTTTCCCTCTGGAAATCTTCTATAATCTCCTCTTAATAATTCCACCATCATATCTTATTACCCCCCCCCCCTTCGTGTGGGCCGAACCATTTCGCTATTCTTGCTCTATTTTACTCATTAATTTCATTCGAAATTTCCTGCAGCAATTTATGAAAGTTCTTCCCAGAATGATATATATAAGTGTTATCAACATCAGAATATGGGGACAAGGTAAAGGCCCACGGGCGAATGTTCATATATAGCTCAGTAACATTGTTTTCTTTTAGGTTCAGCCATTTATTACTTTTTAACATACGAATAAGCGATTATATGTAAATATATATTGTATACAAAAATAAAAAGATATTATTATGGGTCTAGTTATAATATCAGTACTATTGTTATAATCATTATTACTATGATATTTATAAATAATTATTACTATTCTTCTTATTAATATTTACTTATTCCCTTATATTGACATTTTAATCTTCCTAATTTACGAGTTATCGTCCTGGTATTAATTGGTTTATGGGCGGTCAACTGAGGCGCCGCTAACAGAGAATGCCGACGGGTCCGATCATAGCAAATTTAGCTTCCATACATTGTGGTATTTTGTTGGGAAAGCTGAGGACTTCAGTTTAGACGGAGTTCTTTTCTACATTTGCTGCCGTGAAAGTCGAGTACTTCACAGTGTGTTGTCCCAAAAGACCTCGCACTTATACACTCTGCCGCTCCCTTAACCTTGAGAGTGTTTTTTTATGCACCACCGATTGACCTTAACGCAAAACTGACAGACACACTCACACACACATTCCTTTTTTCTATCTTTTTTCTCACTGTCTCAATCTTTTTTTTTTCTGTTTCTAACACACTCTGATATTCTGGCATTCTTATCACGAACTAAACATCTGGAGCCTGACTTGCAAATAGAAATTAGCACTTAATTATTCAGATTCTATGACTAAACTAAACGAATGTCCATTGAAGACAACCTAAGAAAATAGCTTTAATTGACTATTTTATCAAATTTGTTTCAAATTTTACACTTAAATGTTGCCATGAATAAGATTTGCTGTAATTGATTGTATTTTAAGTAGTCATTTTAGCTTATAAGAAAGAAATACATTAACAGGTGTCTAGAAATTTAAATGTTTCTCAACTTCAGCTGTGAATTAAAAAAATCAGAAATATTAACAAAGGACCGACACACAAGTAAATTAGAACAGATTACTGTTTTATTTTGTTGTGTTTATGGTGCTTTTTACATTAGGGCCCCGCGCTGAAAGTGCCTCGACGTCGATATTTTCCGGATGTTTACGTAAAACGCCGGACAGTGCCGAATGAAAGATACATTGTTTTAGCTGCGTCCAAAATAGCACAAACGAGGGAGGATTTACAAGCGGGTAAAAAAAAACCCAAAAATTAAAACAAAAAAGTTTTTATGTAATAAATATTTATTTTCTTAACGCATAAATAAGTGATTTAAATAAGAGTTTAAATTAAAAAGTTAATCGAGTAAGCATTTTTTTTAATTTTCATGAAAATTATTATTTTTTACTGGGTATCATTGTTTCTTTCCTTAGGGTTTGGGTTAGGGCAAGGTAAGAGTTAGAGTTTGGAAGGGTTAGGAATTAAAATTAGGGCGGGGTAAGGAATTAGGTTTTGGCTAGAGTTAGAAATTAGAGTAAGGGTTAGTGTTTGGGCAGGGTTAGGAATTAGAGTATGGGTTTAGGCGGGTTAGTTTGCAGACGTCAGAAATTCAATTATCAAGGTTAGATGTCGTCTGCTTATTCATTTCAATCAGTTATTCATTTTCTCGCAGTTTCGTTGACTAACCGCTTCGGGCTTTCCGGCGTTTTACGTAAAACGCCGGAAAGCACCGCCGCCAATGAACTTTTAGTGCGGGTCCCAATCTAACAAAGTACCATTTTACTTAATATTCTGCCTTTTACTTTTGTTGAGATTGTTAATGAATATGTAGCATATATTTAATTAAATTATTTAGATTCATTATGTCATAATTTCAACCAACAAGCATATTTAGATTTCTATACGAGGTGTTGCTGAAAGCTAACCGAACAACCAACTACATAATTGTTTCGTCTTAATTAATAAACGTTGAGTTAAATGCCATTTTATATCGTTCACTGACTCAGCTGGGGTCATTATACAGGAATGTCCCTCATCTGCGTTGTAAGTACCATCTTAGTGATCCCAGGACGTTTATTATTTACGTACTATTAGAGAGAAGGTGAATGTCACATGGAGCAAGGTCCGCTGAATCAGGAGGCTGTTCTAGTACTGTGATGTTTTTTTTCATTCGTTGTACACTATTCATCGGTGTTCTTCAATGTTCATAGTTAAACGTTCTGTAAAATAACATGATTGCAGTAAGCTAAGTTATCGGTTATGTACAACGCAAGTAGGACACTCGTTCCAGAGAAATAAATACAGCATTAGTTTTAAATTTTCATGTTTATTCTTTCTTTAAGAATTATTGTATAGTTTCGGTAGCACCCTGTAAATTGTAACTTTTACATGAAATAAATAATGTACCCACGTTACTCACCCTGTTTCCTAGAATACGTATTCCATAACTCATGATGGTAAACTTAATAGTTTAGAATTTTTCCAAGCATATATATATATATATATCACGCGCGCATCAGTTATTTTAAAAATGCATTACTTGATATAAAGCAAAATATGTATTAAAGTGTTTGCATGGAACTTATTTTAAAAAATTTTTTTGGTGAGGGTGGATTTGGGGAGGGCGAACCCTCTTAATTGTAAATATTACATAAAAATACTGTGCCCATATTACTCACCGTGTTGCCAAGTATATATATTCCAAAATTGATAATGATCTGTATACTAGTTTAGGATATTGTCTTTTACATGGAAATATATGAATATATACACACACCTTACTGTGTATATGTACTTCCTATATATCATGTGAAAGAATAAGAAAATTGTTATATCCCTATCCCCCAATATATAATACACATTTACTTTACTCTGCAGACCTTAATTGTACCATTACTAAAAGTTAAATCAACATCGTAATGAGGTGGACGGTTGCTTAACGACATGGAATGACAACCTAGGCGTGACCAGTTCGAATCCAGTTTGTTTTACGAGAACATTTTCAATAATGATGTTGGCAAGATGTTGGGAAACCAATGTCAACAATAGAATGTCAACAATAGAATGCCAACAATAAGGAGAGTAGGAATCGGACTTCATGTTTACTTTCAGAAACCTTCTGACTCTTCCTTCCCTTATTTTGTCCTTTAGTCCTCGCATTCCATGAGCGATGCTTCTGACAAAGGAGGAAGAATTACTGTTTTCTGGCTCTGAATCTATCCAACTAACACTTATCGTTGGCTATTTTTTACCTTGAAGTAGTATTTTTTAGCCCCTTGCGTCAAGTGGCTTCATGCTTTGTCTGAAGCGATTTCTATAAAAAAAAATCACGTTTGCAATTTTTCTACTTAAATGCATTAATTTTAACATGCAATCACACTTTTAAATTATATTTATTGAAATAGCTATTGAATAAAGAAAGAGAACACGCATCCGTGAGAACGTCTCCACGTGTCATCCATTAAATAATTAATAATTCAATTTATTTCATGGTATTTATTTTTAGCTTTCATTAAGAAATAAACTAAAAGATCTGTTTTGTTTAATTCATTTTTATGATGATTTTTTTTATTAATTTCAGTTTAGAAACAAATATAATTAGACAATCATTGCGAAAAAAAAACGATGTAATTAAATGTTTCACTGTATTGTTGATATTTGTTTGTTAGAAGTGTATGTTCATGGTTGTTGGAATTGAACGCAATAATCATGTAACAGCTTACATGAATGAACTATTTTGTATTAATCTAAGTGACAACTATTGACATGTGATTTGGGGGGAATATGTAATCATCGCCCCTTCAACACGTGCGCGTATAGCACGTCTGCGCGTAACGAGATTCACACGTAATGAAATGTATTGAGGCTAAAGCCAGATCACGTGATCAACATTACAATACAGTTCAAGAATCTTTCCCAAACAGACAAGATGTGATCCTGCGTTCTCTGCGAGGTCGACAGCAGAAGAATCGACGAACTACGAGATCAAGTATATTCCGTCCTGTCTACCAACCAATGTATTGTCTTTTGTTTTGTTCTTGTGTTTTACCCCACATGGAACTATAGCCCGTATGGACACTGTGTTGTTCAATTGTATGACGTCATGAGTAAAAGTAACAATTGTATTACGTCATGAAGAAAAGTAACAATTGTATTATTTCGTAAAGAAAAGTAATACACTTTTCTTTCATTTCTGCTTTTAATCTCTGAAAACAGAAGACCAATAAAGTTGTTATACATAAGAGAAATGGAATACATCTCATTTTCTATAAGTCTGTTATAAAATTGCACTAAATATGGGTAAAAACTTACAACGTACATAGTAGCTTAACAGCGGGAAAACTTTAGTTTTATATGCGATCATTCATTTCTATAGAAATGCATATGTCGGTTACAAATATGTCAAAACGTCCATACAAATTAAAGTTTTAGAACAATTCCAACAGAATTCGAATGTTTTGCATGTATATTGATGTTATACGTTACATACATTTAGGTTTTGTTTCATAAAGATGTATTATAATGTTCATGGGCATTGTCAGAACACGGCGCATTAAGAGGAATCTAACTTTGATAAAATAAATAAATTCCTTTACAATTTCTAGGTAGTTTTACTTCCTGATGGTGAACACCAGCAAAGTGGTTTGCAAATGAGATAACGTTGCGGCATCAGAGGAGAATTACCTTGCATGGTAGCCAGAAGGTGTATTGCTATAGTAAGCAAAGAAATGTAATACAGCAAATAGTTTTAGTTCGCATAGATTAATTCTACTGGAAAATACGACTCAGTAAAATTCGAGTATAAGTCTCGATCTGATTAATTGATGTGTATAGATTGTTAGGTTAAACATTAATCATTGGATTACCATAGAATGAAACTAGCTACATGAACCGTAGCAGAAACTCGCTATGGAACTTAGAAGAAACAGCTTAACTTGTGGGCTTGTATATATATATTACTTTTCTCCTCGGCTGTTTTTACTTATGCAATATTCCATTTCGGCCTCTAGATAATGTCGGATCATCAGGAGAGAATAAGCACCTCTCAGCGGACTTTTCGTGTATCGGCCTTATCACTGATGTGAGGCGCATTATCTGAATTGCATTTTAATCCAATGACCGATTCAATGAAATCAAAACAGCTGACTGTTTCACGACTTAGCGTCTTATGAGTCGTTTAATGGCTTAGCGTCTCGTTTGTTGTTTAACGGCTGAGCGTCTCACGTTAAACAAATATGGAATAATGACATATGTGATATAATTCGTGAGGAACACATAATGTATATAAGAGAACACTACATCACATAATACCATGACAACGAATGCCCCTATACGTGGCTTTTTCTTGCAACATATTTTAAATTATTGTGCTGTGAGAAGTTGACTATTCATTACTCTTAGAATCAGTTGCTCATAACGATAATTGACGACGGGATTTAATAAAATCTGCAACCTCATACACTCATTCATATAATATATATATATATATATATATATATATATATATATACTGACTAATATCTACATACTTCTATCGAAAAAATGCATCTCTATCTAAGTTTCCATATACCTATACACAGATATACATATTTACATACATATCACTACATATACTATAAACCCACACACACTCTTATCCTGTCTCTACTCAATTTTCCAACATGCACACGTCCTTCTTACGAAATACACTTCGTTCTTACTAAATGCAGGGGCTATGAATTAAGGAATACATCTACCGATAGTCATTTTTTAAGAAGACTACAGTTTTCGTTGCCATGAAGTAGAGAGAGTTCACGTACAATAAAGGCTGCACCAGATTGAACATTTCCGGTTTTTACAACGGTTTAATTTTCATTCATTTTTTTATATTTTTTGATAAAGAGTAGAAGACCGCTCTAAATATTTGAATAAAAATTATAATAACACTTTTTTACATGATTTTATTTATTATTGGTCAAATGTGAAGAAATTCATTATTTTTGGTCAAAAAACGCATTTAATAAATATGTGAACAATGGCGGGATCCAGAGCTAGTTGCTAAAGATCAGTATACTAGTATATATTTTTCGACCCACGAAGGGTACAAAAAAATGCATAGACATGAATTCTAAAATGCACTGAGCAAAATAGTGTTTCACTATTTAAAACAATAATAGTATTTCCTGTTTAAAGTAACAGTCACACCAAGTGCGATGGCTGAACCTTAGATGTCAACCGCTATCACCCGCTTGCCATTCTTCTAACATGAAACGTGTTCACGTATTATTGAAAGCTGCAAATGATCTGATAATAAGGTGATGCAGGTCTTTAAAACGGGTTTCAAATGAGAGATTTGATTATAAAGTGTCCCAGCCCTTAAAAACGGGTTTTAAGTGAGATATCTGATGATGTGATTCAGGCTATTAAAACGGGTTTCAAGTGAGAAATCTGATAATGAGGTGATTCATGCCTTTAAAACGAGTTTCAAGTGAGAGAGCTGGTAATCAAGTGATTCAGGCCTTTAAAACGGGTTTCAAGTGAGAGAGCTGGTAATCAGGTGATTCAGGCCTTTAAAACGGGTTTCAAGTGAGAGAGCTGGTAATCAGGTGATTCATGCCTTTAAAACGGGTTTCAAGTGAGAGAGCTGGTAATCAGGTGATTTATGCCTTTAAAACGGGTTTCAAGTGAGAGAGCTGGTAATCAGGTGATTCAGGCCTTTAAAACGGGTTTCAAGTGAGAGAGCTGATAATCAGGTGATTCATGCCTTTGAAACGGGTTTCAAGTGAGAGAGCTGGTAATCAGGTGATTCAGGCCTTTAAAACGGGTTTCAAGTGAGAGAGCTGGTAATCAGGTGATTCAGGCCTTTAAAACGGGTTTCAAGTGAGAGAGCTGGTAATCAGGTGATTCAGGCTTTTAAAACGGGTTTCATGTGAGAGAGCTGATAATAAAGTGATTCAGGCCTTTAAAACGGGTTTCAAGTGAGAGAGCTGGTAATCAGGTGATTCAGGCCTTTAAAACGGGTTTCAAGTGAGAGAGCTGGTAATCAGGTGATTCAGGCCTTTAAAACGGGTTTCAAGTGAGAGAGCTGGTAATCAGGTGATTCATGCCTTTAAAACGGGTTTCAAGTGAGAGAGCTGGTAATCAGGTGATTAAGGCCTTTAAAACGGGTTTCAAGTGAGAGAGCTGGTAATCAGGTGATTCATGCCTTTAAAACGGGTTTCAAGTGAGAGAGCTGTTAATCAGGTGATACAGGCCTTTAAAACGGGTTTCAAGTGAGAGAGCTGGTAATCAGGTGATTCATGCCTTTAAAACGGGTTTCAAGTGAGAGAGCTGGTAATAAGGTGATTAAAGCCTTTAAAACGGGTTTCAAGTGAGAGAGCTGGTAATCAGGTGATTCATGCCTTTAAAACGGGTTTCAAGTGAGAGATCTGGTAATCAGGTGATTCATGCCTTTAAAACGGGTTTCAAGTGAGAGAGCTGGTATCAGGTGATTACGGCTTTAAAACGGGTTTCAAGTGAGAGAGCTGGTAATCATATGATTAAAGCCTTTAAAACGGGTTTCAAGTGAGAGAGCTGGTAATCAATTGATTCAGGCCTTTAAAACGGGTTTCAAGTGAGAGAGCTGGTAATCAGGTGATTCAGGCCTTTAAAACGGGTTTCAAGTGAGTGATCTGATAATCAGGTGATTCATGCCTTTAAAACGGGTTTCAAGTGAGAGAGCTGATAATAAGGTGATTCAGGCGTTTAAAACGGGTTTCAAGTGAGAGATCTTATAATGAGGTGACCAGGCCTTTAAAACGAGTTTCAAGTGAGAGATCTAGTAATAAGGTGACTAGGCCTTTAAAACGAGTTTCAAGTGAGAGATCTGATAATGAGGTGATTCAGGCCTTTAAAACAGGTTTCAAGTGAGAGATCTGATAATAAGGTGATCTAGGCCTTTAAAACGAGTTTCAAGTGAGAGATCTGATAATGAGGTGATTCAGGCCTTTAAAACGGGTTTCAAGTGAGAGAGCTGATAATAAGGTGATTCAGGCCTTTAAAACGGGTTTCAAGTGAGAGATCTGATAATAAGGTGATATACGCCTTAAAAACGAGTTTCAAGTAGGATTTCTGATAATGAGGTGATTCAGGCCTTTAAAACGGGTTTCAAGTGAGAGAGCTGATAATAAGGGTATTCACGTCTTTAAAACGGGTTTCAAGTGAGTGAGCTGATAATGAGGTGATTCAGGCCTTTAAAACGGGTTTCAAGTGAGAGATCTTATAATGAGGTGACCAGGCCTTTAAAACGTGTTTCAAGTGAGAGATCTGATAATAAGGTGATCTAGGCCTTCAAAACGAGTTTCAAGTGAGATATCTGATAATGACGTGATTCAGGCCTTTAAAACGGGTTTCAAGTGAAAGAGCTGATAATAAGGTGATTCAGGCCTTTAAAACGGGTTTCAAGTGAAAGAGCTGATAATAAGGTGATTCAGGCCTTTAAAACGGGTTTCAAGTGAGAGATCTGATAATTAGGTGATTCAGGCCTTTAAAACGAGTTTCAAGTGAGATATCTGATAATGAGGTGATTCAGGCTTTTAAAACGGGTTTCAAGTGAGAGATCTGATAATAATGTGATATAGGCCTTAAAAACGAGTTTCAAGTGAGATATCTGATAATGAGGTGATTCAGGCCTTTAAAACGAGTTTCAAGTGAGAGAGCTGATAATAAGGTTATTCGCGCATTTAAAACGGGTTTCAAGTGAGAGAGCTGATAATGAGGTGATTCAGGCCTTTAAAACGGGTTTCAAGTGAGAGATCTTATAATGAGGTGACCAGGCCTTTAAAACGAGTTTCAAGTGAGAGATCTAGTAATAAGGTGACCAGGCCTTTAAAACGGGTTTCAAGTGAGAGATCTGATAATAAGGTGATCTAGGCCTTTAAAACGGGTTTCAAGTGAGAGATCTGATAATAAGGTGATTCAGGCCTTTAAAACGGGTTTCAAGTGAGAGATCTGATAATAAGGTGATCTAGGCCGTTAAAACGAGTTTCAAGTGAGATATCTGATAATGAGGTGATTCAGGCCTTTAAAACGAGTTTCAAGTGAGAGATCTGATAATGAGGATATTCAGGCCTTTAAAACGGGTTTCAAGTGAGAGAGCTGATAATAAGGTGATTCAGGCCTTTAAAACAGGTTTCAAGTGAGAGAACTGATAATCAGGTGATTCAGGCCTTTAAAACGGGTTTCAAGTGAGAGATCTGATAATTAGGTGACTAGGCCTTTAAAACGAGTTTCAAGTGAGAGATCTGATAATAAGGTGACCAAGCTTTTAAAACGAGTTTCAAGTGAGAAATCTGATAATGAGGTGATTCAGGCCATTAAAGCGGGTTTCAAGTGAGAGATCTGATAATGAGGTGATTCAGGCCTTTAAAACGGGTTTCAAGTGAGAGATCTGAAGATAAGGTTATCTAGGCCTTTAAAACGTGTTTCAAGTGAGATATCTGATAATGAGGTGATTCAGGCCTTTAAAACGGGTTTCAAGTGAGAGAGCTGATAATAAAGTGATTCAGGCCTTTAAAACGGGTTTCAAGTGAGATATCTGATAATGAGGTGATTCAGGCCTTTAAAACGCGTTTCAAGTGAGAGAGCTGATAATAAGGTGATTCAGGCCTTTAAAACGGGGTTTAAGTGAGAGAGCTGATAATAAGGTGATTCAGGATTTTAAAACGGGTTTCAAGTGAGAGAGCTGATAATGAGGTGATTCAGGCCTTTAAAACGGGTTTCATGTGAGAGATCTTATAATGAGGTGACCAGGCCTTTAAATCGAGTTTCAAGTGAGATATCTAGTAATAAGGTGACCAGGCCTTTAAAACGGGTTTCAAGTGAGTGATCTGATAATGAGGTGATTCAGGCTTTTAAAACGGGTTTCAAGTGAGAGATCTGATAATAAGGTGATCTAGGCCTTTAAAACGAGTTTCAAGTGAGATATCTGATAATGAAGTGATTCAGTCCTTTAAAACGAGTTTCAAGTGAGAGATCTGATAATGTGGTGATTCAGGCCTTTAAAACGGGTTTCAAGTGAGAGATCTGATAATTAAGTGGTTGTGACTTTAAGACATTTTTTACGACTAGTAACTACTGGATGCTAACGATGTTTAACCAATGACACATGAAAAATGTCTAACATCATAGTGTGCCATGTGAACTGATTCTACCATTTCAAAGTTATCGTTCCAAACAGCGCTTATAAACTGTAGTAAAATTTAAATCTCATATCTTAATCAGTTCGAATGATAAGGAAGTGGTGGAAAGAGAGTAAATGGTTGATTCTTAACTGCTGGAAAATAATTATCTGTGGAATATTCTTTTGCCTCCCCACCATTACTGAGAAACCAGATGAATGTGAAGGATGTTATTATCATCGAAGCAAAGTAATCGAACTAAACAGCAATTGAAATCAAATGAGAGATTTCCTAATTTTATTGATTTTATTTTGTCGTGTATGTGTATGGATATGTGTATGTGTCTGTGCAATGGTGGCTCTATGTGGTGGAATTTGAGCTAATGCGAATAATTAATGAGTCTGCATTTGAGAGCAATTGAGGCCTGTTTTAGGAGTCAAGAAAATCTTGGCTAATAATCTAAGGAGAAAATTGACGAAATTTCTATTGGTGGAACTGGCATTTCAATTGATAAATTGACATCATCAACGGAAAACATTCTAACAAAATACATTTTAAATATTTCAAATTATGAAGAAAACTAGTCACGATTTCAAAATTTCGGCTAGGTTACCGCGATAGAATGACTCATTTCACATCATCCCTTTAGTTTTTTTAAGATAAAGTTAACGTTGTTCAAAATGTGTGATAAAAATACAGTGTATTAAGTTTATTTGGATAAATTAAATATATTTTCGTACGACGTAAATTACATGATTATATTAAAACGACCCGTACTTTTCATATGACCAAACTGGTGAGTAGACTTATTTAATTGCTACATTAAAGAGGATGACACAAAATATAATGACACGGGAGCAGGAAATGGTAGAAGATAAATTAAACCAATATTACAATTGCATTCAGAAAATACTAATAATAATCAGCGAAATAGTTCCCATTTTATTAAGTTATTCTATTGTAACAAAATGCATCTAAATTTTAAATTAGATAGAAAAGCTCTCAAAATGAATAGATATATACGCCCATCAACTATAATAAAAATATAAGAGTAATTATTTATTATAAAAAATTGAAAATATTAAATCTCGTAGTTAAATAATATATTTTTTCAAGTCCAAACACAATAGAAATAACAACAATGCAATATAGCATTGAATATGGAAATATAACTGCACCGTTGGTCAGACGATTCAAACCCTGGACAACGTGACGCTTGAAATGCGAGAGAAATACATCTTGTATCAAATGTAAACACAAATGCTGAGATTCTAAAGAGAATTCTGATCTAGTAAGGAAGAGGACTTTGCAATGTATGTACTTTTTAAATATCCAATTGTAATATCTCTCGACTGATCCCAGCGTAATAATTATTTTTAATAAATAACTTCTTTAAATATCCATAGGCATATATATATATATATATATATATATATATATATATATATATATATATATATATATATAGAGAGAGAGAGAGAGAGAGAGAGAGAGAGAGAGAGAGAGAAATTGGTAGTTTGCTGGAAGCATTGCTGGGAGTAATAATAAAAGTTTTAAAAAGGTTGAAGGCAATGCGAATTTCCGGATCGCTGCGATCCGGAACTTCGCATTGCCTTCAACCTTTTAAAAACTTTTATTATATATATATATATATATAGGAAGAGAAGGGTGAAGGTAATCCGACGTGATGGGGAAATGAAAAAGGAAAAACCAAAAAATGGATGTTTTTTTATGTGTACATCAACGTTTCGTCTTTATTTATAAGATTTCATCAGGATGATAAAATAGAGAAAAAATGTCATGCAAGTACAGATACATGTAGGGTAGACATATTGGGAGGAAAAATTTAATGAAATAATGGCCCCTACTGGGTGGAC
Source organism: Sepiola atlantica (assembly GCA_963556195.1). Taxonomy (NCBI): domain Eukaryota; kingdom Metazoa; phylum Mollusca; class Cephalopoda; order Sepiida; family Sepiolidae; genus Sepiola; species Sepiola atlantica. The sequence goes on along the minus strand of OY744516.1, from coordinate 232,705,378 downwards.
GTCCGTACTTGTTGGAGAAATAGAAATGAATGTTGAAGAAAATGAGTGGGGAAAAAATGGAAGGATGGGGTGAGCAAGGACTACTGTGGCTGGTGGTAAGAGAAAGAGGTGGGGGATGAGCAGGGGTAAAGTGGATGGCAGAGAGGGAGTGGAGGAAGAGGGGGGAGGGAGGTTTTTGACCAGATGGCTGCGGTCAAGATTGAAGGGGAAAGTAAGTTGGAATGTTTGTGTATGGGGGGGGGTGTATGCAGGGAAAGGAGGATGGGTAAGTCTAACAACAAACAAGAATTTAAGGTACACCGCAAAAACACTCACAAAAATGACTACATACATTTCTACTCCCACCACCATAGCAAGATCAAAACAGGTATAATTATAGGCTTCTTCCTACGCGCCCTTAGAATATGTAGCCCCCCCACACATAGATGAAGAAATAAAGTACATTTTTAATTCCCTAAAAACATTGCAATACCCCACACATTTTATATTAAATGCCAAGAAAAAAGCCTTCCAAATATTCTCCAGAAACACCACACAAAAAAATCAAACTCCTAACACCTCTCTCATAGACAGACCCCTTCTCCTACCCACGCACTCCAATAACACATCCATATGCAACACGCTTAACAAACTAGGCATTCCAACTGTACAAACCACATCTCAATCCATAAAACAAACTTTAAACACATCCAGACATTTCCAAAAAACACCCACATCCCATGCCGGCTTATATACTGTCCCTTGCAATGATTGCCATCAATTTTACGTGGGAGAAACACAACGTGAATTAAAGAAACAATTAAATGAACACAAAAAAGAACATAAAAAACAACAACCCTCTTAGTGCACTTTTCTCCCATGCACTAGAACATGGTCATGCATTCAAATTTGAACAAGCCAAAATCACTAAATACATCCACAACAAATCTCGGCGAAGATTATTGAAAACTACCCTCATCACCGCCTCCATTACCATCAAGCAACGAAATGGTTCTTTTAACCTATCACCCCTAATAAGCAAGATCACCCTCACAGAACAAAGACTCTTGCCTGATCATAGTTAACTTTTATTTTCATCTCCAACCTTTATGACACTCTTCCATTTACTCACTCCCTTCCTTTTTCTCCTTGAATCTTCATTTTCTCCTTATTTTTTCCGTTTTTTCCCTCACATTTTTAATACTGCAGTCCAAATAAACTTTCTCATGCTCCAAATATTTCAAATATTCCATACCCACCCTTTCAATCACCGCCCCCCTCCACCCCTCCAATCCCTCACTCATTGCTATCATATTCCAAATATTTCAGATATTTCACACCCTATCACAACTAACATCCCTCTCCCCCTCTCAACTATTTTCTCCCATACCCCTTCTTAAATTCCCTCATTTTCTCAAAACGCTCTCTAAGACCATAACTTTCGCCGATCCACCAAAATCACAGCCCCCCTCCCTCTCTACCCATCCTCCTTTCCCTGCATACACCCCCATACACAAACATTCCAACTTACTTTTCCCCTTCAATCTTGACCGCAGCCATCTGGTCAAACACCTCCCTCCCCCCTCTTCTTCCACTCCCTCTCTGCCATCCACTTTACCCCTGCTCATCCCCCACCTCTTTCTCTTACCACCAGCCACAGTAGTTCTTGCTAACCCCATCCTTCCATTTTTTCCCGACTCATTTTCTTCAACATTCATTTCTATTTCTCCAACAAGTACGGACGTCCACCCAGTAGGGGCCATTATTTCATTTTATTTTTCCTCCCAATATGTCTACCCTACATGTATCTGTACTTGCATGACATTTTTTCTCTATTTTATCATCCTGATGAAGTCTTATAAATAAAGACAAAACGTTGACGTACACATAAAAAATATCCATTTTTTGGTTTTTCCTTTTTTATATATATATATATATATATATATATATATATATATATATATATATATATATATATATATGCATTTTGGGTGCTTTAACCTCCCACGTTCTTCAAGTGTGTCTTGTAGAACTCGCGGAATCTCTAAGTAATTTCGAACAGAAGCCTTTATTTATTTTTCGAATGTAATGTGCTCTCGTTTCGTCAGCCATGTCTGTGTAGAAGTAATTCATAATTATATTCTTAGTATCGCCCGAACTTATTTGTAATATAGCAGGAAAAATCCCAGCAGAGTGCTCGATTAATTGAGAATTAAAGTTAACAACTAAAGATTAAGAGCGTAATATTTATTTATTTTGGCACAGAAAAATTAGCACAACATTCCTACCGTCGGTTTCAAGCACAGAATGACTTAGCCATCCGGCTCTCTTCAGCTTCTTTTGTCATCTCAGAATCATGACAACAGAAACTGAAGAAGCCCTTCTGTGCTTAAAACCGACAGTAGGAATGAGGTACTTATTTTTCTGTACCAAAATAAATAAATATCAATATATATCAATATATATATATATATATATATATATATATATATATATATATATATATATATATATATATTCCGAAACATAAAATCCAACGTTATTTTATGTTTTTATTTCACTTTGCACTAGATTTTCGTCAATCTTATTTGGCACGGAACGTATTGCTATTCCCGCTGTCGTTTTCATTTAACTTCTCTGAAATCCAGAAAAGTCGAATAGCTTTCAATCATAAAACTAAATGCTACCAGTTTCCATCGTTAGAAGTAGCAGGTGTCAGATTTTCAAACACACTGCAGAAAATCGATGAGATCACGAAAGGCATTATATCTTATCATGAGAAGATGAACGCGGATTATTACCATTTTTCCTCGAAATTATCACGTCTCGCATACAATCTTTCTCATTCTCTCTCACGTTTCAACGACGGGTTTCTCAAATTGCCGTAGACTATAAAACCAGGTTTTGAAAGTGTGCATGTAATTAGGAGCAGTTGTGGAAACTTGTTAGCTAAATTAGCTGTGCCTATTAAAACATACGTGGTTTATATTACTTGTTAATCTTATATTTTTTACCTATCATTGTTTTACTATTTAAACAAAAATTTAGAAATGTTAATACTGAAATGACTATTTTTTTTAAATCTTAAATAAATAATTCTTTTTGTTATGTTTCATGGGTCCTTAAAGCAAGGGTTCATTGTTTAGGTAGAATATCTATAAAATCATCGGTTTTCCTCTTTACTTGCTTCCTCACGAGGCAGATTAAGATTCACGTTCGGGTTTTAGTGTCGCGAATAATTCAGCTCTTTACTCTTGATTAGAATAACAAAAAATATTACCTATAAGCTAAAGTATCAGAACATATACTACACTTTGCTCCTAGCCAAAAGGGCAAGGAACCAGTTAGTTTACGAGAGGATGAAAATGAATGAAATTACATGATTGTGAGCCGAGAGATGAGGCGTACTATGAGCGTTCTAACATTTATTAAAGATATGTATTGTGTGTGATTACTTATGAGAGAAATTGGTTGAGTTTTTATTTGACGAGCGCCAAATTATAATCGACAGCAAAGCAGTCCTTCGGTAATGTGTTCAACAGGCGGGAAGCTCTTGCAAAGGAGCTTTGTCTATGTTCCGCCAGACGATTGACACATAGAGAGAGAAAACAAAAATTACATTCGTTGTAAAAACTAGGAAAGTTGGAGGAACCGAAGTCGAGCACCCTCCATGGAAATAAAGATAGGGAGAAGGGAGACGTGCAGCGTCTTTTCTGAAGGTGTAGGGAGGAGAACAGAATATTCCCCACTAGAGTCTAGAGTTCGACGTCAATTTTGTACCATGTCAATGTTGGAAAGAGTACTCTGAATGGCACTTCTCCGATGTGATAACATTACTCAAGCTTAGTACTTTTGCTCTTATATAAGTAAACGGTTGCATATAAAATGGTAGAATGATCCAACCATTTCCTCGCGACCTAGGCAACAGACTGGATATACTTCTTCAATGCATGATCTGTCAGCCCTAAGAGCTTATCAAACCGAGAGGCTTTTTTTAAGTGAGAGCCATTCATTTCGACTAAGGCAAGGATCTGAGCATTTATGATAAAGGAAATAAACTTGGTCTATATGTATTAAAACAGAAGCTACTTTTCCCAGTGCACCACATGCTCCACGTTTGAAGAGAAGGAATGAGCGAGATATTGCTTACCAGTGATGTTTGAAGTACTGCCATAGGAACGTGTATCGTCTACGTAGATTTAAAAAGTAATAAGTAAGATTAGAAAGTGTGTTGACCCCAGAATAGATCCTTGAGGCACGCCAACATTGATTAAAACTCATCAATGACTTCGTTTATTAACCTATCTGATAGAAGGAATTTAATCATTACGAAGACATTGTCATATAGTACATAGCTAGAGAGTTTGTAGAGCATCCCTTTGTGATAGACTCTATCGAAGGCCGTTGATATATCAAAAGGATATTGCTGTAGAAAAAAAACCTAGTCAAGAGATACACTGATCCTTTCGAATATTACAGTTAGCACATCAGCAGTCGACCTTATAGGACAAAATCCTAATTGCTTGTCACTAAGTAGATTGTTTCTACTGAGGTGCTTGGTTGTTGATTGATTTAACACAGATCTAAACAACTTAATCATAGCGCATAAGAGACTGGGTGGTCTGTACTAAAAATCACAGGTCTGATCACAGGTTTTCGTAAATACTTGGCAGACCAATGATGGGAAGCGATTATTGTTCTTGTATATAATAGTATCATTTTATGGAAATAGGAGCAAGTTAAGCTATAAGCATCTTTAGCACAATGACAGAAGTGTTGCTTGCATTGAAGTTCCTGGTAAGTTTGGCAACGTCCCGGACCAATACGTGTGTATATTGCTTATGTATTTAATGTCATAGAGGGGTAATTCCAGAAATTGGTTGCCCAGATTCCAAACAGTTGAATTTGCAGAACAGTTCTTTGAGAACGGTTTGGCGTCATCAGATTCTTTGGAGATCATTTCCGGAGCATTAATGATCTTTAGAAAAGCGTTCATATATTTGTTGAGTACTCTTTTATTTACTTTCGAAAACTCGTGAAACTTTAGTCTCTTCTAAATTGGTATTAGGTGTGTTAGGCAATGGATATGTTAAGCGTAGACATTTGAAAGACAGAAGAACAAATGTGAATCTTACATATATTACAACTATGTATTTATTTGTCTGTTCAATCTTACATAAACAGCAAGTAGGGTGTCTAGATGATGATAAAATCGTTTGATATTTCGAGAAAATACCAATCAATATATAAATATATATATATATATATATGTGTGTGTGTGTGTGTGTGTGTGTGTAAACCCCTGAGCGAACAAATCTGAGCGTTAGCATGGCTATTCTTATAGTATTATCAATATTGTGTGTTCAATCAATGTTATTTACATACGATCTTATTTATTGCTATGCTAGGGGGGCAGCTGCTAAATATATCATAATATATAATATAAAATGTCACCTAAAATGAGCAATAAGCATTAAGATGAAATTATGAACACGAGAATTGAAAACACGAGAAATAGAACCTGGGTGTATGAACACATGTTACCATCTTGAACACGGAAAAAAGAAAACAGACTCAGGAAACACCAATTTCCAGCAATAAGAGACGACAAAAGGCGCAAAACCGAAGACGGTAAGTTACTTTTTTGCAGAAAAAAAGTCATGGGGTTGAATGAAAATGATATATCACCAAGACGTTATGCAAGAAGCCTTTGTTATCACAACATATCACAGATATTATAAGCTTTGTTACTACATATGGATTTTTTTAAAAAATGTTTTCAGAGAGTCATTTGTACGAATGAGTCGCAGTTCCCGAACAGTGTCTCCGAAGATCAGTTCAGTGATTCAGGATTGATTGTATTCAAATAAAAAACAGAATGATTGTGTAAGGTTCATTTGCATCACGTGATACTGAAGAGTTAATGTTGTTGTATCACAAGCATCGACACTAAAAGATTGTTCTGTCTTTTAGAAAAGGACTTGATTCCCACAGTTCAAACGTTGTTTTATTCCTTGTTCTCGGGAAATTTACTTATTTCAGCCAAAACTGCAAAATAAACCAAAAGGTGATTAGATGATAACTTTCTTCGGACAAGTTTCTGGATCAGACAAAGTCCTAATTCAAATCCGTTGTAACATATATTTTGCATTGACAGTCAGGAATTGAACTCAGAATCGCGTCTTCGCAGGCTGGCACCATATCAATTCAGCCACCTGTTATTATTACATAGATTATTAAGTAGGTCAAATAACGTTTAATTAAGGTAAATCGCTTATTAAAAAGAAAGGAAGGGTACTACTTAGATTTCTTCAGTGTCATTGGTAGCAGAAACAGGACATTAAACTATGTGAGGGTTATCTCCTCCAACTTCTTCTATGCTATAAGTAATCAAAAACAAAGACTGTTTTTTGATAAAGCTATTAATATAAAAGAAATGGGAAGAAAACTGACTATATTTTATATATAAAATTAGAACATTTCAAGTAAAAAAATCTGATTTTAATAAATAAATGCTTGTAGGATTTTTTGTTGATCACAATTAAAAATAATTGGCCGATCGGAAATTTGTAAACACAAAAGTAAATCTAAAAAGCAGTGAAAGACAAATGAGAAAATATTAATCCGCAAACATGTAAGATAGCATGCAGAAACGAATAACTTGTTACGGAACGCACGTGTGAGGGTCTATCGGGTATTAGGTAAATCCCTATTATCTCATTTGTGTTTGTGTAATCATTTGTCAAGAAAAAATATAGGAAATAAGCCAAGCTCAATTTTTGGCCGTTTTTACAAAATGAATATGCAACATTGGGCAAGCTGCTTAATATTCTGGCCTGGGTAAATGAATATATACTTTTTTGTTAATTTTATACGTATATAAATGTAATCCATGGACTCGTGTTTCTGGCTCACAGACGGCATCAGCATGGCTTCCTTTTACAAGGATTAAACCTTCGATATTCATGTCTATTGTCTGGCTAACTTAAGTACGATGAGACTGTTCTTTTCTGGTCCTGGGATTAAACCATCCTTCGTTGAAATAGTTCATTCATTGTCAATGTTTAGTAGCCAACGTCTAATATAATGAAATGAAAAAACCGACGTAACTCTCATTATTATTGAACATAGAAAACTTAACATTTACTAATGGCTTATCGCGAGCGCATCGGATGAAAATATATCCGATTGCTTTACTGATGGAAAAAGTAATCTTCACGTCCATTCGTTTGCAATTCCCGTTAGCATCGAGTGAAGATTTACCTCGTTAATAAATAGACGAATGTAGAAATGATTTGTCTTTTAATTAATATTTCTAAAAGTTTTTATGTTTCTGTTATGTATACTTTTATGACTCATATTGCGTCAGCTTGCTGAGCGAAGGTTATTAAGTTAATTTGACATTGTAACTCAAGAAATGACATTATTTAGGTTGTTTTTAAGTGTAATTAGCTATGCCGCAGTTTATAAATCATACGTTAAACACTGACTCATTGTTTTCGGTTCGACGTATATTAAATAATGTATTTTGTCGTTAGTATGCTTTCTGTGAACACGGTAGATATATTACCAACCTGATGCAATTGGTTATACAGTATGATTGAAGGCGTTGGAAAACTCAAACATCATTTAAGGAAGTGTAGCTGAGTTTTTAATGACATAAGAATAATTCGAAAAATAAAAAAAAAATTGTTGTGGAAAAGATCTACGATGAACTCGACGTAAAGTAAAGTATTACTGAATAAGAGCACTATAAGGTGTTGAGATGGTTAGGGTTAGGGTTAAGTTTAGGGTAAGGGGGTGTGTTAGGGTTAGGGTTAGGGTTAGGTTTAGGTTTAGGGTTAGGGTTAGGGTTAGGGTTAGGGTTAGGGTTAGGGTAAGGATTAGGGTTAGGGTTAGGGTTAGGGTTAGGGTTAGGGTTAGGGTAAGGATTAGGGTTAGGGTTAGGGTTAGGGTTAGGGTTAGGGTTAAGTTTAGGGTTAGGGTTAGGGTTAGGGTTAGGATTAGGGTTAGGGTTAGGGTTAGGGTTAGGGTTAGGGTTAGGGTTAGGTTTAGGGTTAAGGTTAGGGTTAGGTTTAGGGTTAGGGTGAGGGTTAGGGTTAGGTTTAGGGTTAGGGTTAGGGTTATGGTTAGGGTTAGGGTTAGGGTTAGGGTTAGGGTAAGGGTTAGGTTTAGGGTTAGGGATAGGGTTAGGGTTAGGGTTAGGGTTAGGGTTAGGTTTAGGGTTAGGTTTAGGGTTAGGGTTAGGGTTAGGGTTAGGGTTAGGGTTAGGGTTAGGGTTAGGTTTAGGGTTAGGTTTAGGGTTAGGGTTAGGGTTAGGAGTAAGGCAGTAGCAAATTAACTGAAGCAGCATCAGTTTATTTAATAAAATATAGTTCATTATACAATAATTATTGTGTCTCCTGTCTATGAATATCGTAGTCTTACTAACATGTAAAAAAGCAGCGGTGTATCATACTTTATCAGTTTTTAGTATATGTTATCTAAGAATGATATTCTGCAATTATAGAAGATTTTATTGTGTATGCGATTACAGAGTTAAATCCGGGATATTTTTGTTGTAAAAAACTCAATACGTGACTGGCTTCAAATGATGATAGTGTAATATGAGCAGTTGATGTCTTGTGTATTTTTTTCCTCGAATTGTTTCATATTTGACGAAGGAATGCGTTTCGCTAAAACTAATAAATCTTGTTGCAATGGTATCGAGATAACAATTAACTAAATACAAGATATGTCTCTTTCTTATTTAACTATTAGAAGGCTCTTAACAGTTTGGCGCATATATTTAGATACATTTTTTAAAGCTAATGTTTGGCCTATTGCTTTCTCGTCTCATTAGGTGAGAAATATATATAAGTTTTTATTTACTTTTATTGTATTTTAATTCGGATCCGATTTTGAACAAAATATGTAACTCTTTTTGGGGATTACTTTATCTATGCGGACGCATAATTTTAATTCGAATTTATATAATCTCTATATGGTATTACTGGAAAAATATGTAATATAATTAAATCCTTCCTAACATTGTTCTCAATGGCCGTTCTTCTAAGCAATATGGGATAAATGCTGGTGTACCCCAGGGATCTATTCTTGGACTTCTACTGCTCCTAATTTTCATAAATGACCTCCCTGATGCCATTGCGACTGAAATAGCAAATATTTGCTGACGATACCACACTCTACTCTCGTCATGTGGGCAAAACCGACGCGCACATATCTGATGCAATGGCTAAATCTTTAGAAAATGACCCCCAGTCTGTAGTGGAATGGGGTAAAAAAATGGATGGTAACTTTTAATGCCGCAAAGACAAAGCTACTTTCTTTCAATAACTACAAGAAACCTCTCCAATCATCGATTGTCATGGCCAATAACACCCTACCTGAGAGTTCATAATTTAAACTCCTCGGCCTAACTTTCACAGATAACATGAATTGGAATAAATACATCGAAAACATTGCCAGGGCTGCTGCAAAGAAGGTGGGCTGTCTATACCGTGTCAGTATACTTCTCACACCTGACATTATCCTGTATCTCTACAAAGCCACCATCCGCCCACGCATGGAGTATTGTTGCCACATCTGGGCTGGTGCATCATCCGCGTGTCTCCCACTCTTAGACAAGGTAAAAAAAAGAGTTGCTAACTTGATAGGTCCTTCACTATCCACCAAGCTCCAGCCTCTGTCCCATTGCCGTAATGTTGCTTACTTGTGCCTGTTTTACAAGTACTTCAATGGATTGTGCTCTGATGAGCTTTCTACTCTAGTACCCTCACGACGTAAATTCATTAGACTAACTCGACAATCTGCCAAATCCCATCCCTACACTGTGGATGTGCCCAGATGCCGTAGAGCATTCTACTCCAAAAGCTTCTTTCCTCGTGCTGCTGGACTCTGGAACTCCCTCCCTGCTGCCTGCTTTCCTGACGCTACTGACACGAAGAAATTTAAAACTAACGTAAACAGACATCTCGCTGCGCAGCTCCTAATTTAGGTTTAATCCCACCCCCATTTTTCTCAGTAGCCCCTTACACCTACAGTGGCGGCCTGCCTTGTTTGGGGTGAACTATGATATAAAACAATCGGGATGGTAAGGATTTCAATCACCCCAAAGTAAAAAAAATCGATATATTTTATCGTGTTCCTTTTGCTATTACTGAAAACGTTCGATTAATGCGCGCTGTTCTGTTAATAGAGGTGCGAATGTCACATTCAGCTTGGTTGTTGCTTTTTGACAAATCAGAACCCATCTGTAAAAAAACAAAGCGAAAAGTGAATTACAATAACTTGATGATACCCCAAGCATAGATGTGTAACTAGTTTTTACATAACCTGGCTTCATAAGTTCATCTGCATTTTCAGTTTGTCATGCTATACTAAGTTTAAATAAAGAGAAGTCCACTTTTTGTATTGATTAGGCAACTAGTTTGTTTATTCAGTTCTTTCGTTTACAGTCGGATCACTTTTCTTGTGAAATAGGATGGCAACTTATAGAACCATTCGTGTAGGATGAGATTCCCGCCCACGTATCGCGATAAAATGCTTCTTGTGTCAGAGTCTTCAGTATTGACGTATTTAACATCTGGGAAATACGATTCTTAATCTTCTTTCAAGATTAGGATATCTATGGATCGCTTAAAGGGTTAACGTTATAATCCTAAAAGAATTGCGTTGAATGAAACAAAGCCTATTTAATCTAAACGTAAAAAAAAGATTTCTTGCGATCTCATATTTCCTTACTTACATTAATATTAATTCCTCGATATTTCTGAGATGAGATATTTTATTTACATGATGTAAATATTCCGATTTTTCTTCTTCTCCATTAGTTTCTGATATTCACATAATGTGTTGGCCGTTGTACTCTTTGGTCTTACTTAGATGCTCAGATGATTACAAATAACGATGATACCAACAATTAATTAATTGTGATACAAATATAGAGCTTTCCATATGTTGCATGGTACTACTCCTGCTTGGACCGCGGCAATACGCGTTTAATACTCGTCATTTTTAAAACATCATAAAACACATAGTTCATATATCGTTTGCATACCTTTAGATTACTCCGACGCCGTGTAGAGGGTCGCCGTCTCGATGTCGTCTAGTGGATGAATTATTTCTTCTTTCCTTCCTGCCGTGAAACACGCAGTCCGTTGTCTGCAACAAAAGCTTCCTGACCGACTCACCAAACAACAATCTTTTTACGTTCAATTCTTTTTATTACAAGCGTTATTTATTTAATCAGCGAGGAGTCATTCACTACGTCGAAAGAGAGAGAGAGAGAGAGAGAGAGCAAATCACTACTTTATCGTAGTTACTCAACAATTATTTCCTTAACCATTCATGGAGGGGGAAAGGATACCTCTCGCCTGTATTTTCCTAGGGAAATATTTCCCTTATCTGTTGTAGTTTACATGGTAACAATCACGTCTCATCGGTTCGCTTCCAAAACCCAGACTGGCTAAACTCGCTTCTTATGAAGAACGAGTGACGTCACGGATCCCTCTGTTTCTCACGCAAGGGCCTGTGACGTCACAGAGCCTCTCTCAGGTGCACATTGACCCTTGATCTGGGATCTCGTCACACGGTGAACTTGTCACGTCTGTGATTTCTGACTCTGAGAACAGGCCCTATTCTGCACTCGACTATCTTCATTAGCTAAAACGTATTACTTTCACTTAAAACATAATTGCTAACGTGTTGCTAAAAAGCAATAAATAAATACCTTCATCGACGTTACTTACTCACTAATACTAATACTAATACAAAGTAGCATATTTTCTTTTAAATTTCACATTTTTTCTTTATATAAGCGATATAAGGTCTTTATTCCTAGCAACATTTTGTGCAAAATGCATACTGATGTATGAATTGGTTTATGAACAAATCCTGTGCATATGTGTATATAACATACACATATACTTAAATGTATATGAATAGAAATATGGATAAACAAGTAGATCTAAATTTAGCATATATATAGATCTACTCGCAGTTCTTTGAAATCACAGTTCTTAGGTTTACCTTAACAATTAATCCAATATCTGTCGGTAATTTAATGACACAAAAATGTTAACAACAAAACCAAAATGATTTTTACTAAGCGGTCTTACACTGAAAATACCTATCGTACAGCAAAGTATGCACTTAAAGTTAAATCTTTGTAACATGACATTATGCGTTGTGTTGCATCCGTGGAGATAAGATAAGAGTCATGTAAAAAAAATGACTTCATTAACCGGAAATCACACTCCATTTTCTTACATTCAGAAACACAAACTGAAAATCTAAAGTCTCACATACGAAGATGGAGGTGTACGTACGCAGGTACTCCATCAACTCCGTTTAAGAAGCGACTCTACAAAGAATACAACCAGCCAATGCATGGAGTACTGTTGTCACATCTGGGCTGGTGCATCATCAACTAGTCTCTCCCTCTTAGAACAAAGTCCAAAAACGAATTGCCAACTTAATGGGTCCTTCACTATCCACCAAGCTCCAACCCCCTATCCCATCGCCGCAATGATGCATCTATTTGCTTGTTTTACAAGCATTTCAATGAATTGTGCTCCGATGAACTGGCTACTCCGGTGCCTCTTTCGACGTAAATTCACTAGACCAACTCGACAATCAGCAAAATCCCATCCATTCACTGTGGAGATCTCCAGATGCCAGAGAGCCTTCTACTCCAATAGCTTATTTCCTCGTGTAGCTGGCCTCTGGAACTCCCTCACTGCTCCCTGTGTCCACGACTGTACCGACGCGCAGAGGTTTTAAACTAATGTAAACAGACATCTCGATACACAGTTCCCAAATTAGGATGACACACAAAATCTACACCCTAATTCTCAGTAACCACTTACGTCTACAGTGGCGTCCTGCCTTGTTTTGGGTGAAGTATGTTTTAAAAAATAATTATTTTTTGAAAATAATAATATTATGTGCTGGTTTTCACTTGTCGATTTTAACAGATTAGTTATCAAGGTGAGATATATTTTAAAGTTTAAATTTATAATGGTCTGAATTTTCTGAAATTTCTGAAAGTAACTTTCGGAAAAAACGACACTTACGCAAAAACATTCACAGCAAGGACAGCCATTTTTTTTAAGTGTAAGTAACTTAAAACAACCGTTGCTAAACTGCATGAAGAAACAGAAAGATATGTTTTAAATGCTTTCAGTGAGACTTCGCGAGCAACTATGAAAATTTCAAACTTCAGCGTGACTGCGAGAAAGCTGGCATTTTTTTTATAGATATTCGGATTTGCACCTAGCAACAAAATGCGTCTGAACGTGAATTATATTGAGCGATGAAGGGTTTGACAATAAACTGTTCAAAACTTCGGCGCAAATGACCGATTTGTACGGATATGTTTTGATGCAACCAAATAAGAGAGTTTAAATGTAAAGGAACGACGAAAGAGTCGAAACAATTTCAAACTTAAGCGTGATAAACTAAAAAGCAAACACAATTGAATAAAAATATATATAAACAATGGTTTCATTATGGACAAGAAATTTAAGTTAAGAAAATATGTTAACAAATTTAAACAATTGAAAAAAGAACCGATTATTGAATTCATAGGTAACATAAGTATATTCTAATTATTATTATTATTATTTTAACTTAATAGACACGGTGAAATAAAAATTCGTTTGCTCAGATACATAAAATAATTAAGAATACAAGAGAAACTGCAGACTTTGCAAACAAAATAATGTAATTCGATGCACGTTAAGAAAAACTAAACAATAGGAACATGATATTACTGGTGATGTGTATGTTGATTAAAAAACACAAAAATATAAGGACGCTTACGTCATTGCTCTACAAAATAGGAATATGATAAAACACAAGTGGTCAGTGAGTGAAATGATTCTGAGACATTATGTAGGAATGTAGTTTTCTCTTTGCCATGGTGAGGACGAATCGGCCCAGATCGTTTGTGGCACTGTCTTCAACGTGCTCTCACTATCTCATTATAACAACCTCTCTATCTCCCTCTATATCGTACACTTACAATAAGAGAATTAAACCAAAATGGATATTCTCCAGTTGCGTCCATTCAATTTGCGCGTTCAGCGATAAAACTGCTGTTTCAAACGTAAGCCTGGCAAAATAAACGAATGAAATTTGTCACTAAAGTGTTTGCTTGTTTGTATAGAGTATTACGACGGTTATTTTTATTGTTATTACAAACAGGATGATTTGTATTTATTGGGTTTCTTTTGTTTAGTGCCATATTATGGGTTATTATACGTTTTCATCTTTTAGCATTGGGAGGTGTATGTTGTTTATAAATTATGTTCTGGATATCCTGATACATGTAATGTATTGTTGAAGAAGTTACACTTTTCATCGAAGACATCTTCATAAGCTGAGAGTGTAAAGATCTGATTTTCAACTGAGGAGACAATTGATTTGATTATTGACAGCCGGTGATTTGACATTTCATGAGCATGAAATGATATTAGGTTTAGATGATAATATGGGCTATATGTTTCGGGGTTTAAGTCAAGTGTTATAAGTGTTTGTTTTATTTTAAATTTTTTTATTTGTTCAAATTATTTTTTAAACTAAAAACAAAACCTAAAATAGAAATAAAAACAAGCACGTGTTGAAAAAAACAGGAACCTATTATTTCGACACAACAAATAAACAGGGATGGGTCACCCTATAAAAACAGAGGAATAGAATAGGAAATAAGAAGTAAAATCAACCGAACATTTATTTGGAGAGAAGCCCTACGATTGGCTAAAAGAATAACAAAGAATCTGATTGGTTAACTAGCTGGATTAAACATCCGACAAAACAAACACCATGTAGTTTAGCCTGACGATTCCTTAACGGAGATGAAACGCGGAAGCCTCTGTGTAACTTAATTGCCATAAATATATGTTCATAACTTACTATATATATATATATATATATATATATATATATATATATATATATATACATATATATTCACGGTATGTACTTCTATGATTTAATAAAAAAATGTATAAATAAAATAACTATTATAACCAACTGGAATGATGCCAACATGATTTGATACTTTATCTGTTTATTAATAACTCTACTGAATTTTATAATTCAATTTCAAATATTAAATATCTCTGTTATTAAAAATTGATTCTTATTTAAATTGATCTGAACTATATAAATTTACTTAATATTATAACATGTTATCTATATGTATCTATCTCTCTCTCTACATATATATATATATATATATAGAGAGAGAGAGAGAGAGAGAGAAGGAGAGAGAAGGAGAGAGAATAAGAGTGACATAGCATTTAAACGAGAACTACCTATAGGAATGAATCTCCTTCATGAATAAATACTTATCTAAAATTAATGTATTCTACACAAATGACCTCTTTCTAGCCAATACGACATGATTAAGTACCAATACATTTCGGAAGAGTGCAAGGGAATAAATTAAAGTTCTAACATGATGTGTTAATTGAATGACTGTCTTAAAATGATTCACGCCTGTAGCCTATTTCAGACATTTGAGAAGAAGTGTCAGTAATAATTTAATGATATCTTACGATCATACATTTCACTAAATAGGACTAAACATATAACTAAACGAACCGTGTCAACTATAATTAAGGTTTCTATGGAGTCATTTGAAGAAGTATAAATGTTCCCAGTTGTTAGAAAAGGTGATACATTAGACTGTTTATTTGAACCACCTGCACTTCGTGGATGACCTCTAGCTGTATGCGAACTTAGAAAATGACTTAAGTTGACACTTTCATGTTGTACATAGCTTCTCCAAATATATTGGAATAAAGTTTGGTCTAGACAAATGCGCCAAGTACTCTATCAGAGCTGGAACGAAGATCAAAAAGGAGAACATACAGCTTGATCAAAAGACCGGCACGAAAGACCTAGAAAAGCAGAAACAATGCAAATGCGTTGGCATAGAAAAAAATTCAATTCAAAATGACAAGATGAATAAAATGAATTCAATTCAAAATGACAAGATAAATTTAAAAAATTTAATTCAAAATGACAATATGAATAAAAAAGTTCAATTCAAAATGACAAGATGAATAAAAAAATTCAATTCAAAATAACAAGATGAATAAAAAAAATTTAATTCAAAATGACAATATGAATAAAAAACATTTAATTCAAAATGACAAGATGAATAACAAAAATTTAATTCAAAATGACAATATGAATAAAAAAATTCAATTCAAAATGACAAGATGAATAACAAAAATTTAATTCAAAATGACAATATGAATAAAAAAGTTCAATTCAAAATGACAAGATAAATAAAAAAAATCCAATTTTTTTTTTTTTTTTTTTTTTTTTTTTGTCTGGTGCTTCGAACAGGCGTGTTCAGGCTTGCTGGTTGTTCAACTCGCCCTGGCTGATGTGAGGATCCTGTGAGACAAAGGAACCGCACCAGCATGTGCTTGCATGTGCACGATAGAATTGGTGTCGGCTTGCCTGCACGCCGTGTATCCGACAATTTGGGGTTGGTCCGGGATATTAGCGAGGTAGGCATCAAGAGAGCGCTTAAATTGTTCCACAGCAGCATTTTTTATATCCCGAATACACCTAGGCATGGCATTGAAGAGTTGTGACCCCTGTACAGGTAAGCTCGTTTCAAAAATGGTTCGTATTTTCCCACCAGTTTTTAGCGAGGGAACAATACAGTGCCTCCCGCGGCGTTCATTGTCTCGGGCTTGAATGTGGCCATTAATGTTCGGTACCTTTCCTTCCAATATCTTCCAGATGTAAATTATCCGGTACCTTTCACGTCGTCTTTGCAGCGAGAACATTTTTGTCTTCTTCAGACATGACCAGTAGTTCCGATCATCTTGAATTTTCCGTAGAAAGGACCACTGAATGGCTTCAAGCTTTTGGATGAGCCTAGGGCTACTTGGGTTCCACAAGACAGAACAGTATTCCAAAACTAGAATGACCAAGGATTTATACAGCGTGACCATTGCACGATATTCTCTGGTTTTAAATGTCCTCAGGATCCAGGCAATGAGGTTCTTGGCTTTTTCCACAACTTTGTTTATTTGATTGCTAAAAAGACAATCACTAGACATAGATACACCGAGGTCCTTTACTTCTTGCTTTATGTTTATCATTTTTCCTGACGGAGTGTGGTATGATATCTCGCTTTTTAGCTGGTCGTTATTACCATAGCGGAGAAGCTCAAATTTCACGTCATTTAGCTCCATGTTATTGTCCTCCGTCCATTTGTAGATCTGATCGAGATCCTTTTGAAACAACACAGCATCCTCGGGAGACCGAACGGATTTTGTGGCCCTTGTATCATCGGCGAATGACCTGACTATTGACATGGCGATATCTTCATCAATGTCCCCAATAAGGATTAGGAAGATTATGGGTCCCAATACACTTCCCTGGGGAACTCCAGAAATGACAGGTTGTGGCTTCGAGGTTGCACCATCAACCATAACTGTTTGGAGGCGGTTACTCAGGAAGGATTCGATCCATTTGAAGATGCTTCCACGAATGCCAAGATCAAATATTTTCTGCAGAACTATTTTGTGGTCAACGTTGTCAAAAGCTTTGGCAAAATCTAAGTAGACAACATCTGCATTAGCGCCATCATCAAGAATTGATAGAATGGTGTCAAACTGCTCAAGGAGTTGACTTAAACAAGATCTTCCAGATCTCATCCCATGCTGACTGTCATTGAACAGGTTATTTTCATTCATGTGTCTAACTATGTGTTTCCGTATGACTTTCTCAAAAAGTTTAATGAGGTGGGAGGTCAAAGCTATTGGTCTATAATTGGCAGCCACCGACTTGCTTCCACCTTTGTGAATGGGTGTAATAAGAGAATTCTTTAGTTTGCTTGGAACGACCTCTTCTTCAAGACTTTTCGTCCATAGAAATACGAGAGCATGGACCAAATGGGCCCTGCAGTTTTTCAGTAGTAATGCAGGAAAGCCGTCAGGACCCGCAGCAGCTGACGGAGAGAGTTCATCAATTGCAAGCTCAAAATCGGCTGCAGTTAGAGTAACAGTTGACAGTATAGAACTTATATCAAAAGTGCGATTATGTGAAGCTTGACTGCTTTGCATTGGTTTGCTAAAAACGTCTGTGTATTGTTTTGACAAAATTTCTGCCATCTCAGTACTGTTACCAGTAAGAACACCATTCTGGTCCACCAATGGACCAACTTTTGTCTTGACTTTGGACTTTTTCTTGACATATGAAAAGAAATATTTTGAATTACTTTTAATGGAGTTGACAGCCTTTCCCTCCATAAAAGCGTTAGAGTCAGCAAAAGACTTCTGCAGTTTCCTTTCAATATCCAAACATTCCTTGGACAGTTTGGAAATAACAGCAGGCGATGACACTTTCAAAAGACGCTTTTTTATCTTCCGTCTTCTTTTAGAAAGTGAGTGACGGTATCTTACCACCTTGGGCGTTCTTTTCTCGCATTCTGATTTACGCAATGGCACATGCTTGCAGCAGGCAGTGTAGACAATTAAATAAAAAGTGTCCAGCATTGCAGATGCACCCATGTCTCTTAATGAGTCTTCCCAATCAGCATGGCTTAGTTCCTCTGAAAGAGCAGTCCAATCGACTTCCTCGCTGAAAAAGTTTAGTGCATTGAACATTGTTCTTGGTGCACGATTATTCAATACCTCACTTTTATATTTAACTTTATATGTTGTTTGAAGCTGGATGAGACTGTGGTGAGATGTGCTTTGCAGTAAGGGTACATTGATGCTCTCATGAATCAAATCAGAATTATTGGTGAAAACAAGATCAAGGATATTCCCATCTTTGTGCGTGGGAGACAGCACATGCTGTGACAAAAAAAGCTCATTGCAGAATTCGTTCAGTGAATTTATCATCAATCGCTCAGCATTTGATGCTCCTGGAATAGCCTGTCCATCAGGCCAAGATACGTGAGGGAGATTAAAATCTCCACCGACAATGATATCTGGAGCAGGGTTTATTGTTGATAATATATGTTTGACTTTATTAAGAGGAGAACTAAAATCATTTGGTGTGGATGGGTGTCCATGGTAGCTGTCATCAGGTTGTCTATAAGTAACAAGAATGGCTAAATCTTCATAGGAGGAGTAAAGGCATAACATCTGCACACATTCAGACGCATGAGAAAAAATTACATTACAGGAACATCCAATATCATCACGGACATAAAGAGCAACACCGCCGGTGTGCCTTCCACGTGTTTTGGCTTTTCTTGATGTGTCGCATCGAAAGAGTGTAAAACCTTCTATTTCAAGTTCAGCATCTCTGTGCGAATTTAACCAAGTTTCCGATAAGCCAATAAAAAGAGAATTGTCACTGTTAAGTTCATTTTTGATAAACGGTACTTTGCTTGGAACGGTCTGAGGACAAAGACCTTGAATATTTACAAAAGCAAAGTTATTTAAGAGTGGTGTACTGGATTCACCAAATTCATTCTGGGTCGAGGGAATTCTTGATAGTCCACCAGATTTATTCTGGGCCGAGTGAGTTGTTGGTTCGGAATCATAAACATTGGTTGATGGATTTGATTGGGAACTTCGGCTGGCTGTTGCCACGTGAATTCAAAATGACAAGATGAATAACAAAAATTTAATTCAAAATGGCAAGATAAATAAAATAAATTCAATTCAAAATGACAAGATGAATAAAAAAATTCAATTCAAAATGACAAGATGAATAAAAAAAAATTAATTCAAAATGGCAAGATGAATAAAAAAATTCAATTCAAAATGACAAGATGAATAAAAAAATTCAATTCAAAATGACAAGATGAATAAAAGAAATCAATTCAAAATAACAAGATGAATAAAAAAAATTTAATTCAAAATGACAATATGAATAAAAAAATTCAATTCAAAATGACAAGATGAATAACAAAAATTTAATTCAAAATGGCAAGATGAATAAAAAAAATTCAATTCAAAATGACAAGATGAATAAAAAAATGTAATTCAAAATGACAAGATGAATAAAAAAAAATTCAATTCAAAATGACAAGATGAATAAAAAAATTCAATTCAAAATGACAAGATGAATAAAAAAATTTAATTCAAAATGACAAGATGAATGAAAAAAATTTAATTCAAAATGACAAGATGAATAAAAAAAATTCAATTAAAATGACAAGATGAATAAAAAAATTCAATTCAAAATGACAAGATGAATTTAAAAAATTCAATTCAAAATGACAAGATGAATAAAATGAATTCAATTCAAAATGACAAGATGAATAAAAAAAATTCAATTCAAAATGACAAGATGAATAAAATAAATTCAATTCAAAATGACAGGATGAATTAAAAAAATCAATTGAAAATGACAAGATGAATAAAAAAATTCAATTCAAAATGACAAGATCAATTAAAAAAATTCAATTCAAAATGACAAGATGAATAACAAAAAATTCAATTCAAAATGGCAAGATGAATAACAAAAAATTCAATTCAAAATGACAAGATGAATAAAAAAATTGGCAGATAATATGTACGCCATGTAAGAAAAAGTTGCAAAACATAGCTTTCAAACAAAATCAAAATAACTTCTATTAACCAACTTACCGTGACAGTTATAACATACAGTGTTGGCATGCTTGACTGGTCACAACAAGACATCAGCGGCAGGTGGTTTTCGTCTCGCAGAGATTGACCATCAACATCGAGCCACTATTCTGAGCACTGGCTAATATCTGATTATCTCCCAGAACCAAAAATTTGTGATTGTACATCTCCATCAAGAAACAGAAGCCAG
The DNA here is from genome assembly GCA_963556195.1 of Sepiola atlantica. Classification (NCBI taxonomy): domain Eukaryota; kingdom Metazoa; phylum Mollusca; class Cephalopoda; order Sepiida; family Sepiolidae; genus Sepiola; species Sepiola atlantica. Next base: position 232,684,627 of record OY744516.1, on the reverse strand, counting down.
TTGAACAACTTCCATAAGAAAACTGGCCACAAATTTGGACAAAGCCATCTTATATATGAAACAGAAACCAAATGGCCCCAAAAACAGCCGCCAAACTACACCAATACCTTCTATTGCAGAAAACTAGAAGAAAGAGTCAATGAACAACATGTCAAATATTTTATGGATGAACTATCCCAAGAATATATAGATAACGGAGGCTCTGTAAACTGACTGAAAAAGAATAGCTGTACTATTATTAGGAGGAGATGATAATGGCTGTTAAAGATCAAGGCTTGAATTTGAGAGTCTGATCTTGCTGACATCCAGTTGTAAGGCTCTGCCGGAGGACGGCTACTATACAATGTGATATAATGGAGTGCATAACTATATCCACTGGACCATCTGTAAAAAGTGTAATATTCAGTTTAGCGACAAGTCGTGGGAACATATATCCGATAGAACTGCTGGAAATAAATATTACACTGTCCATTATGACTATGTAATTCCTACAGCTACATACCTTGAAAACGGAGCTGTTAAACCTAACACAATGATATGGAACAAGAAGGAAACAGTAACAAGCCTAGTTGAAGTCATGGTCCCTAATTATGCTTACTTCAACAGAGCTGAGAGAGAGAAGATAAGGAAATACCAATGTCTTATGTACGACAGAGATAAGAAACTAGAATCTTAGGAAGATTTCCATCATTTTACTAAATATAAGAGACATTTATAAACTACGTGGCGAATATACCCGGTTAAACCAGTTGAGGAGATTTATAAATAATTGAGCTTAAACAAGCAGTTAGTATCTGAAAATATCCCTCGGTTGTAGCCTTTGAAATAGCAGGTGGATGTCTGGCATAAGGTAAGGTTCAAAATACCAAGCAAAAACGAAAATATTTTTTTAAGTGACAATTTCTACAGGTTTTTTGTAATTAAATGTTCACCTGGAATATTCCGAATTATTATATGATTATTTATCAATTAATAGCTCTATATTCATCATCATCATTATCATCATAATCTAGTCGGGGTAGTGTCACGAAGCCCATGACTTTTTCACGCCATCACGCTCTATCCTCCCTGATACAAGGTCGGTCTTAATAGCTGCATTGTTAGTCTTCTGATAGTTGCTTGACGTACGTTCTGTGCGGTTTCCTTACTGATCTACATCTCTTATTTGGCATCCACTACAAAAATTGCTTATGCTTTTATCTACATTCCTCTACATCTATTATTTGGCATCCACTACAAAAATTGCTTATGCTTTTATCTACATTCCTCTACATCTCTGATTTGGCATCCACTACAAAAATTGCTTATGCTTTTATCTACATTCCTCTACATCTATTATTTGGCATCCACTACAAAAATTGCTTATGCTTTTATCTACATTCCTCTACATCTCTGATTTGGCATCCACTACAAAAATTGCTTATGCTTTTATCTACATTCCTCTACATCTCTGATTTGGCATCCACTACAAAAATTGCTTATGCTTTTATCTACATTCCTCTACATCTCTTATTTGGCATCCACTACAAAAATTGCTAATGCTTTTATCTACATTCCTCTACATCTATTATTTGGCATCCACTACAAAAATTGCTTATGCTTTTATCTACATACCTCTACATCTCTTATTTGGCATCCACTACAAAAATTGCTTATGCTTTTATCTACATTCCTCTACATCTCTGATTTGGCATCCACTACAAAAATTGCTTATGCTTTTATCTACATACCTCTACATCTCTGATTTGGCATCCACTACAAAAATTGCTTATGCTTTTATCTACATACCTCTACATCTCTGATTTGGCATCCACTACAAAAATTGCTTATGCTTTTATCTACATTCCTCTACATCTCTGATTTGGCATCCACTACAAAAATTGCTTATGCTTTTATCTACATACCTCTACATCTCTGATTTGGCATCCACTACAAAAATTGCTTATGCTTTTATCTACATTCCTCTACATCTCTGATTTGGCATCCACTACAAAAATTGCTTATGCTTTTATCTACATTCCTCTACATCTATTATTTGGCATCCACTACAAAAATTGCTTATGCTTTTATCTACATTCCTCTACATCTCTGATTTGGCATCCACTACAAAAATTGCTTATGCTTTTATCTACATTCCTCTACATCTCTGATTTGGCATCCACTACAAAAATTGCTTATGCTTTTATCTACATTCCTCTACATCTCTGATTTGGCATCCACTACAAAAATTGCTAATGCTTTTATCTACATTCCTCTACATCTATTATTTGGCATCCACTACAAAAATTGCTTATGCTTTTATCTACATTCCTCTACATCTATTATTTGGCATCCACTACAAAAATTGCTTATGCTTTTATCTACATTCCTCTACATCTCTTATTTGGCATCCACTACAAAAATTGCTTATACTTTTATCTACATTCCTCTACATCTCTGATTTGGCATCCACTACAAAAATTGCTTATGCTTTTATCTACATTCCTCTACATCTCTTATTTGGCATCCACTACAAAAATTGCTTATGCTTTTATCTACATTCCTCTACATCTCTGATTTGGCATCCACTACAAAAATTGCTAATGCTTTTATCTACATTCCTCTACATCTCTTATTTGGCATCCACTACAAAAATTGCTTATGCTTTTATCTACATTCCTCTACATCTCTTATTTGGCATCCACTACAAAAATTGCTAATGCTTTTATCTACATTCCTCTACATCTCTTATTTGGCATCCACTACAAAAATTGCTTATGCTTTTATCTACATTCCTCTACATCTCTGATTTGGCATCCACTACAAAAATTGTTTATGCTTTTATCTACATTCCTCTACATCTCTTATTTGGCATCCACTACAAAAAATTGCTTATGCTTTTATCTACATTCCTCTACATCTCTGATTTGGCATCCACTACAAAAATTGCTTATGCTTTTATCTACATTCCTCTACATCTCTTATTTGGCATCCACTACAAAAATTGCTTATGCTTTTATCTACATTCCTCTACATCTCTGATTTGGCATCCACTACAAAAATTGCTAATGCTTTTATCTACATTCCTCTACATCTCTGATTTGGCATCCACTACAAAAATTGCTTATGCTTTTATCTACATTCCTCTACATCTCTTATTTGGCATCCACTACAAAAATTGCTTATGCTTTTATCTACATTCCTCTACATCTCTGATTTGGCATCCACTACAAAAATTGCTTATGCTTTTATCTACATTCCTCTACATCTCTTATTTGGCATCCACTACAAAAATTGCTTATGCTTTTATCTACATTCCTCTACATCTCTGATTTGGCATCCACTACAAAAATTGCTTATGCTTTTATCTACATTCCTCTACATCTCTTATTTGGCATCCACTACAAAAATTGCTTATGCTTTTATCTACATTCCTCTACATCTCTGATTTGGCATCCACTACAAAAATTGCTAATGCTTTTATCTACATTCCTCTACATCTCTTATTTGGCATCCACTACAAAAATTGCTTATGCTTTTATCTACATTCCTCTACATCTCTTATTTGGCATCCACTACAAAAATTGCTAATGCTTTTATCTACATTCCTCTACATCTCTTATTTGGCATCCACTACAAAAATTGCTTATGCTTTTATCTACATTCCTCTACATCTCTGATTTGGCATCCACTACAAAAATTGTTTATGCTTTTATCTACATTCCTCTACATCTCTTATTTGGCATCCACTACAAAAAATTGCTTATGCTTTTATCTACATTCCTCTACATCTCTGATTTGGCATCCACTACAAAAATTGCTTATGCTTTTATCTACATTCCTCTACATCTCTTATTTGGCATCCACTACAAAAATTGCTTATGCTTTTATCTACATTCCTCTACATCTCTGATTTGGCATCCACTACAAAAATTGCTAATGCTTTTATCTACATTCCTCTACATCTCTGATTTGGCATCCACTACAAAAATTGCTTATGCTTTTATCTACATTCCTCTACATCTCTTATTTGGCATCCACTACAAAAATTGCTTATGCTTTTATCTACATTCCTCTACATCTCTGATTTGGCATCCACTACAAAAATTGCTTATGCTTTTATCTACATTCCTCTACATCTCTTATTTGGCATCCACTACAAAAATTGCTTATGCTTTTATCTACATTCCTCTACATCTCTGATTTGGCATCCACTACAAAAATTGCTAATGCTTTTATCTACATTCCTCTACATCTCTTATTTGGCATCCACTACAAAAATTGCTTATGCTTTTATCTACATTCCTCTACATCTCTTATTTGGCATCCACTACAAAAATTGCTCATGCTTTTATCTACATTCCTCTACATCTCTTATTTGGCATCCACTACAAAAATTGCTTATGCTTTTATCTACATTCCTCTACATCTCTGATTTGGCATCCACTACAAAAATTGTTTATGCTTTTATCTACATTCCTCTACATCTCTTATTTGGCATCCACTACAAAAAATTGCTTATGCTTTTATCTACATTCCTCTACATCTCTGATTTGGCATCCACTACAAAAATTGCTTATGCTTTTATCTACATTCCTCTGGCAATGACCAACAAATCTGGTTCTTCTCTCTCTGATCAAGGCTGAAATCTTAAGAAAGAAATCTGGTGAATTGCCCTCAGGAAATATTAAGAGCAACTTTTATGATTCTGATGTACGAACCGTAACTTTTCTTTTTCAATTTAAAAAATTAAAATTCGTAATTCCGGCATGTATGTCATCTGTTACGTATTAAATATATCCATATTTCGTTATAAATTGGTAAAATCACAAACACAATTCCGGATAACGTTTCACAAGATTATATGTTTAATTAATATACACACTACTTTAATGCAAATAATATCATTATGTGAGGTTACGACTCGAGAAATAGATCAATCAAGTTGTAGACACATATTCAGGTTAGATGTATTATAAACAGACCGGAGTAGTTACATTCATTGGTGTTGCGTTGATATGCAGTATTTCTACTTAAGATAACGAAAGAAAAATAAATATATCTAAACCTTATATATACTGTATATATATATATATACATATATATATATATATATATATATATATAGAGAGAGAGAGAGAGAGAGATAGATAGAGAGAGAGAGAGGGAGAGAGAGAGAAAGAGACAGATATGAAGAGTTCGAATGTAAAACGCGACAAATGCCATTTTCAAAATTACGAAGGTATCACTGCAAAAGGTGTTACATTTCAAACCTTGAACCTACCTCAAAATAATATTTCACACAATCTCGGTATAATTTCTTTTGAAATAAACAATTTGTCGAATTCTAGATTTAATATATTCGTCCTTTTAGCGTTTAATGTCTTAATATATCCAAATTGGATTTATTGCATTTTGCATTCGAACTCTGTACATGCATATCTATCTATCTATCTATCTATCTATCTATCTATCTATCTCTATATATATATAAATAGAAAGTTAAAAAAACGTTTTTTTAGAGAATTAAATTTTTAAAATAAATGACCGCTGATACGAAGAAAGAAAGAAAGAAAGAGCGAAAGAAAAGAGCGAGTAATTAATTCAATTAACAGTTAAATTGAACGCAGTAACAGTAATTTCAAACAATTAAGTCGACTACAACGCTAAAACATGTGTATGCTGGCCTGCATAGGCACGTACGAGTGTGTGTGTGTGTTTGTATGAGTGTGTGTGTATGTGTGTGTGTGTGTGTGTGTGTATCGAGCAGTAAGAGACAAAGAAAGAGAGAAAGAAAAAAGGCACGCAAGCCCAGACGAAGAGAGAAAGGAAGAAAGAGCGAAAAAAAAAACTATTCATTAAGCGGTTAAATTGAACGCAGTAGTAGTAATTTTAAACAATTAAGTCGACTACAACGCTAAGAGATGTGTATGATTGATCGCATGGTGTGTGTGTGTGTTTGTATGTATGTATATGTGTGTGTGTGTGTGTGTATGTATCGAGCAGTAAGAGAGAAAGAAAAGGAGAAAGAAAAAAGGTATTTGTGAATGGGTGTATGTATATATGTATGTATGCTTACGCGCATAGGCACGTGTCGGTGTATGTGTGTGTGTGTGTGTATCAATGTACATGTACATGTACACGTCCCATTACGTGTGTGTGGACGCGTATGTGCGTGTGCTCATTTATACACATATTTAATTTATGATTTTTCTACTCTTTCCCCCTCATTGCCTGGGAAAACCTCCCACCGTACACACGCAAACCCCAAACACGATGAAGACTGAAGGATCAGTCGAAAATTTTGTTCTCCATACCATCAACAAGAAAAAACTATTTTTCTTTACAGAACAATTTATATTCCTACACGTCACAAAATGAATAAATGGAAAAATAAATAATAAAAAGTTATAACACAATATAAACTTTTTTTCACATTATTTTATTTTTTTATATAATACTTATATATATATATATATATATATATATATATATATAGTAAGCTATAAAAATATATGTATAGCAATTAAGCTACACAGAGGCTCCCGCGTTTCATCCCCGGGGAGAGGGTGGGCAGGCTAAAATGTGTAGCTTAATTGCCATGAATGTATTTTCATAGCTTACTACCTAGCTCTACTTACGTATCGAGCACTGTTAAAGTAAATACTGAAAATTGATACATAAAACATTATATCTCCTCATAAAATGTAATGTGGATACATGAAATACTAATATATATATATTGGGGGTATATTGAGCTTTGATTTTATATTGATAGTTTACTAGTTAAAAATATCATTTATATCTTTGAAGTATCATCTTATTTTCTCTCTCTCCCCCTCTCTCTCTCTCTCTCTCTCTCTCTATATATATATATATATATATATATATATATATATATATATATATTATACATGTGTCATTGAAGACCACGGAGTTTTCTTTCTTTGCTATCTTTCTGGTTAATTTCTCGACGCGACGAGCGATTCGTCGGTTTTCCGGTGTCAATTGGTGGAATATGGCGCCTAACGTTGTATCTTGGGCCATTTTTCTCGCGCGCCATAATCCACCAATTGACATCGGAAACCCGACGAATTGCTCGCCGCGTCGAGAAATTAACCAGAAAGATAGCAAAGAAAGAAAACTCCGTGGTCTTCAATGAAACATGTATGATAAATGACTTGCTGACGAAATATACATATATATATATATATATATATATATATTTATATATAGGCATATATATATATGCATATACACACACACACATATATATATATGCATATATATATATATATATATATATATCTATATATATATATATATATATATATATATATATATATGAAGATAGATTATAAAACATACAATTGATTTAATTAATAGTTTAATATATTGAGTGTCGGGTAATTTAGCTAGTGTTACTCTATAGTTATTTTCCTTTTTTGTACGTTTAGTCCTTCAAGTTGATGCTATTTGATCACCAATAAATATGGGAACGGCAAAAAAGAAAACGGCAACCGGATAATTGCATGACGTCATCAGAGTATGATAGGTTAGTTAACGACCGGAAGCAAAGTCGACAAGACATGAATATAAGTTTGTAGACACGAACAAAGGCCTCCTGCTGCCTATCCCCACGCTGTGTCTGCTTTGTATAAAACCAGAAATAAATGACAAATTCTGAGGCAACATATATTATTTGATTAGTTGATTACTGTTATTTTGGAGTAGGTTTTAATTTTATCCAGCCAGAAACAACTTGCTGCAAATGAGTTTTATTTGATTATCTACCGCAGCTAACTCCCACCTGCAGAGCGATTAAAGTCACTGGCCATACATAATAAAATCGTAAATAAAATCGATAATCGCCTCATAAATTATATATCAATAATTAGATAGTGATATACTGTCCGTTAAGTTTAATTACTAATTAGCATCAAACACTCTGGTCTACCCAGCTTGTTAAATTCGTAGCTTTACGTAGTGTAAACATTCTACGATAGCTCTTTTAAAAGCTAATTTAGTGCAATTCTGTATTAGATCGCAATTAATTCGTGTTTTTGCTAAAACATAAGTGTTCAGTAGTACTGAGAACTGAAAAAGAAAGGGGATCATTTCATTATCTGGTCTCCATTAAATGAACGCACAAGTAACTCTCTGAGAATGTGTAAATTCAATATGGTGAATAGTAACTTAATAACGAGCTTGGGTTTTGTACTATGCACTCGGGGATAGTATTGTTCAGTAATGTTCAAAGTAAGACATCGTATCTTCTACAAATTTAGTTACCACAATGATTGTTTCAATAACAATAGCAGCTCGGATAATCACAAATCTAGCCACTTTTTTTCGTTGGAATTTCAATTTTCCTTATATATATATATATATATATTAATCGAAGGTTCAATCCTTGTCTAAGTTAGCTATGCTGTGTACGGCTGTGAGCCAGAAACAGTTGTCCATGGATTACTTTAATGTACGTATAAAATTAATTAATATATATATATATATATATATATATATATATATATATATATATATATATATATTAACAAAATATACGTCCTATGAATTTAAGGGGGGCTAATAATGCTATGGTCTGCATCTTAATAACTTAGGAAGTGAAACGATCGAAATAGTAGTAGTAAACAAAAACAATGATTGCTGCAATCACAAATAAAAACAATTACATGAAAATACATTAAATATTAAAGTTATAGAAATTGTACATATTATAGGCAGGCAGTCGTAGTCCAATGGTAATACGCTGGACTATATATATATATATATATATATATATATATATATATATATATATATCGACGGTTCGATAATTGTCTAAGTAAGCCATGATGATGACGGCTGTGAGCCAGAAACACGTGTCTATATATTACTGTTATGTACGTATGAAATTAATAATGTATATATATACATATATAATTAATTAAGTACAACTATTAACAAAATGAACAAAACCAATACTTTTCAAAAGTGCTCAATATATATTAGAGCTTTTTATATTAAAATAAACATCATTTGAGTATCTAACAATTGTGTCAGAACCTCTTCGGCTCCTCCTGAGGAGCAGCCGAAGAGGTTCAGAAACAATTGTTGGATACTAAAACTATGTTTATTTTCATAAATATATATATATATATATATATATATATATATAAAATGTAGTAACACGAAATTACGAAATCATCGATCGATGATTATCTAATTTCGTGTTACTGCATTTTATTTTTTTCTTGCTCTGTTTATTACATTGAGCTCTCATACCCGGATTTCCTCCTGGAATTATTTAATTATAACACAAATATATATATATATATATATATATATATATATATATATATATATATATATATATATATATAAATATATATTCAAAATGACGTTGCTGTAAGGCAAATATAATGTGAGTTTGTATTTGTATTTTAGACTTTGTTATTTATGTCACGCAACAAAATATAAGTTTTGAAACTGAGATTGCACTAAAGATAAATATTGAGCTTTAGAATTTAACAAAATCTTGTTAACTTATATATGCTCTGTTGTTGCAAGTTAACAATCACCGAGAGTAAAATTAGAAGAATTTGGTATGCATGAAATAGAGAATGTATATGCCCGAACGTATATTTCTGAACTCATATATACATACATATATATATATATATATATATATATATATATATATATATATATATATATATATATATATAATTTATTTGAAAACTATATGTTTCATTTTCCAGAAACGTACTGCGGCTTCATCCAGATGAGCTGACTTTTTACATTTTTCAAATTTTCTTATCGTGATTTGACCTCATTCAGAACGCTGCCGATTTCAGTCGGCATAATATTTTTTTTTAATGTAAAAAGTCAGCCATTTTGATGAAACCGCGGTACGTTTCTAAAATATGTAACATATAGTTTTCAAATAAGTCATATTAGCGATCATTCCTCTGCGATCGAGCACTTCATTGTTTTTTTTCAATATAACCTGACACACACACACTATATATATATATATATATATATATATATATATATATTTAATAAGGAGAGCTAGTTTGCTTGAAGTATTGTGTGTAATACATATATACACGAGTATTAAAAGGCTATCACAATGCAATAAATGGAAATATGTCGGCGTTGAGAAGTAAGACAAAACAAGTTTTATATATATATATATATATATATATATATATATATATATATATATATATATATATATATGGGGCAAGGTACACGATAATTCATGAAAATGAAGTGTTGTGATGGACAAAATGTGTGAAGAGATGACAGACGGAAAACAAGTCACAGTGCAGGAGAAAAACAAAAACAAGAGATTTTTTGACGCTAGCGTTTCAAGCTTATTGCTCTCATCAGTGCAGGAAAGTAACAATTTCAGACGGTCGGAAGGCGCGAACCCGATTCATAGAGTAAGACTAAAATCCACTCGGCCAACGGAAACTGTGACAGATGCTTGCAGATTCTAGTCTGACTCTATGAATCGGGTTCGAGCCTTCCGACCGTCTGAAATTGTTACTTTCCTGCACTGATGAGAGCAATAGGCTTGAAACGCTAGCGTCAAAAAATCTCTTGTTTTTGTTTTTCTCCTGCACTGTGACTTGTTTTCCGTCTGTCATCTTTTCACAAACGCATATATATATATATATTTGTAAATGATTGTATAGCAAATATTGCTTGATTTGGCAAGACTTCAACACTATGATGTGTGATCGTGTTCCATAGTATATTTCGAGGAAGTCCTCTTTATCAAATGGTGGGTGTTTCAAATCCCTAAACCACGTGCAGAATGGTAATATTGAAATATATAATTTACATAATACTATTTTGTACTGGGACACCTTAATTCAAAGTTGCAGTTTTGAGTACGGTCGGACTTATCATAAAAATCTTTCTCTTTTACTCTAAGTCGTTCTGGTGAGGGTAAATTCTTTTGCACTTGTACTGTGATCATTTCCATGCCTTTTCTGTTCATAAGCAGTGTAGCTACTATCTTATCTAATAACTGCAATGTGTGATTTCTTGCATCTGTAAGGACTGACGATTATTCTTAAGTTATATTAGATTAAAATAGTAATATATAAAAAGATCAAAGTAATGACGATCGTATAACGTACACAAAATCTCATGTACTACTTTTAACTATATAGTTTATAGCAGTGCAAATTTGGGTGTGCACTTTACCTCTGACTTTTTCAAAGTTATAACTATTTTATTCGTATTGGCTGGATTGTTGTCACGTTATTAAAAAATATGATTTACTAAAATTAGTCAAACGTCACCTCTCTCTGCTCCATCTATCTTATTCTCTCCCTCTCTTTCTCTTGTTCCCTATCCCTTCTTATCTCTCTCTCTCTCTTTCTCTCTCTCTCTCTCTATATATATATATATATATATATATATATATATATATATATATATATATATATCTTTCTCCCTAGACATATAAGAGATAATTGACAGGTTGGGTTAGATTGTTTGAATCATGAAAAATGAGTTTGCAAATTTAGTTAAATATTTTCAAATAAAAACACAATTCTAAGTAAATCTTTCTGTTTGTTTCATCTTTTTCTTGATTCTCTCATTTATATCCCTGTTTCTCTTCAACTACGAGTAAATAGTAACCAACCTTTTTAGTGATATTCCCGATTATTTATAATAAACAATTCCAATCTGTTTTACAGTTACTTTTATTAGCTTTGACCAATAATAAACAAAGAGACAGACATCGATAATAAACGATAGTTATAGATACTGCATAAAATAAGAACATGTGGTAAAAAAACATATATATATATTTAAATATTTATTTATATAGGTGTGTGAACAAGCATTTTAGCCTATATTTTCTATTCTGTTAGTATACCAACCTCTACAAAGTTAAAGCTTGATGATTGTCAACATGTTACAACAGAACGTATATTAATAATTAAACAGATTTAGCTAAATTGTATTTATCTTAAGAATCATTTTCTTTAACTGATAAATCTTCCATCGGTTTCACGAACCTTTTCGATTCTTCATCGAATCATCATCAGGTGTCAAAAGCAAATGAACAAAAGACCCAGAGAAAAAAGAGAATTTTTAAAAAGACGGCAGAGAAACGCGCAGAGAACATGTTTCGCATTGTTCCAGTAAGTTGTTGACGATTTAAATTCAGCAACGTTAGACGGCATCACAGAACAAAATCGGATTACGTTATATATTTATGTATATATATATATATATATATATATATATATATATATATATATATATATATATATATGAGATGAAAAAGAAAAGTATGTTTACCTACACTATGTAATTAAATCAACTCGTTTGTTTAACTTAACATTTTGCTTGTATTGTTTGAATGACTTCCACAAAATTTGAAACATAGCTGCGAAACAATAAAAATAAAGAGAAAAGAGAAACGATGCAGAAAAGATAATTAAAATATTTTTAAAATGTATGTTTTCTAGTTGAACAAAAAAGAGATAAGCCCAAAGAGAAAGAGTAAAGTTATGTGAATGTCATATATTGATATTTCTCATACATATCGGAAAGTGAGAAAAGTTTTCGACATGTTTGATTTCATTGAGTATTGTACTGGGATGTGAGCAAAACAAACATCTAGTTTTATTTTACTTATGACTTTAAAACTAAATGTTATTATTCTGGATAATAATCCACTTAAAGTTAGTGTGATGTGGAAGAAACCTGATAGGTGTTTGATATGAACCATCATGGAAACGAATAAAAATATGTGTTGTGTCTTTAGATGCAGTGTACATGTTAACACTTGTTGAAATGTTAATATATTGATTTCTATAACAAAAAAAACAAGAATTGACTTTATATACACACATATTCACACACATATATATATACGTATATATACATATATACACATATATATATATATATATATATATATATATATATATATATATAAATGAATAAATGCGACTTTTTTCTTTACTTAGCATTCCTATATTACAATCAAAACAGTTCACTCTAAATTAAATAATTAATACACTATATCATTTGAAATACTTGTTGCAAACACAATCTTTTGTTTACCTAATTTGCATAATTATATTTTTAAACAGTTCAAAATAAATAATTGTTTCTTGTTATTCGATTATAACCTGATTGCCCTATTTGCTTATATATATATATATATATATATATATATATATATATATATATATATATATATATATATATATATATATATATATATATGGAATGGTTTTGTTGACATAAGCAGTAATTAATTATAGTGATTATTAGAAAACATGCACAACAATTGAAACCATGCTCATTACTTTTCCAAGGGGAATAATTTCGTTAGACAAATTATTTATTTCTAATTCTCCTCCACCGCCTCCACAACAATCGACAATCAGAACAAGTTTTTTTTAACTAATTATTTTGATATACATCATTTTTAAAATGTAGTTTTTCCTTAAAAAGCAACATTAGTTATTCCTGATAAAGAATTTCAAATATAATTTGATAACTATACCCTTTAAAAAATGCTTTTTTAATTTATTTAAGCAGTTACTTTTCGTAGATTTTACATTTCTGTGAAAAGTGTTTTGTTTACAAATAGCCTTTTAACTATTCTGTCCAAATCACAAAAAGAATAGATTCATAGTATGATTGAAGATTAACATCCTCTGTTAAATCACGCCACCTTCCACAAAACAGAAAGATAGGTGTTTCGTAATTTAAGCGAGTACGTATGAACACCGTAAACATATTGGCGCAAAGAAGAAAGAAAAACGATTCTTTTGTAATTTTGAGTAAAAATCAGTTTCGTATATACATTTTATTTAAAATGATTCATTCATTTCCGGACCATTCCAGCATTTAAGGGCAGCCTAAATTCTTTTTATTTTTGCTATTTGAGCTAATATTCTTTTGGGGGGGAATGGGTCTACTTTACGTGTGGTTTTGCGACTTATCCACTGGAACTTAGGGGTAGGGTTAGGGTTAGGTTTAATAGAAAGTTTTATTAATTTCTCTATAAAGTTATAATGGCCCGGAGATGGAAGATAATTTTACCTTAAATATATATGAAACTGTCGCACACTCTGAATTCTAAAATAATTGTTTTTCTCATCCTTTTGTTTTCTATAGTGTTCAATCTTTACGCGTAATCGCGTAAAAAGCAAAATTTCATTTTCTAGGGGGTAGTAGAGGCTGTTAAGTTACAAAAATGTACCCTTATTTTATTTCATTAAACATATATTTTTTAAACTATGCATCGCTTTATTTAATTTTGATTATAAGAAATTGATTTGTTTATTTGTGTTTACTTTTCATGTGAAAATTAAATGAATAATGTTTTCAAAACACGTTAATAAATATCTTATTATTAAGGCGTAAATAAAAATATTAAAACTGTGTGTATTATTGTAGATTTACACTCGCAGCCCCCAAAATAGTATTCTACTTGTTGGGCGATTACGTGTGAATACCCTGAAATACCCGATGATGATGATAGTGATGATGATAACTTTAACATTTGTCATGAAAAAGAAAAAAAGACCTCCTCTACTCTTTCTAAATTACAAATAAAATTATTTTTTTTACTATTCATTAAGTCTTTTGTTGTCTTTGATATTGTTTTATTTCATCAATCGACGTTCAACTCTTTCATTTATTCATTTCATTATATAACCAGTTATTAATGGGAAATTAATTTTCATGTTTATGCTGAAACAGTAAAATTCTTCGACTTTGAATATCTTAAAACCTGTTTTGTTGTTTCTTTTTTTAAAAAAATAAAACTTGACTATGTTCACACACAGTAAATTACCCTAACATTAAAATATATCACTACGACAATCATATTTCTGTTGTTTTTTTCCAAATTACAATGGAAATTATTTTGTCTGTAAAGTAAACTATTGCCTCAGTAAATGCTGCCTGGATAGCGTGTACTTTTTCTAGTATATATATATATATATAATATTTGTTAGTGTTTATTATCTATGTACGTATACGTTTCGTTCTTATAATCGGAACTCATCAGCATAAAGATATGATTATTCACTACCGGTCATGCGATTCGAAACCCCGGATTACGAGTATTTTGCAACTCAAATCCGACGCCTTAACAACTCGGCCAATTTTGAACAGCGTATAAACTGTGATAATTTTAACACTTTATCGGCGACTTAACGTCTCAGAGCGTTCTACTTTTTTAAAGAAAGGAACGATGCATTTAAAGCTAGTTGCGTCATTCTGTGTTAATACAACATTTGCAGTGTTCTACTTTTTCTAGGAGCGACAAATAATAAATGATACATATCTGTTAGTGTTTATTATCTTTGTACGTATACGTTTCGTCCTAAATAATCGGGACTCATCAGCATAGAGATATGACTATTCACTACCGATCATGCGATTCATATTTTATTTTATATATATATATATATATATATATATATATATATATATATATATATATATATATATATATATATATATACAATACTTTTAGTAGATAGAACCTATAGTAAAATGGTTTACTGGACACCTTATCAACGGGCATTAACAATCTGGACAGACTCCATATTTTTTCACGCACACTGTCACTCTCCATTACTTAATATTTTTTCAAATTTTGAATTTTGGCTTTTACACTGCCAACTTATCCATCTATGTAATTCCTCTGATGATAAGATATTAATCTTTGAAAAGCCTTGGCTTAAGGAAAGAATAATAAACATATTTTACCGAGTACACCTTGTATTGAACAATAGAAGTTGAAATAGATGTGTCATTATTACATGTATATCCCTTCTTTCGTGTATCTTCATCTTTATATATATATATATATATATATATATATATATATATATATATATATATATATATATATATATATGAAGAAGAATGGAAAGGAATTAGAGGAGCAAAAGCCAAATCAAAATTCAATTCAATTGCTCAGAGCAAGGTATATTCCGCAAAAAGGCAATTTATTCAAGTTAAATTTTCCTTAAGCCAGGCTTTTCAAAGATCAACATCTTATCATCAGAGGAAGTCGCTGGGATAGATAAGTTGGCAATGGCCAAGATTTAAAATTTGAAAAAAAGCTCTCCTAAAAGTTCACTTTTAGTACACCTCTTTATATATATATATATATATATATATATATATATATATATATATATATATATATATATATATATATATATATATATATATATATATAAATTCATATGAACATTAGGGCAACCTATGTAACGGGGCTAAATATAAAACTGGGCTAAATATGTACACAGTGGAAAATCATAGGCGTCACACAAATATATGCGTAAAAGAAATCTAGATACACCCACACGAGTCATAATACGCTGAAGCACAGAAGTCTTGACACGCAATACACATACATACGGCATAATCACGTTGACACACCGGTTCCCGTTAGATCACCGAACTTAAGCAATGTTGAGGCTGGCCAGTCATAAATGGGTAATTATTTGGGAACACCAGGTGTTGCATGTGGCCTGGAAATGATATGGGCGTTACCAGGTTCTATCATGCCCACAGAAAAGTTAAGACAAATAGAGTATATGACTGACTTCCCGAGGACGTCCTGTGACGTTATGGGAACAACAACCGTTTGACAATGTTTACATTGAGATATCACTGACATTCAGTCAGTGACATATGATAGCGCAAGAGTAGAGGCGCCAACTATCAGCTCGACGGTTGAGTTTCAATCCTGGCTTGAGGCACTAACTGATCTAGTCGCACTGAAGAGCTGTGATACAGCGAAACAGTCTGTATGTGGATGACTATGTATAATATATATATATATAGACTGCAAAAAGTAAATTGACTTACAAAGAAAGTGATTTTCCACTGAACGACTTGGGACTAAAATGATCTTTTTATTTTTATTTTTATATTTTAATGGTTGAAACTTCCGAGACTATATATATTTATATATAATGTATTAAATAAACATTTGTGGAACGGTCGACACTAATTAATCTGTATTTCAACGTATTTGCGTCTTCTCAAGTTATATTTTATTAGGTGTTCGGGATAATACCGTGTGATCTGCGTTAGCACTTAACATTAATAAAGTGCCAAGCCAGTTTTGTTTTACTTCTTATAATAATACGCTAAAGCAGATCGAGTGTTTACCTATCACTTTTCACGTTGAAATAATTGAATAGCAAATATAACTGATAAATAGCTAATATCGCTGTTTGCCAAAAATTCAAATTTCACCCATTTCAAAATGAATTATTCTAAAATCGAATAAACTGTCGCCCGGTTGAGTTAAACAGATTTACAATTACCTATTTGCACGTTTTTTGTTTTTTTTTAATAAGTACATTTTTATTTAAAAATAATTTAAGTTAATTCATTATATAGACAGGTGACTATGTTTGTTATATTTGTTTAGCATTATATTAAGCTGTAAATAATTTTCACGGTAAAAGGAGAGAAAAAAAAAACGGTAAGAAAGCAACCGTGGAATTTCCCCTGGGACCAGTTAGACTTTTTATAACTTCAGGTAAAAAGATGATCAGAATAAAAAAATGTTAAAATAAAGATAGTAATATTGGTTTCCAGACAAGAAACATGCATAAACAGTGGTCCCCATTCATGCACAAGAAATTATCACCACTACGTGCACCTGCTAGTATAAGCACACTGACGTAGACATATATCTACGTATATCTAGAAAGTGAATGATAGATATATAACTCTTACCATCTGCAACTATTGCTCATTCGTAATGATGTTAACCCTTAATTAAGTTAGTATACTGCGTTGTTACCTACGTCAGCGTTGGTAGAACTCGAGGCGAGGAAGAGAAAATACCATCTCCCTCCTGCTGTCGCCTCCATTTTCACCAGAACACAGAGAGCAAACTGCACGTCTACTGAGTGTGTTGGCATGGCAACTGTTTTATGTAAATTCCGAGAGTCTGGGAGGCCTTCATCTGCATCTGACGTGTTTCCTCTACACGCTGTCAGCTATCGATCTGCAGCGGCTGCATTTAATGATTGATTAGTTCAATGTGAGGCTCACCTGCTGACGTCATAGCCCTCACATGCCCTACCTGGTTGGTTCCCTGCCTTATTGTTGCTATGGAATGCAAAATGAAAGATTGCCTGTGGATGAAGGTGTGGGCACTGTTTGGTCGTGTACGGTTGGTGTGGAGGTGGGAGAAGAAAGTTGGTTTTTCAATTAGACGCTGCTTGTCGAGTTGAAAATAACCGTAAATGCACGCTTGAACACGCACTCACACGCACAAAGTATCACACTCTGGTTTGAACATGCAAGCACACATGATAGCCACACGTCTATGTTTTCGGAATAAGTGCATATACTAACATAAACATAGTGCCTATTTATTGTCTTTCCACGAGGGCAAAGAAGCAACGTCGGTTTTTGATGTGGGAAAAATGCATCTATCTATCTATCTATCTATCTATCTATCTATCTATCTATCTATCTATCTATCTATCTATCTATCTCTCTCTCTATATATATATATATTATATAAATATTAAATTATTTTAACCTACATACTCCGGCGTTTCAAGCTTTCGATTTTATCAGTGTAGGAAGTGATAATTTCAGAGGTTCACAGGGCGCGAACCTCGTTCATAGATTCAGCCTCACTCCCCAAGGCCATCGGGAATTATCACGTGATCCTAGAGAAATTAGGTTCTAGTTGTGCCTAAATACAACGGGCAGTAAACAGTAGAAAATTGAGAAAAGTCAATATATATATATATATATATATATATATATATATATATATATATATATCAAGGGAGGCGCGAAGGTGCTCTATCCCTTAATAGACCTCAAAAATGGCCTATGCTGGAAATCTCATTTCTTTGATCAATCATAACTCAAATACCAATAAACCAAATTAGTTAAAACTTTGCACAAAATGTTTATTTGATATGTTCAATAAGTGTGTTGAATTTCAGCATCATTACTCAAGGCAACCCAGTCATACAGAAAGTTCAATCATGAAATCATGTTATCTGTACGTACGTGTCTGTTACTCTGTATCTCATCAACTATTTGATTAATTCAGCTGATTTTTTGCAGAGGTGATAGGGTCTAGTTGATGGCATTTTAATTTCAGTTTACCATATACCTGAGTTTTCCAGAAAATTCCAAAAACCTAAAAAAATGACCATTGTATTGCCTTTACAAAAGTAGTGACATTCCATAAAAAATGCCAGCATACCGAAAAAAAATTGGGAATTTCCTTGCTTTTGTACATTTAGTGTATATGAATTTTCATCTTAACCCTATTAAACGCATATGATTTCAGTATACTGGCATCTATCATGGAATATATATATATATATATATATATATATATATATATATATATATATAGAGAGAGAGAGAGAGAGAGAGAGACAGTGTCAAAGAGACTGTTTTTATCGTTGTTGTTTTCTAGATGTTAATTCAATTAAATTCAAGTGTTTATAAAATAGTGCTCAATAACAGGCAGAGTAGTATCATAGTGTGCATTCCTTTATTTATACAAACATTATTGGCGGCTACATATGTGCATACATGTTTCGTTTGCGATATCGTTCGAAATCTAGCTTCATCAGGCCTGAGGTCAATTCCACTGACCTAGACAGATAATGAGACAGAGTACTTGAAATTATAACCGCATAATTTTTTTAAAAAACAAAGCAAATAGACAGAAAGTAATTAACCGGAAATGCATGGTTCTAATGACAGAGTAATGGCCGAATGTGTATAGATGTGGTAATCAGTGTGAACAGTTTAATAGAAAACTGAGTGATAAATGCTTTGCTAATTCCCGATATTTCTACTTCCAAAAACTAAATAAAAAATGTAACATTATTTTTCTCTCTGTTTTAGTTTAGTTGACCGGAAACAAATATTGAGCTTTTGCGTGTTAAACGTCTTATATCTCGACTCGTTTTTTTTCGTTTATGAGAGATTGAGTTTCATGGGATTTTATGTTAAAACTCTGACCGTTTTTGTGTATAAAACGGCATTTTCTTTGTGTTTGCGTTTGTGTTATTCGTATGCAACGACAGAATACACCAGAAGTTGTGTTTTCGATTAAGCTCAGACTCCTTTAATTCATTCAAAACTAGCGATCCATTGTTTCTACTCCACTTCTTTCTACTAGGTGTTCATTGTCATTCCCATTTCGCCCGAACACTTTAATTTGTTGTTTTTCAATAAAAACTGTTTTAAATTATTTCTATATAAGTTTGATCTCTATTTTTAAAGTTTTTTTTAACTTCAATCTTAAGCCTAATATTTTTACTTTTCTTTATTTGTATCTTTTTTATTTTTAATTTTCATTGCAATTTATAATATCCAACCGTTAATATCACTCCATTTTTCTTGTTTTATTCTCCAAACTTTATTCATCACACGCATTTTTCTTCTCTACTTTCATTGTTTTCCAACTCTTAACTGCATTAATTTATATCAAGAATTCTGGTTTATTCACCTAATTTCTAAAACCATAGATTTGTGTTTTATTTTAATCCACTTTATTTTGAAAACTTTTTAACATGAAACTACTTTTTTAGCCAATTATCACGTATATATAACAAATCATCTAAGTGTGATGACAGCAGATTTGCTGGTGTTGTTTTGCGGGGTTCCTCCCTCTCACAGGCTTTACAGACCGTGAGAAACTTACTACCATCCTCTCTACTCCATTGTACCTCTTGACTCACGTTTAATTCTCTTTGCCTTCTTCAACTAATCTTCCTTCGATGTTCAACCATCATGCTCTCTGGTGAACAGACCAACAACAATGTCCCCAACAATTATATATATATATACTAGCAGGGCTACCCGGTGTTGCCTGGGGCGATAAAAAAAAACAAAGTAGTAGAAATTAAAGAGTGTGTGTAACATCTTTATATAAAAACTTCAATCTCTCTTCTTTCTTTAGCCGTCTTTCTTTCCCTGGTCCTCATTATTTCCCTCCATCCTTCAACCCTCTATTTCCCTTTTTCCCCATATGATTCTTATCTTGTTTAAATTGGTTAAAAACTTATAATAATGTAATTCACGTAAATTCTTTTTACTAAATATGTATTTTATGTAACTGTGGATTTTCTTAAAGAAATATGCTATGTAAACAAACAAACATTTTGGATGAAAGTTATTAATTATTCTTACATTGTATTTTTGATCCCGAAATAAGATTATATTTTATTTTTTCAAGACTTTAAAATCGAATTTGAGTGCAATGACTTAATCGCTGGCGCCCATGTTGTAATTTCCTATAATTTGCTTTCGTAAAATAGTAGCAATAGTTTGATTAGCGTTTGTCGCTTATTTAAAAAACAATACCAAAGAACTTAAAATTTAGAGGCGCGTCCCTGGCGCTAAGAAACGTTAAATAAAATTAAAAGTCATTTCAAATTATTAGGTGATTAAATTAAAATATGACTCAGGATTTTCAAATTACTATAAAATATAAGGAAAAATAACTGAAAACAGTCCCCCCATGGACCCCTAAGGGGTTACGTTATAGATTCGGGAATACTCCCATCACCTTACTCTGTGAATGTTACATATAAATGCACTTTTATATGTTATCTATATTCTCTAACCTTTTTAAACAAACCTAAATTGTGTTCTTAAACGTGGGTTAGCGTTCTTTCTTACCCATCCTTTAACAAATAAATTTCACTAAAAACCATAAATTGTTTTATGTACTTGAGGTATAATTTGCTGGACAACGCCGAATACTGTTCTTATATAAGATATTATAAAATGTACATGTATTTGTTTACGTACAGAGTGGCGGCTAGTGGCGGATCTTCAATAGTTTCTTACTCCCCTTCATGTAAATTGAATTGACGCTAAGAAACGTTGAATAAAATTAAAAGTTATCTCAAAGTATTACGTAATTAAATTACAATATGACTCAGCAATTGATAATTACTATAAAATATAATGAAAAATAACTGAAAAGGCCCAACCCCCACTGATGAAATATGTCCCATGGACTCCTAAAGGGTGGGTTTATAGATTCAGGAATACTCTCATGATCTTACACTGTGAATTCTACATATTTTTTTGGCCCGACCCCTAAAAAGTTTGGCCCGACCCCTAAAATTTTCCCCGACCTCTACATCTTTCTAGCCATCCCCCCTCCAAACATTTTTCACTCCCCCCAACCCTGAGAAATATTTTAACTTCAAAAAAAAAGAAAAAAATTGCCCCGACCCCTGAAAAGTTCGGCCCTCCCCCTAAAATTTTCCCCGACCCCTCAATCTCTCCAGCCCCCCACCCCAACTCTTTATTCACTCTCCCTCAACCCTGAGAAATATTTTAAGTTAAAAATAAATAAATAAATAAAAGTTTGGCCCGACCCCTAAAATTTTCCTCGACCCCTCAATCTCTCCAGCCTCGACCCCCAACTTGTTTTTCACTCCCCCAACCCTGAGAAATATTTTAAGTTAAAAAAAAAAGAAAAAATTTGGCCCGACCCCTAAAAAGTTCGGCCCGCCCCCTGAAATCTTCCCCGACCCCTCAATCTTTCCAGGCCCCTCCCCCATTTTTATTTCACTCTCCCTCAACCCTAAGAAATATTTTAAGTTAAAAAAAAAGAATTCTTTCTTTAACTTTAAATATTTCTCAGGGTTCGGGGGGAGTGAAAAAAAAGTTGAAGAGGGCTGAGAGATTGAGGGGTCGGGAAAATTTTAGCGGTCGGGCCGAACTTTTTAGGGGTCGGGCCAAATTCTTTCATCTTTTTTTCCCGATCCCTTAATCTCTCCAGCTCCCCACTTGTTTTTCACTCTCTCCAAACCCTGAGAAATATTTTAAGTTAAAAAAAGAAGAAAAAATGTGGCCCGACCTCTAAAAAGTTCTGCCCGACCCCTAAAGTTTTCCCCGACACCTCAACTTCTCCAGCCCCAACCCAACTTGATTTTCACTCTCCCCCAACCCTGAGAAATATTTTAAGTTAAATAAAAAAAGAAAAAATTGGGCTGGACCCCTTAAAAGTTCGGCCTGACCCCTAAAATTTTCCCCGACCCTTCAATCTCTCCAGCCTCCCCCAACTTGTTTTTCACTCTCCCTCAACCCTGAGAAATATTTTAAGTTAAAAAAAACGGCTGTTGAAATCTTATCCAAACCTATCACTGCAGTAGTTCTATCTAGGACATTGAGCGTTGATTATTTAGAAAATCAAAAAGGCCTCCTGAGCACTACTGAAATCACTTTTACCGGTTGTCAGGTGCGGACGTGATTGAGCAACCCTTGTGTCACTTCACACTCTTAATGTAGCCTTCCTATGATGTTATTGATGCATCCGGACAGAAGTTATGGATGACCTGATACAACCGGACAGAATTTAGGGCAAGACCGGGTACATCCGGCAAGGGATTATGGGACATGTGTAGTGAGTCAGCACTCTTATAATGTTATTACATAAATACATTAGATAATTTCTAAATTAGTACTAATTAACAATGAAATATAACTGAAAAAGACCCTCCCCCGATGAAATCTGTCCCATGGACCCCTAAGGCGTGGGTTTATAGATTCGGGAATACGCCCATCAACTTACTCTGTGAATTTTACATAAGAATACACTTTTATATTGTATCTATATTCTCTAACATTTTTTCTATAGGGCACACACACACACACAAACACACAAACATACAGACATTCAATTTTATATAGAAAATATATATATATATATATTGTTGTTCTTTTCATTTTACTTCGGTTTAGATTCTCAAAAATAAAGGGGCCTATTCTTGTTGCTATCACTTGATCCTTATATGGGATACATTGATACTCGAATGTTTCATTAAAGTTCTCTTTTACCTCTCAAACGTTGATTAAGTAAAGAAGTGAAGAACATTAAATTACCTCTCTCAAATTGACCAGTTAATTATGTTATAGTAGATATTTATTGTGGTCTGTTGGTCTTAACGGATTCTAGGACAAGAATTCATCTTGTCTGGTGGAGTATCTAGCTAAGTGATGTTACTTCAAGTAACATCACTTAGAGAAGGTGCACGATTTGTCGTGTACCTATATATATATATATATATATATATATATATATGTGTGTGTGTGTGTGTGTGTGTGTGTGTGTATGTGTGTGTGTAAGGATATAATGCACGATATATCATGAAATGAAATGTCGTTAAAGACAAGATGTTTGAAAAAGACAAACTGAAAAACCAAATTTAAATACAGGAAAAAATCACGAACGTCTTTCAGAAACAGACGTTTGTTGATCCGAACGAAACCGGTAAAATCTGTTGTTTTCCTTGATGATTTTTTCCTCAAGGAAATGTATAAAATCATGCAACTTCGAGGCTGAACAGACACAGGCGGAAAACGGACCTTCCAGCAGCAAGTAAAGACATTAACTGTTGGAATAACACAAATGAGTCGTCTATTTTACATCCGGGATAGCAATACTGGATATGTGCTTTTAGTCGACACAGGTGCACAAATCAGTGTAATACCACTAGAACCCAACAGCAAGTCTATACCATCAGCATACACTTTACAAGCAGCAAACGGATCCAAAATTCAAACTTTTGGAGAAATATCACTGACACTGAATTTTGGACTGCGACGACCATTCTCATGGATTTTTACACAAGCCCAAGTAAAAACATCCATTCTCGGGGCAGACTTTTTATCACATTTTTGTTTGTCAGTGGATATGTCTACACACTGCCTAATCGACAGTGAAACACAGTTGTCAATGAAAGGAATAACCTCAGTGTACACATCAACGAGAATCAGCTCTGTTTTACCAACCAACAGTGGTTTACATGAACTTTTCAAAAAATTCCCATCAATAACAACACCTTTAAAGCACACCGATGAAATTCGCCATTCTGCTCAACACCATTTAAAAACTACAGGACCACCAATCCATGCATCTCCACGCAGATTACGCCCTGATAAGTGCAGAATAGCAAAAACGAATTTCAACCCATGCTAAAATTAGTCATCATCCGCCCTTCAAGTAGCCCATACTCCTCGCCACTACACATAGTACCAAAACCAGATTTAGGGGCTTGGCGGGCCTGTGGAGACTTTCGAAACCTCAATGCCAAAACAGTTCCTGACAGATATCCAATTCCACATATTCATGATTTTGCCATAGGTCTGCAAGGAACTAAGATTTTTTTAAACTTGATTTGGTCAAGGCATATTACCAAATTCCAGTAGCAGAGGAAGACAGAAAAAACAGCAATTACTACTAATTTTGGCCTGTATGAATTTACAAGAATGCCTTTTGGATTACGCAACGCAGCTCAAAGTGTTCATAGACTGATAGACGAGGTTTTGAAAGGATTACCATTTGCCTTTGCGTACATCGATGACGTACTCATCGGTAGTCGAAACATTCAAGAACATCACGAACATCTGGAACAGGTTTTTGAGAGACTGGCAACTCAATGTAAGCAAATGTGTTTTCACAGTCCCCCAACAGACATTCTTGGGTCACGTAATCGATGAACGAGGTATTGCGTCCGTGCCAGAAAAAGTGGCAGTAATCCAGCAATTTCCTCAACCAACATCATTGCGACAATTGAGAAGATACTTTGGTCTGATAAATTACTACCGCAGATTCATTTCAGGTTGTGCAAACATTTTAACCCCTTTCACAAATTTGCTGCGCAAACAAAAAAAGAAAAAATGCAACGTTACAGTAGAAGGGGAAGCATTGATCGCATTCAACAACTCAAAGAAAGCACTGGCAGATTTCACAAAACTGTCATACATTCATGATGAGGATAATTCAGTACTAACACTGACTACAGACGCTTCTTCATTTTCGATAGGATCAGTCCTGCACCAAACTCAAAACGGTATAGAAAACCCATCTCTTTCTTCTCGGTGAAACTGAACAATGCACAACAAAAATACAGCGCTTTCTCGAGAGAATTACTTGCGATCTATCTGTCAATAAAACATTTCTGGCATCTTCTCGAGGGCCGAGATTTTACTGTTTACACAGATCACAAACCCCTCACATATGCCTTACACACTAGTATGGACAAATATACGCCCAGAGATACCCGACAACTGGACTATATATCCAAATTTACATCTGATATTCGTTACATCAAGGGCACGGACAATATTGTAGCAGATACTTTGTCACGCTCCACAATTCACGTCATAAATTCTGAAGCTCTTAACTTTGAGTTAATTGCAGATGAACAGAAAAATAACGAAACATTAGACAAGGTAAATAAGAACATTTCCTTAGAATTAAAGGCACATCAAGTCCCTTTTGAAACTAGGACATTCCTATGCGACACATGTACATGTTAGTACAGGCCTTATATACCATCTTCACTCAGAAAAAAAGGTTTTGAACATTTCCATAACTTGTCACACCCAGGCCGACGAGATACTGTCAAATTAATTAGTAATCGTTTTGTCTGCCCTAAAATGCATAGAGGCATAAGGGATTGGACTAAAGTGTGTTCAAAATGTCGAACTAGCAAGGTGGGCAGACATACAAAATCTCCTCCTGGCCAATTTATCCACCCAGATGATAGATTCACCAACTTACATATCGACATAGTTGGACCACTGCCAGAAGCAAATGGCCATGCATACTTATTAACAATCATCGACAGATTTACCAGATGGCCTGTCATAACTCTTTTACGAGATACATCTGCGCAATCCGTCGCGAAAGCAATATTGCATGATTGGATTGCTCATTTCGGTTGTCCATCAGTAATAACGACAGATCGTGGCGCTCAATTTCAATCACCACTCTTCGATGAATTTACAAAACTTTTGGGAGTGAAACATATAACCACCACGGCATATCAACCTTGTGCCAACGGAATGGTCGAGCGTTTCCATCGACCATTAAAGGCAGCTCTGACAGCAAACAACCATTCCAGAACATGGTTAGAAAACATTCCTTTAGTTTTGTTGTCTATCAGAAATGTGATTAAACAGGATTTATGGTGCACATCATCCGAAATGGTTTTCGGGACATCACTGACATTGCCCGGCCAGTTCTGCGAAAAAACAAATCATTTTCAACCATCTACACACTTTGTCCAGAACTTTAAAAAAATAATGAATAATTTAATTTACATGCATACAAGGACACAAACAAAAGACATTTACGTCATAAAGGACCTCCACAACTGCGAATATGTGTTCGTACGCATTGATGCAGTAAAGAAACCTCTTTGTGCTACATATTCAGCACCTTTCCAAGTGGTGGAGAGGAAGGCAAAATATTTCACCATAGTTAAAAATGGAAAACGGTTTCCTTAGATAGGATAAAACCGGCATTTATCGAAGAACAGCATGTCGAAACACCTTACACCTCCAAAGGATACCGAAGTGTGCAAACAAGGTCCTACAATAACCAGCACACCACATAAACCTGAACTAATGACAAAATCCGGCAGGAAAGTAAATTGGCCTGCCAACCTGAAACAGTATATTACATATTGAAAATATTTTTTCAATATTTTTCAATCTGAGGGGGGGGGGTTATCGGATTGACATCCTAATATGTTATCATACCGGCGTGGGCGGAAGATCACAAAGCAGTGGCAAATTCACTTCAACAGCAAAGCACTGAAACTAGCCATAAAAACCGGCTCCCACAAGTTCTAGCAAAAAGGCGCTAATAATGCCAAAAATATTTATCATGTGATTGTCTACTACTACGTCCGCCAACACGAGAGTTAAACAAAATAAATGCAGTAGCCATGACAAGATCAGCCTCTTTTTCTCTTTTTCCCTACGACCAACGATTAAGACGGTCCTGTCAACATAGTCTTAAAGCACTGGGGCAAGAAGCTGCCTGCTGCTGTCTTACTGTCACTCCACGCCGTCTCACCCCTTCCTCCTGATCGGACACAGGACAAATAGCAAGCTTAAACCCTTTCTCTTCTTTTCTCTTTTTTAAGTACCGTCGAACACTAGTTCCTATCATTCTTACACGGCAAAAAAGGGGTTTTCTCTACGCACACACCCAAACACGTGTGTTTTCCAAGAACAAACCGTTAAAAGAGACATTTTATACAAACAGTAAAAGGAGCATTTCTGTACGCAAACTCAGACTTTCATTAAGGAATTTATACAAATTAAATGAACAATGTTAAATAAATTGTTATGTTTATATGAATGCTTGAGTGCTGGCTTTCTTACCTTTTATCTTTTTTGTGTTGGTTACTGGCGTATTTTGCTCGTTCTTTCATGTTTAACAAGAATAGAATTCATTAGTACCCCCACAGATAGCAGATTGTCTTGTAGTTCACATATCTAAAGAAATTAATCATTTTATCGAAAAGTCTAATGAATTGAAGAAAATGTATTTCACATATCCATATTTCCAGTCACTATGTAAAGAGTATATAGATAGTACTGATTTTAGAGTGACGACAAAATGTATTAGAAAGCTATGATGTAAAGTAATATGAACTTAAATGAAACTCAGTTTAAAACAATGCAGAACCAAATAGATAAGGTTGAAACGTGGGGCCTGATGAATGAGGAAATAAACTTTGAAGTGTAAGCGATCGACCTCGGGGTAAACAACAACAGAACATTCCAGACAACGTGAAGGTACTAGGTGTATGGCAGTTAACCTACGTCATCATTTCGGTGTGATCAGCAATTAGAAACGTCACATCATTCAAGTCTTTAATATTTGCTTGACGCTTAACCAGGAAATATACTTGTTAAATAATGACCCTGTGTGGGAGTACGTTTGGTTTGGATTGCGCGATTTAGTGTGGGTGAACCCGTACCACCGAGCTGTTCTCACGGTCGGAGCTCATAGGCGTTGACAGGGCCACCACGTTGACGAGACCTCAGGTCAATGGTCAAGGTTATCCTGTGCATAGGGGGTCTGTGATGTCACTGGCTTTTTGTGCGGAAAACGGAGTTTTTGCTAGTCTGGGTTTGGAAGCAAGCCGAACAGACGATTTCTCTATGTAGTCTTCAAATGATTAGGGGAATTAAATTCCCTAAGAGAATACATACATGATATTCCTTCTTCCCCCTCCTCGAATGGCTGAGGATTTAAGCAAGGAATTAACTACGATAGAGTAGTAATTCAGTATCTCCCTTAACATTGGTGTAACATATCCAGGATCGACGGTAGACCACGCCTGAATAAAACAAAATCAAAGTAAAACATTGTTGCCTCGTGAATCGTGGTATGAAGGTTTTTGTTGTAGACACAGCAGACGGCGATGTTAACGGCAGTACAGAATCGAAAGGACAACCAAAGACTATGTAACATACTTAGCTGACTGTGGGGAAACTAGATTTGTGCTTCAGCAATTTCTTGCTGCTGTTCACGCGGGACGAAATTTCCCCAGGCATCTGTTTTGACCACACCATCCCGAACATGTTTCCTTCTAATTCTTCCGAATGCAACGATCTCTTCTATTTTCTCTGTCATTCAGTTGAGCGAGAGACGAACAACAACAATACCAATAATACAAAGGATTCAATCAAGTATCGCATCTGACCGACATTTAAAGATTTTCAGCCATAATAGTATAATGCGCTAATTTGTGGTTCTAAAACCGCTGCCACGAATGTATTCAGCACTAGTGGCTTCATTTTTATGAATTTTCAATAGATTGTAAATGATACAATACCTTTATCTTATAAAAGTTGGCAGCACCAATTTCATATTAACAACCAAAACTAGCTACACTGAAAAGCTGTGATACAGCGAAATTATTTGTCTTTTTATAACTATCTGTCTTTATGTTTCACGTTTTCCTTCTCTCTCTTTCTCCCTGCCCCTCTCTCTCTCTCTATGTATATATATATATATATATATATATATATATAACTTCTTTGTAATATAGCTGGAAAAATCCTAGCAGAGTGCTCGATTAATTGAGAATTCAAGTTAAAAATTAAAAATTAAGAGCATAATATTTATTTATTTTGGTACAGAAAAATAGTATAACATTCGTACCGTCGGTTTCAAGCACAGAAGAATTCAGCCATCTGGCTCTCTTCAGCTGCTGTTGTCATCTGTTTCTAAAATGTGAGTTCACGTGTTACTCTCGTTTCGATGCGTTATTGGCTTAGAGTGTTATGTATGTTTGTTTAAATTTAGTGTAAGGAAGGTTTAATTAGGTTTGAAAACAGGGGAACGGTGAAAAGTAACAGTTGAGAGTTAAACCGGAGTCCTGTGCTTGAAACCGACGGTACGAATATATAGATATACACATAGACACACATACATATATATATATATATATATATATATATATATTCATACATATATACATATATATATACACAACATACACAAACCGTACATGAGCATATTCGTAACATAGAGATACACGCATACACATACCCATACACTTTTAATATAAATAGTTCCTAAAAATAGTTCCTAAAAATAGGAACTATTAATACTAATACTCTATGTTACGAATATGCTCATGTACGGTTTTTGTATGTTGTGTATATATATATATGTATATATGTATGTATATATATATATATGTATGTGTGTCTATGTGTATATCTATATATATGTATGTATGTGTATATGTATGTCTGTATGTGCATGTATGTGTGTGCGTATGTATACATGTATATGTATGTATATGTATATATATATATATATATGTGTGTGTGCATAGATGTACGTGTATGGGTGCCTATAGCTGTATATGTTGAGTCTGTATAGACGTATGGATGTATGTATTGAATATATATCTAGAATATTCCTATTTCTTTATTTTTGAATATACATCTAGAATATATTTGTAAGCACGTATGTATTCTGAATATATGCTTGATTGATAGTGGATCTGTGTATGTGTCCATGTTTAGATATGTATGTATATCAATGTTCGTTTATTGATCTGTTTGTTTATTTAGGTGTGTTTGGGTATGTATTAGAGTTTGTTTATATATGTGTGATTCTTGATATATAGATAAGATATTTATACTTGAGTGAGTCTGTAAAGCTGGGCAAGCAAGAAAGCAGAGAGCAATAAAATGAGGACAGGAAAAGGCAATGGAGACGCCATAAAGGGTAATAAAAAAAGGAAGGGACAACCACTGGCAAAAAAAGGCAACTAGTGAAATAGATAATCCGATACTAATTCATAAGAAATCGAAAATGCTAGATCCCAAAAAAAGTCATTTAGGATAGAAAATTCTTCAAATCCATCCATTCCTGAACAATTCTTGGTCTTATGAGGTTGACTTTCTTGGAAAAGTTCAACCGAAACATGTTTGCACATATGTAACCAATAATGTTTGTATAAATAAAAATGTATACTTATAAACAGCTCTACTTGGTGTTGAGCACTTTTTATAAACACTTGAGTTTCTACGGATTTACATTTACAGAAACTAATACAATACATGTACGATATATATATATATATATATATATATATATATATATATATATATATATATATATATATACGGCTAATTAAGTGATTAAATATATAAAATTGGCATAGTTTACAAGTGTATTAACTCATACAATTTTCGAACAAGGAATACAAATACAAAATGACCTTTAAGCTGTTGCTTTTTTAAATATAACTGTCTTACTGTCAGAAGGGCTGAACAATAACATTTGAATCTTAATTGATCATTACAGATAAATATCTTGAAAATGCAAAGGTGAAACCATTTTTTAAAAACATTTAAGGGAAAAATGTCTCAATATTAGTTCTAAAACAGATCAAACATGACTCGAACTATGGACATAAATTTGTATCAAATGTAAATGATTGAAACAGTTCAAACAGTCCAAAGAAAGAAAGCGAACAATCTGCTATGTAATTTCGAAATCTTTAGTGCTCCCCGAAATAGTATTTTATGGTCACAAATAATCCTGGGCATTTAGGTCCGAATGATACTTTAAAATTACTCAAACAATAACACTATGCATTACTCCATGCCTCAAGAACAAACTGGACTTCCTGCATGTGACTTGAAATGGTTCAGATACAATAGACGTTGGAACTCGAAAGTATTAACGGATGTGTCAATCAATTATATATTTTAGATTCAGAATAAAAGTAGCAGTAAGAGGAATTAATCTCAAAAGGCCAATATGTAAATATACATTATGAGCACGAGTAGATGGTGGCAGTGAGAGTAATACAAGCAGTAGAGGGAATTAATATATATATATATATATATATATATATATATATATATATATATATATATATATATGGTAACGTAGTTTAAGTCAGACGTGTGGGGTGTAGATTGGCGTTGCGTTTTGAATGCGACTGTTCTTGTTGTGATTATTGCAAGGTTGAAATTAGAATTTAAGATTGTAAGCATTAGTTTCGTTTTAATTTCGAAGCATGCTGATTCAAGAAGGCATAACAAAAAACAATTGCAGACGTCCGTCACCGATCGACAAAGAACCAGGAAAATGCAAAGAACAAACTTGGCGATCAACGCAAGAAGGCGTTCCACATTAATGCAATATGGAATAGAAGAATGGAAGACATCAGGAAAAGAGAAAATACAAATAAAATGCAAGGAAAAAGAGAACAAAAAATTTAATAAAAAAGAATCTGAAGAAAGAAAATATCAAATTCGAAAAATATTTTGAAATTTCAGAAATAAATGTAAAAGGACAGAAAAAGAGAAAAGAAAGAAACGAGGAAAAAGAAAAGAGAAAAGAAAGAAACGAGGAAAAATAAAAGATGAAAGAAAGAAACGAGGAAAAAGAAAAGAGAAAAGAAAGAAACGAGGAAAAAAAAGAGAAAAGAAAGAAACGAGGAAAAAGAAAAGAAAAGAAAGAACCGAGGAAAAAGAAAAGAGAAATGAAAGAAACGAGGAAAAAGAAACGAAAAGACAGAAACGAGGAAAAAGAAAAGAAGAAACGATGAAAAAGAAAAGAAAAGAAAGAAGCGAGGAAAGAGAAAAGAAAAGAAAGAAACGATGAAAAAGAAAAGTAAAGAAAGAAACGAGGAAAAAGAAAAGAGAAAAGAAAACTGTAAGGAAGATAGAAAGTCGGAAAGCAAGAAAAACGGAATAAATGCGAAAAATACGTATTGGAAGGAAATAAAAATAAATTAACATAAAGTTAGAAATGTAAATAAGTAAAATAATTTGTAATAAAAAGGGAGAAGAACCGAAAACAGAAAAATACATGACAATAACAGAATATAACATAATTTCTAATCTGTTCTCTTTGATATTCAGCGTCACATTAGAATTCCAAAAATGTTTGGCTCGTACTACTTTAGAAAATAAAAAATTGAATAATTTCAAAGAAAGAAAGCTATATCAAAGGATGGAAAACAGAATGAAATGAAAACATTAACAAGAAAAACATAATAAAAAGTAAAATTGGAAGGAAATATAGGAACTATGAAATGTAATTTTATAAAAAGTAATTAAATAATTTTAAAAATACAAAAGAGTGAAACAAGTAACTTTTAATCTGATTTTGTTCTATGAATTGTAAAGTTTTAAGGTTGTAATCTTGATGTTAGTAGCAATTTAAATTAACAAGTATCATTTCTTTAACTAAGATAAGATAATCTCGTTACCGGAGTAACAAATGCAAAATCCAGTAGGAGAAATAAAATTATCGCGGGTTAATATTATTAAACGGGTGGCTTAAAAGGAATCTAAAATCTATCGATTTTATTTTGTGGCATATAACTTAGTGTCAAGCTGAGAAAAAATGTTTTTATTTTTCTTTAAATTTTGCGAAGAAGCCCTTGTTGAGAAAATAATCTATAACCATATAGATTGATTTAATTAGTACACATTTCACGGATTATTTTTGTATTAATGATAATAGAGAGAAAAATAACCAATACCAGATGTTATAAAATCTATAGTAAAATGTTCAATCAAGGATTTGTAATTAATATGGAAATACTTTACAAATATATATATATTTTTTATTAATTTTTATTAATTTTCTGAACGTATAAAATTAATAAAAATATATATATTAACGAAAAATACGTCATATAAAGTTAAGGGCGACTAATAATGCAATTGTCTGCATCTTAATAACTTAGAAAGCAAAAATCGAAATAGTAGTAAGCAATAAAATAAGGAAAGTTGCAAACATTAATACAAATAATTACATAAAAATAGATAGATTATCTATCTATCTATCTATCTATCTATCTATCTATCTATCTATATATATATATATATATATATATATATATATATATATATATATATATATATATAATGTGTGTGTATTTAGACAGCATTTTTTTATTTTTGCTTACAGTGTTAAAAATTACAGAATTCTTCTTTTTAATTATACCTTTTTATTTTTTAAATTATTCTGATAGTGATTTTTGTATTTTATTTTGTACATTTGCTTTTGACACCTATACGATGATTCGATTAAGAATTGAAAACGTTTTCTTAAACCTGTGTAACCTATGGAACATTTATCCATTTCTTGGATTTTAATACAAAAAAAAAACATCAGAAAAATTGAAAAAATAATAAAGGTATAATTAAACAGACGAATTCTGTTATTTTAAACAATGTTTTCATATATATATATATATATATATATATATATATATATATATATATATATATATATTAACAAAATTCGCACCAAACAAGGAATGTTGCCACTGTAGACGCAAGGGTTTACTGAGAAGTTTAGGGTAGCATTCTAAATTCGGATGCTTTTTCACATTAGTTTTACATTTCTGCATGTTGGTACAGTCGGCAAAACAGGAAGCAGGGAGGGAGTTCCAAAGGCCGGCATCACGAAAAAAGAAG
Source organism: Sepiola atlantica (assembly GCA_963556195.1). Taxonomy (NCBI): domain Eukaryota; kingdom Metazoa; phylum Mollusca; class Cephalopoda; order Sepiida; family Sepiolidae; genus Sepiola; species Sepiola atlantica. Next base: position 232,649,830 of record OY744516.1, on the reverse strand, counting down.
CTATTTTAGTATAAGGCTGTCCGGTATCTTGGAACTTCCACAGTTAATAGATGGTATTTAGCTGACTGTCGGGTTTGTCGAGTATATTTACGTAGACGGGGCACCTGATCAGCAAGTTCATCGGAGCACATTCAATTGAAGTACTTATAAAACAAGCACAAGGGGGCAATATTACTGATATGAAACAGGAGCTGAAGCTTGGTGGCTAGCTAGGGACCTATTAGATTAACGACTAGAAAGTAACAAAATTTAAAAGGAGTGTATATAAATGATAAATTATTTATCTGAGAATTTCTCAGACATATATCAAATAAACGGTTACGAATGTTAATTGTGTGAAGTGGAAAATAACAATAAAATTGGGTTGATTCCATTTTATATTTATTATTCACTAATTAACTTAAATTGAAAGGGACGAAGAATTAGTTTTATACGGGAATATTTGGTGGAAATACTTACAAATAATTTATAAAAATATGTAAATTGAAATTGAATTTGCATAACTTCATGAAATACTTACAAACAATTCATGAAAATATGTATATTGTAATTGAATTTGCATAACTTCATGAAATACTTACAAACAATTCATGAAAATATGTATATTGTAATTGAATTTGCATAACTTCATGAAATACTTACAAACAATTTATAAAAATATGTATATTGTAATTGAATTTGCATAACTTCATGAAATACTTACAAACAATGTATAAAAATATGTATATTATAATTGAATTTGCATAACTTCATGAAATACTTACAAACAATTTATAAAAATATGTATATTGTAATTGAATTTGCATAACTTCATGAAATACTTACAAACAATTCATAAAAATATGTATATTATAATTGAATTTGCATAACTTCATGAAATACTTACAAACAATTCATAAAAATATGTATATTATAATTGAATTTGCATAACTTCATGAAATACTTACAAACAATTTATAAAAATATGTATATTATAATTGAATTTGCATAACTTCATGAAATACTTACAAACAATTCATAAAAATATGTATATTATAATTGAATTTGCATAACTTCATGAAATACTTACAAACAATTCATAAAAATATGTATATTGTAATTGAATTTGCATAACTTCATGAAATACTTACAAACAATTTATAAAAATATGTATATTGTAATTGAATTTGCATAACTTCATGAAATACTTACAAACAATTTATAAAAATATGTATATTGTAATTGAATTTGCATAACTTCATGAAATATTAACAAACGATGTATACAAATATGTATATTGTAATTGAATTTGCATAACTACATGAAATACTTACTAACAATTTATAAAAATATGTATATTGTAATTGAATTTGCATAACTTCATGAAATACTTACAAACAATGTATAAAAATATGTATATTATAATTGAATTTGCATAACTTCATGAAATACTTACAAACAATTTATAAAAATATGTATATTGTAATTGAATTTGCATAACTTCATGAAATACTTACAAACAATTTATAAAAATATGTATATTATAATTAGATTTGCATAACTTCATGAAATACTTACAAACAATTTATAAAAATATGTATATTATAATTGAATTTGCATAACTTCATGAAATACTTACAAACAATTCATAAAAATATGTATATTGTAATTGAATTTGCATAACTTCATGAAATACTTACAAACCATTTATAAAAATATGTATATTATAATTGAATGTGCATAACTTCATGAAATACTTACAAACAATTAATAAAAATATGTATATTGTAATTGAATTTGCATAACTTCATGAAATACTTACAAACAATTTATAAAAATATGTATATTATAATTGAATTTGCATAACTTCATGAAATACTTACAAACAATTCATAAAAATATGTATATTATAATTGAATTTGCATAACTTCATGAAATACTTACAAACAATTCATAAAAATATGTATATTATAATTGAATTTGCATAACTTCATGAAATACTTACAAACAATTTATAAAAATATGTTTATTATAATTGAATTTGCATAACTTCATGAAATACTTACAAACAATTCATAAAAATATGTATATTATAATTGAATTTGCATAACTTCATGAAATACTTACAAACAATTCATAAAAATATGTATATTGTAATTGAATTTGCATAACTTCATGAAATACTTACAAACAATTTATAAAAATATGTATATTATAATTGAATTTGCATAACTTCATGAAATACTTACAAACAATTCATAAAAATATGTATATTATAATTGAATTTGCATAACTTCATGAAATACTTACAAACAATTTATAAAAATATGTATATTATAATTGAATTTGCATAACTTCATGAAATACTTACAAACAATTCATAAAAATATGTATATTATAATTGAATTTGCATAACTTCATGAAATACTTACAAACAATTCATAAAAATATGTATATTGTAATTGAATTTGCATAACTTCATGAAATACTTACAAACAATTTATAAAAATATGTATATTGTAATTGAATTTGCATAACTTCATGAAATACTTACAAACAATTTATAAAAATATGTATATTGTAATTGAATTTGCATAACTTCATGAAATATTAACAAACAATGTATACAAATATGTATATTGTAATTGAATTTGCATAACTACATGAAATACTTACTAACAATTTATAAAAATATGTATATTGTAATTGAATTTGCATAACTTCATGAAATACTTACAAACAATTTATAAAAATATGTATATTGTAATTGAATTTGCATAACTTATTGAAATACTTACAAACAATTTATAAAAATATGTATATTGTAATTGAATTTGCATAACTTCATGAAATATTAACAAACAATTTATAAAAATATGTATATTGTAATTGAATTTGCATAACTTCATGAAATACTTACAAACAATTTATAAAAATATGTATATTGTAATTGAATTTGCATAACTTCATGAAATACTTACAAACAATTTATAAAAATATGTATATTGTAATTGAATTTGCATAATTTCATGAAATACTTACAAACAATTTATAAAAATATGTATATTGTAATTGAATTTGCATAACTTCATGAAATACTAACAAACAATGTATACAAATATGTATATTGTAATTGAATTTGCATAACTTCATGAAATACTTACAAACAATGTATACAAATATGTATATTGTAATTGAATTTGCATAACTTCAAACAAATAAAATGAAACAAAGCTCTCATAGTCTTGTATATGTTTTAATATCATATAATCCAAGACATGTTTTTATATTAAATGTATATTAAATTTATCTTAAATTTATTTTATGTATAATTTAGACTTTTAAAGAGGAGGGAACAAATATTTACCATTACGAAATTAAAATAATAATTTTACGGCTAAGTATGATTTTTATTTACAAAAATCGATCTAACATCATGTTATTGTTCAAGTTGAGTCAGATTTTCTCAACACATTAATTTATAAATAAATTACTTTAATATAAGTTTTTGGAAAACATATTATATTTTTTTATTATTAAAATACGTGGAGTTATCATTTTTAAGTTGAGGAACATGCCGTTGTCGATAGGAATAAGTGGCAGACATACGCCTTCTCTTGATTCTTTGAACGTGTTTTTTTTTTCATGGAAATGGCACCGGACAAGGCATGAAACCAATTGATGTAAGGAGCTTAAAAATACTACTTCAAGGCCAACAACCAGCCAACGATAAGTGTTAGATTGATAGATTCCCACCCCAAAACAGCAATTATTCCCTCTTTGTCAGAAACATCGATCATTGAATGTGAGGACTAAAGGACAAAACAAGGAAAGCGAGAGTTACAAGGCTTTTAAAATAGAGCCAAGGTCTACTTTCTACTCTTCCTAAAACATATATTGGCAAAACGAAATAATTAGAGACACAATCAAATATACACACGTAAATTTTTATTTGTTAAATTCTACTTGTCATCATTATACTTCTGGAATTAATTGTGGATGTGGTTTTTATAGTTACATCCGTTTATGCTTCGGAGCTTTTTTGATGAAAGTTGACAATTTGTATTATTTAGATTTTAGGACTCCTATTTTCATGTTGGATGTTATCTTCACAACGTTTCGGTCCGCAGGGACTCGCGAGGCCAGGCGTAAAAGTGCTAAGTAATAATCAGTTCTAAGTGACAGTCTTTTGGAGTTTGAATGTTCAATCATCAGATAGGGCGATACTACGAATACAATTACGTAACGAGACGAGAGCAAACTACCCCTGTGGATTAAATAAAGGGTTCTGTTCGAAATTCCGTACAGATTCCTCAATTCGACATAAATATTCTCGAGTTCGGAAAAATGCATCTTAAGAGAGTCGGAGATGACATCGGTCGAAACGTTGTGAGAATAACATTGACAATAAAACAGTAGTCTAAATAATCCAGATCATATATATAGCCGTTTAGTAGTTATAATAGACAGATAGTGGCATTGCTTTAACTTTATGAAAGCCGCGGATGTTGGATATATAGTTGGTTGGTTAGTGTATTCAAGTTATATAAGAAAGTTATATAAGAAAGATTTGTGGCAGTACTATCTGATGTAACATCGTGGTGGTTATAGGCGCTAAAATTAGGCATGCTCAGCTATGAAGATCTTCCAAAAGTAACTAGTGTCCGGGAAATCGATAATATATAGCACGGTAAATAGGATATACTTTAAGAAAAAATCATCGGAGATCTTTTTTCGTAAATGTGCCGTGAATAATCACTCCTTAGTAGAACATCTTCAGCTATCATAAATAATGAATGTATCACATAATTTTACAAATTCTTGCCGTAATATACTTCGCAATAAGGCTTTACTTCAACTTAATATAGTACATGTTTTTCCTGAGAATCTACGACTCTGAAGTTGGATTTAATTCAGAACAACGCTGTACATTATAATACTCAGTAATAAATTATAAAGAAATAATCACATTTTCTTGGCACTTCGCCATAAAAAGTAGTGCATACCAACACCTGTTCTATATTTATTTAAAAAAAGAAAGAAATAATACCAGAACTCATTTGAATTTTCACATGTTTAAACTACCTCCAGTTGTGAGATGCAAGCATTTACATGTGTGTAGTATTTCGAGTTTAAAAACATCTAGCATATGCCGACGCGAAGTTCACGAAAACTGGTTCATGTTCGATAGAAGAACCAACAATATTTGATTGTAAAAACCTTCAATAAATTATAGATCACCCGTGCCCCGTTTGGTCAATATGTGTAAAGCATATGCGTATATATAACAACACATTTATAGGTAACGCTGCACCATCCAGAAGTTACTGCTGTTTGAAACAGACATACCGTTCAAACCACCGTACATATACACAGTGTATAAGAACTACCATTCATCATATATGACGTAACACTGGCTTTGGTAATTATCATTGAATTAATTATGATGTCACACTGCTTTTCAAATCAACGATTCATTACTTATTCTTTTTATTTATTATTTTTTTTTTAATTTATCTACCTCCCACATGTTAAGATGTGATACAAGGTCGGGAAAGTGGGATTAGATAAGCCAGCGCTCGAGAGGTGAGCACTCTGGCCATTTAAAAATTGCCTGGGCAGCCCCGTCGGCATTCCCCGGTAGAGGCGCCTCAGACAGTAAGCAATAAACTTACTCCTCCCCAAAGAGGGGAGTCAAAGCCTGTGAATGTGGACATCCTAGAACTGCACAGGACAGGCATGCAGTATCCATCGGAACAGATACTACACTTTGATCTTAGCCAAAAGGCCAAGAAATTTTCTCAAGTAAACACATATATATATATATATTCCTTTCTTGATAATTGTTACTGTAATCTACCTTATTCCCGACACTATTTTTAGTGATTATAGTGCTAACAGACAGTGTCGCTATAATCAATCCAGAAGCCTCTGGTAACACATTAATGCTGTACTTCCTATAACCACACCCTTTTATTAGCCCCCTTTTCGTTGTTCTATTTCTCTTTCGGCCGTTTATGCACACCATAATAATAATCATCACAGCGAAGCAATATAGCAAGATAACAAGCGAAATCAACAGATTCCGTGTACAATATAGCGAACGAGACATGGGAAAAATAAATACGTAAGATATTCATTAAAAACACAGTGTATATGAGTCTATTTATGTTTGTTTATTGATTAAAACAATCGTCATCTGAGATCTATTTTCCTGACGAAATTTGAAAGACTTCTTTAGTTTAGTTGTGAATCATAATTTATGTGTTTTCAATTTTGAAAACAGGGACAGACAATCAACCGGAAGTAATATAGAATTAGAAGTTGTTATCCAAAAAAAATCAATAAAGCAATAAAGCAAACAATAATAACATCGAACAGTGGTTTTCTTTATTTTATAATGTAACTTTTATGAAACGAAAAGTAAACAGTAATTGTTTTTGTATGATTTAAATGATACAAATAAAATAAATGTTGACTGTTTGTTTGATAAAAATACAAGACAAACTCTTCAAGAGAAACGAAGAGTTTCTGATATTTTTATCAAACAAACAGTAAACATTTATTTTAATTGTATGATTTAAAACTTCATGAAAACGAAAGGTTAATATTTAAAAATAATGGTAAAAATATGTTTTCCCTCAGGTTGTTTGGGTTAGGAGTGAATGTAACTCTTCAAAATTGATTTCTGATTCACAGCTAAACTAAAGAAGTGACAAATTTGATTATTCTAGATCATGATTGTCTAACCGTTCATTACGTCGTCGTGTGACTACATAGTTTGAAATACATTAAGGGATTCAGGGGATCCTAATTCAAACAGAGTAGACTAAATGGTCAAGGCAGAAAAGGGCAACAAGTCTAATGGATTTAACGCTTCAAAATTCTATGTCTCTCGCTTACTTTTGTATTACTTTCAGTCATCTAGGAGCTTTTTTGCCTCTGGACTGCCGAGTAAGGAAAAGTTCTATCGACATTTTCGAAAACACATACCATTCATTACTCGTAGAACAGAGGGTGACCATTGTCTGTCGAGATAAAACTGCCGGCGTCAGTATGCGTGTCTCTATTGGGAGAATCGACTTGAAGAGATTATTTAAGAATTAATTGCAGTATTTTCTACACATTTCATGTTTAAGTAACTTAACCTTTTTTGAGTCATTTGCGATTCCCATTTAAATTTTACCACAATAAAAAATGTTGAATGAAATTATAATTTTTTATCATAATTTGCCTTGTCAAATCTGCCTATATTTATCGCAATTTTACGCTATTATAGAAAATAACACTTTATGGTATTAGAAAATTTGCCGAAGCAATTGAAAAGAAAGAAGAGAGTAAAAAAAAGTGAATTATGATGAGTGTGAAGTGGTTAAGGCCCATCATAATAACTTAACCTTCTTTTTAAATTATCGAAATTTAAACGCGCCATTTCATCGTATGACATATTTTCACAAAGAAATAATAGAACATCAGGAAATTAAACGAAAATCATCAAATCAATAACACAGTCCGTAGTCTTCGCTTCGTGTAAAGATTAAATGTAATAATTATGTTGCGAATTTCCTCTTTTCACATTGCAGCGATTCGTTGGCCGCAATCGTATTGTCTTCTACGTCATCAGAATTATATGGAATTGAGTGACTACTAACGATGCAGAGTTTTAAAGATATAAATTAATTAAATTTAACAAGTACCACCAGTTGTTTGGGTGTTTTACAGTTTCTATGGATTTACACTGACTTTTTTCTTTTCTAGTAAAATATGGGAATGTTTGAAACGATTATCTTCTGCAAGTTTTCCAACTCACCGACGGAATTTACTTCATTTTCTATTAAAGAATCGGAACACTTCAATGTATCTTTCAACTGGCTTTATTCTCTAGGAATTCATTTTAAACAATAAATAAGAACATATCTATAGTTTTCCGAAACTGAACTGTAAATACAGGAAATGAATGCTTGTGTAAACTTATACAAAATAACATAACGCAAACTTCCGTTCAGTACGTGTCCTGAGCAAATGAGGTTTCCTTTGCAAATATACGATAACATTTGAGATGTCACAGAGAGAAACAGATTGGAATGAAACGCGAATCATGATTAATGTCAAAGCCCCCAGGACCTGAATAACATGCCGGTGTAAAGGTGTTGTTTCCACCATTTTGTGTGAGTGTTTCTCAGAGGATAACATATGAGTGCATCGCACAGTAAACAAAATAAACGCCCTTCTTATGCTGTGTTATGTTTGGATTCTTTTCTGCATTTCTCGGTTGTTGGAATTTTTACTAGCTTCACTAGTCTTTTTCCACTCTAATCGACTATCTATATAAATGCTTATAATAACACTGATTTACAAAGAAATTGAGGCAAGTAAAAAAATACCCGTGTTTACCTAATTTGGGACTGCTGAATTCAAATTTAAAATCCGTTTTTACTCATTACGTCTAGTTTTTTAGATATGCATAGTCTGCATATACAGTGCATAAAGGTGTATATGCATTCAGGTCTAATTCTAATATTGTGAGACTGATGGCTTTTTTAGTTATTATGCACTAAATGATAGCATTACCTTATATATATATATGTATATATATATATATATATATATATATATATATATATATATATATATAATTTAGATGAAGAGCAACTATCTAGGCAAATAAGACCCCGGCATTATGGGAGATTTCTGCTGGGGCGAAATACTCCAGATCTAAGAAAACGCACTTCTGACTGTCTGTGGTATTATGAATTGTGTAATTGTGTCATTCAAGTATATTTATTCAATCAGTGTTCTTTATCTATCCTGTTTTATCTGCTATAAGGTTTTGCAACTCTTGAAATATGCACATTTATTCTCTGTTTATATTAAAATAAGACTATTTAAAAGCCAGGAATGCTGGAGGTGATAGAGCAACACTATTTATAAATATTAGTTCAGCACAACCAGATTAGGGTTTTACAGAATTGTCTGTGTTTCTGTTGTTGAATTGATGTTTATATACGCACCTATATTATTATAAGAAGTAGTTTAAGTTAATATTTATATCGCGTCGTATTAACGAACACAAATATGGTTTAATGAATAAAATGGGAAGCTTCATTATTATCAATCTAAACATCTTATTAAAAGCAGTATATATTAATTGAATAAATATTTTTTAAATCACAATTAGTAGCAACTAATAAATACATGAGATATAATCGGAATATAATTTTGAATTGACAGTATTTTAAGGATAATGTAAACTAGAAAAGCTAAGTAATGAAGTAAGGTTCTGTCTAGATTTTGAACACTGTATTATTAATGTATGTAGTTTTCTGCAAGTGAGTGTATATTAAAATGTGTATTTCTGGTAATACAGTTATAGATTTATTCGTGTCAATCTGTGTGTGAGTATGCATATGTTCGTTTAGAAATGATATGCCTGTGTTTGCCATCATGTCCTATGAGCTTATTCGGTAACGTATATATATATATATATATATATATATATATATATATATATATATATGTATATATATACATATATATATATATATATATATATATATATACATATATATATATATATAGGTATTTTCAATAGGTTTTATTTTTGAATAATTAACTGTGTTATTTGTACAGCCTGTATCTGTAAATGCACGTGAGAATGTGTACATGGATTTAAACGTGTGTTTGTGTGTCTTTAGCATGTGTATATAATATATATATTTATATATTCTTTTATGTATGTATATTATATATATATATATATATATATATATATATATATATATTCTGTTATGTATGCGTAAGGCCTGTGTATATATTGCCATCCATTGATCATAGGTGTATTAGTGTGCAAGTCCTCAGTGTTTAAATGAATAAATAAATAAATAAAAATTATGGGGAAGTTGTTTGGGCTAGTTTAAGTGGAAATGAAAGGGACAGGTTTTGACACTTACCCTCTCTCTCTTCCCTATCATAAGCCTTAAGTCAGCCGATTGACTTGTCGTCTTGACTAATTGTGTGTGTGTCTGTGTGGGGGTAGGGGGTGATTGTCTGAAGTCTCTAACTCTGATTCTATCTGGATAATTTGTTTTCATTACTGTCTTACGGCCCTGATGTAGTACAGGTAGTACTGAAACATAATTGCATTTATGTAGGCGATTTTAAATGTGTATATAATGTATATGTATACATACATACATACATACATACATTCATACATAGTACCATAAATATTTAGTATACTTTCAAATTTTCACTTCTTAGACTTCTTATTATTTCTAACTTCCTTTGCACTTTTTTCTAAAGCTCGTCGTATTTATTGTCTAATGTTCGTCTTTATTTCTTTCTTTAGAATCGTGTTCTGCAGATATTTCGTATTTCGTATTTTTTAATTTATATTTCTCTTATGCATCTTTTTCTTATATTTATACTCTTTTGTTCAGACAACGTCGTGCTCTTCTACGGATTCTATCTGAACTTTATCACAACTAGCGATATATTGCTGGATGCTGTTCTTCTGCTGGTGTCATATTACACTGAGTCAATATGTAATTTGAGTCACAATAATTTCATCAAGTGAGTCAACCTGAAATGAAAATGCTAGTGACAGAATATTTGCACAGCACCACAAGCAGTTGTGTCTTGTTTCTGTCAGAAACATCAGATACGCAGAAATAAATTCTGACCATGGATTCAGTCCGGTATTATAGTAGTAAAGGTTTCCTGGTAGTACACAGAACCGACTTGCTTATCAGACAGTAAGCAGCTTGAATGAGCTGCAAATAACTTCGTGTGGTAACTGATACTGATGCACGAATATCCCACGGTCAACACTGCAAGTTAATTAAAATGCTAATTTCCATAAAAGTCTGCTGATGCGAACAAAAATTCCGACTGTAGATGTAAGAAATTCCAGTTAAAGTGTTGTTGACCTTCCACCGCGCGTTGTGATACGCAGCTATGTCATTAATTTAGGCGTCGATTAAGAATTCCTTATCGCGTAGATCGTGAGCACCAAATTCAAATGTTTTGTGTAGTTTTTTTTAAAATCTGGGTTTCGTCGAATATACATTAGACAGAACTGACCATATATGAACAGTGAGTATCAGTTGATACGGACATGTTCTGCGCGCAAACAATAACACCGTCACGAAAACGGAGTTCAAGTTTGGGAAGATTCCGAGAGGACGGCAGAAAATGGGTAGTCGGATACCCTACACCAGGGGCGGGCCACATCCGGCCCGCGAAGGCTTAGCGTCTGACCCGCCACCCTGCTATGCTTTATTATTGCAATCCGGCCCGCGGACCTCCCAGTAAAACTCATATTATTTTGTTACATAGACGTAAAAGTAGGTTACAATTAAGATTTACAGTGGGATAAAAATGTATGAATATCATGTATATTTTATTTTTCTTTAACTATTAAGAGATAAAAATAGAAAAAGAGAAAAAGAGAGGCAAAGACGAAACGCAAGATGAGGAAAAGGCATGAAACATAGAACCTATGTGAGGTGTGTCAAAACGAATGCTGGATCAACTTGCTACTTCCCCCGCCATTATTTTTTATGATTCCAAAATGGCTCTTCGTTGGCGCCTTTTATAACGTCACATACATAAATCTCTTGAGAAAAAATATCAGATTTGTAGAGTGTTCAATCCAATTTTTGTACAATTTATTCATGTAAACAAAATATAGTAATTCTGAGATTTCGTTTTTCACTCCGGCCCGCGATCTCCTTCTAAAAGTCTCATCTGACCCTCACTCTGAAAAGGTTGCCCGCCTCTGCCCTACACAAACGTCGTAAGACGTAAGAGGGTGAAATGTAGTCAAGCTACTGCTGCGTAAAAAGACACAAGAGTAAATTATGAATTTTTATTTAAGTAATGTAATTTATACTAATGCTACAGAGTGCCACGGAGAAAGGGGGTTGGTGAAATGTATCACTAATTAAATAAGTAAACTATATATTAAACCTTTATTGAAACTCCGTATAATAAGATATTTGGAATTGACGGGTAGTGAGACACAGAGCTAACCTGAATACCTACTGGCTGCCAAAAGAGCTCTCATGAACTGAGTTCTAATGAAGGTAGTTGACTATCTATCGGGAAAGGAATGTCCTAGGATATTGATTTGGTGGTTTCGCCAGATTTAACAGGATAAATAAAACTGAGGGGATCGGTGAAAAAATTAGTAAAAGCAATAAAATTACTGTTATTAATTAAAAGGTGTTGAACTAATCCAAGTCTCTACAGTATGATTCTATTCACATTAAATAAAATCGGTTTAATATTTTCATAGTGTGGTAGAATACACAAATAATATTCTACCGTTATTGTAACAACTTATGTAACTCTGCAATAGGAGTGATCAAAAACCCTGATTGTGATGGTGATGATGATGGTGAATGTATAGTTTGTAATTAGTGATGCTATCTCTAATATAACAAAAAATGAACAGTTTAATTTAGGTAACTGGTTTGGTAGTTTTGTTTTACGGCATATCAACCCTTTTTGGGTTATTTAATGCCGAATCTGGTCATTATAGTAAAAGTTTTTATGCTTCAAGTTCTTTATATCTTCAAATGTTTAATCATCGTTTTTGGTTTGGTAGTTTTGTTTTACGGCATATCAACCCTTTTTGGGTTATTTAATGCCGAATCTGGTCATTATAGTAAAAGTTTTTATGCTTCAAGTTCTTTATATCTTCAAATGTTTAATCATCGTTTTTGGTTTGGTAGTTTTGTTTTACGGCATATCAACCCTTTTTGGGTTATTTAATGCCGAATCTGGTCATTATAGTAAAAGATTTATGCTTCAAGTTCTAAAAATAAAATAAAAAAAGGGGAGGGAGAAAGGGAGAGGGGCTGTTGTTTTTGTTTTTGGTTTTGTAGAACATAATTAAGTTTTACAAAAAAAAAAAAAAAAACGTCAATGTAGGTGAATTTCGTCTCAGGGAACCATAGGGCAGCCTGATCTGGTATCACCAGAGGTAAGTGGTAACGTTATGGAAGATCATCTTCGAGGTTTTCTAATTATTTTAGTATTAAGCAGCTATTCTTTAAACTCATTATGCCATAGAATGAAATTAAATGAATTTTAATCTTCTTTATAGATAATTTAATTATAGAATAAAACAATATATATAATATAATATCTTATAATTAGTGAAAACATCCGGATAAAAACTGCAGCTCAATATACTGGATAAAGCGTTAATATTATAATATAAAATGAAATAATAAAATAAGGTGTCACTCAAATTTTATTAAAATTCAAAGTTCAAGCAAAGTATCTTAACGTCCTTAGCTCATGAGTTTTCAAAGATAAATCTTCTCCTCAGAGGACCATTACCATAGTGACATCACTACAGGCAATAAAATTACACTTTAGAGAATCTCTAAACGAGTGACAGTGAGTCGATAGCCCCTACCTTCCTACTCTCACAACGAAGTAGATCTAAGTTAGGAAAACAATGTAGTCTCTCTTCTCGAATTTAAGGAAGTGTTAGCTTTATAATTATAACGAGAAAATCTCTTTAAAATTAAACAACCATTAACTCTCTGTCTCTTTGCGCTTTTCTCTATTCTGCGCATGAAAAAGTATTTAATTTCTGACACATTACGACGATGACGACGGCGAAAATACAACACACTACGATAGCGACAGCAACGATATCGGGGATAGGCTGGCGCATTAGTACACAGACAGCTACTAAAGACTACTGAGAACATTTGAAGTAAGGAAAATTGAAAAAAATAACTTGTGTTTTAATGAACGACAACGTTACATATGTAGGTGGGACTTTTTTAGATCACTGACATATGGAATGTTTGAAAGTTAGAAAAGATAAACTGTCAGGATGATGAGTCAAAAATGATACTTGATACACAACAATGTAATTAGCAGAATTATGTGTTTTGTTTATTAAGCTCAATTAAGTAAATAATTAATTGTAGAGCAGACATTTTGTAATGACATTGATGTCATTGTGTATGTCTGTATGAATGGTAAACACTAGTTTCGAATTCTCCACCACCGGAGGATTTAAGAAATGTATAGTTTTGCAAACATACAACATGTATGACATTTATGCCATTGTGTATGTCTGTATAAATGGTAAACACCAGTTTCAGATGCTCCATCTTCTTATGATTTCAGGAATGTATAGTTTTGCAAACATGCACCACGCAAGTAAATTCTTCAGAATGAAGCGCAATATTTCTTGGCCCGAGTGTTTGACATTCTATTTCACTTTAAGTTCTCCTTCTTCTTTTTATTCTTCTCTTTCTTCTTTTTATTCTTCTCCTCCTCCTCCCCCTCCTCCTTCTTCTTCTTCTTCTTCTTTTTGTCCTGCTTCTTCTCCTTCTTTCTTTTTTTCTTCTTTTTTCTTCTCCTTCTTTCATTTTCTTCTTCTTCTTTTTCTCCTTCTTCTTCTTCTTCTTCTTCTTCCTTTTCTTCTTCTATCACGTTAACAAGTTACACGGACGATTAGTGTCCAGTCGGTGTTATGTTTATTAATCGATTGATATCATTTGTTTAAATGTCAAGACAGCGGAATCAATTATTTGTCCACGTAGTAAAAGGTCATGACTTTTTCATTTATACCATCGTTCCTCTTTTCCTCCTTGGTGAATTGATTCAGAAAGAGGAGGAATATTTTAAGCTTAATATACCAGTTACCAGCTTAAGGTTAAGCAATTTACAAACATAACATATCCTGACCATTATAACTGCATTATCTTATTTTGATTAACATAATTATTATGACGGCATACGAGTCCTGTCTAAAACGTATCCGATCTTAAGCCAGAAAAAATATGTCAAATAAGTGACGTATGCCCTTTGTGCTAGCACCCACATATCTCACCGATCCATCCACTGCCGGAAACACATCTGAAACTCTTTTTTGGAATGGTTTTCATCCCCGCCGTCGCGTTCCGCATTATCTCTTTTTTACACACCCTCTCAGCAACAGCTCAACTCCGAGCAGTTTGGGGCCTGCCAGAACGCTGGTCACTCTCCACTGAGTTGCGGCCATTTTTGAATCGGTTGTACCACTCCTTAATTTGTATTACATCCATCGCATCTTCTCCAAACATCCGCTGAATCTTACGCGACGGCGGAGATGAACACTATTCCAAAAGAAGACTTCTAGAGAGGTGGTTCTGGTAGTAGATGGATCGATGGGCTAAGTGTGTGCCAGCACAAGGGTCCTACTTTTATAGAGGATGTGGGACCCAACCGCTGTCACGTATTTCAAATATTTTTTTCTGGCCTAAGGTCAGATACTTTTTAGATTGGCCTAGTATTTTTTTTAAAAAAAGATTGTTAAACATTAAGCGGCATTGAAGGAAATTATTATAGGGGCATAAAAATAGAAAAATATTATTGTAAATGTTCGAAGTTTCATAAAAAAATCAGTATTTTCACAACTCATAACAAAATACTAAAATATTAAAATTGTTTACGAAGAATCAAACATCCATTTATTTTAGTGTGACAGTGTCGGGAAGCGCCGGTATGAGTTGACCGTGAGCCTACGAAGGTATATAGTGCAATTACTGCGCTAGTATGAATAGATAGGAAGAAAACCTTAAGAATCTCTGAACGGATCGCACAATTGGTAATGAGAGAAAGAAAGCAAATTATTATTTCATGGGCCTATTAAAACGTAAAGAAAAAAGAATAAACTTCTCAAAGTCAATATGAGAGTGACAGCTGAACTCAGTCGGTTAGCGGCTCTCAGAATCGGGTCGCATGGTCTTAAATGGGTCTCCCGAGATGGACGCTGGTTAATTTCCATGCGTGACAGTCCTGATATCTCTCAGCTGTTGTCCGATTCAGACTCCCTATAATAAAGTTATTTGCCAAATATACGAGTGGTTGAGTGAAACGGTCATAAACAAATTTGGCAGCTGTGTGGAAATTAATTTAAGAAACTCCGAATAAACGCAATAAAATTTATTTCTCAGGATTAATTGGAGACCACCGTAAAGAAACGGGTAGAGGCGAAGTATGTCTCGATAAAAGGCAAGCGAGAACAGTTTACAAATACAGTTTTAGTCACAGTCGGAGAGAGAATCAGGAACGTCAGTCAATTACAAGGGTAAGTGGTAAAAGGGCTCGCTCTGTATTTTGCCAACAGAACCCGACATATCAGTTTATGTATGTTATTTTCTCGTCCCGAACTTAGAACACATTTTCGCTGAAAACGATCAAGACGCCCAAGATTATTAGCACCCGTCGCCCCGACCAACACACGCAGTTAAACCTTGATATTATCGATCGGCCTGGCTTTGTAAACAAACCTGTATACATTATTTTTGATTATTTTTTCAAATAATTATTCTTCTAAGAAAACATACAGACAAAGTCGTTCCGGACTTAATTCTTTCCATTCAACTGTTCTACAGACAAGGTTGCTAACCCAACCCTTTTGATTGCTCACTGATCTAAAAAAAACACCACGTGGGAGTGAGTAGTCACTGGACCAGGCGTTTCAACATTGGAAAACTTCATCAGAACGGCAACTTCTCCCGAGCAGTACCAAGTGACCAACCGAATCCAAAACGGCCGAACTGATGACGTCGTGAGGTGGGGAGTGGGGTGTATTAGTACTTTACGCTATTGAATCTTTTATGTTTATTTAATAATGTATAAAATTAATGTTGATTTCCAAAAAACGTTTTAACCACCAGTCTTACGTTTTGTCAACTAGGCTATATCTCATTTAATGTTAAGCATTTAGTAATGTTATCTAGATCATTATATAAGATGGCGTCTATTTTAAGATTTTACGATGCTTATACATTTTTTTTAAGAAATTTAATCCAAATACATTTACTTATTGTTAACATCGAACCTATCTACTGACAATTGAGCTGTCGAACTAGAATTAAATATTAGTTATGTAGAAATATATTTCCCACAGATATTCGAGAAAAGACTCGCTTTGCTATATATGTATATGTCAAAACATGAAATCTATTAGGTAGAAGTGGAAAACTAATCCTTGAAAATGTCAGCATAATTGTAATTGATCAAAGTTCCAATGATATTTAGACCTGCGCTCGAAAGTGCAACGAATTAGGGTTGGGCACTGTAGAAAACTGCGTATCGAACCACGGAGATCCAAAACATCAGTGGCATCTTCGACCCACCGTGCGGACAGAGCCTCGCAAAGAGATGTTTTTATATATCTAAAAGAAAAGTCTGGAATTACGATAGATCTAACAATTTATACCCCTGGTCTTATAATTTTGATCAAGTGTATATATGTCATTTTATAAAAATGTAAATTTCTGAATAAAATGTTTTGAATATAGCTTTTTGTTTCCATAACCTTTTATATTTTAGTATTGATAAACTTATGTTGGAGTGGTTTGAAATATATTCTAAAAAAGTTTTCTTTTAAAAGATGTTCAAGTGATCTTAAATTTTTTATCATGAGTGTATCCAAGAGAAGAGTCTACACATTCAATCTGCACAGTTTCCGTTGAAAATCTCGAACTGAAACGTGAAAGACTAATCGATGGACTGACTGAATCCCTCCTAGAGTTTTATGGATGCATCTAAGAAAATCCAACTTTTCCACGGGGAAAACTCGACAAACGGATTATGTTTAAAGAAGGATTGATCAGGTTGGAAACACAATACTGTAGCCACAAAACAATAGAGGATCGATGTGGCAGTCTTAGCTAAAAATAGTAAAATAATAATAAATGAATGTGATAGATCGGGTAAGAAGAGACTTGACAGGCAAGAATGAAGGAGACCACTAAGATAAAGCTAGATCATGCAGAATAGAAGAGAATAAACAAAACAGATTTCTAAAGAAAAACACGGAGACAAAACTGCTTGTTTTTGTTTGTTTCACACTGGACTTGAATAGAGTTTGGGAAACCTAGTTGAAAATAATGCATTTATAACCGATTTTTTAAAAGAATCCCTTAAAACAGGTAAATGAATATGAAGTTAAATCAAGTTTAATAACAAAAATAGCAATGTGCAATAAGCCATGAAAACGAACAGTTCGAAGATGTGTACATCTATATACTGTCTGGATGTTTCAAGTGGGGATGATAGATATCGTCACTAGCGGAGCAGGAATACTTACAGAAAATACTACTTTTCTACCAATGAGACGGAAGTGACTATGGAACATCCTTTGCTGGGTTCCGTGGAGATCACGACTTGGCACTGGAGTGATAAACTCTTCCAAGGGTATATTTAATTTCTGGTTGATGCTGTTTTAAGCCAGAATTATATCACTCACATCATCTGCTGCTCAAGTGAGGGATAATTATCCAAAGATCAGCGACCATGATACATCTAGATTTAAACTTTTCATCATCTGCAGGCTGACAACGTCTTCTATCAACCTGTTCCACAGTTCAGCGATTCAAACCGAAAAATACGCTGAAATCCACGTTACCCACCCCACTTCATATCAAAACAAACATGTCATTACAAAAAATAAAATACAACCTAAACCTGACACCCAACAAAAACACCTTCGCTTCCGCCCTTGAGGTTTGCATTCACAAATATGCGGAGACGTAGAACCAACATCAACGACGTAGAAACTTTTCTCCTGACAAATTCGCCGGATATCCTAGCACTAAGTAAAACAAACAATCAATCTTAAATCTCCTCTCACCACTTTGACATGACTAATTACCTCCCACTCTACCGTAAAGACTCTGACAAACATATGCACGGGCTAGGAGTGTATGTTCGGAACACCCTCCCCCTGACTAAAGTACATAGGTTGGAATCGGATGACCAAGACTACATGTGCTTTAGATTGACTTTACATCACAGCGTTAGTTACTTATATTTATTATACCGTTCACCTTCGACCCAGGACTGCGCCCTGCTAAATTCGGTCTCTGAAAGCATAGATAGAGCACTCTCACTTGACTCGAATGTCAAGATACATGTATTAGAGGATTTTAATGCATGACTTGTTGGGATTCTCCAGCCTCACTGACGCAGCCGGCAACTCTACTTATAATTTTTCCTGAGCTCACTTCCTCTCTCAGACTGTCGATTTCCCGACCCGCATCCCCAATCGTGTAGACCAGTAAGCCTCACTTCCAGACCTTTTCTTGACCTGAATGCCCTGGGCTTGTGTGACGAAAGCTCATAGCCCACTAAGGAATGCTGATCACATTGTGCTAATAATTCATATCACGCTAAAAGGTCGTCCAAAAGCTGATGAGCCGTTGCTGAAAATAACGAGATACTAAGAGCAGGCTGATTTTGAGCGAATCAGAGATCACATCAGCGACGCCCCATTGACGGAAATCCTTCGCCCTTCCTTCTCACTAGTGTGCAAATGAGTTAACTGAATAAGTCAAAGCAAGCATCGAAGCCTATGTCCCCATGCGAATATTCTTTATCATGGGCCACTCTCCCTAATGGTTCACCTCGAAATGTGTAGCTGCCATTGCTGAGAGGCAGCAAGCATTCTGTAAATTCGGCCGCTATAAGTCAGCTACTAATATACAGACATTTATAGAGTCAAGAAATAATTAATAAGTAAAAAAAAGTAAAGGTATATTGAGTTAACAAAAAAACGCATTCAGTCACAGAAACTAGGTACTCGCGATTTCTGGAAAATCTACAATAGTGAACAATGGTCAATCAACGATCCGCTACTATCTAAGCACAATGATGTCGTTTGCACAGCAACTGATGAGGCTGAACTACTTGCCCAGCGTTTTGCCTCCAACTCAACTTTGGACTCAGAAAACCACCCTTTCCCATGGTTTCCATTGCGGACGGAGGCCACACTTGATGGCCTGGTCTCACCCCATACCAGGTCAGAGACATCATAAAAACCTTGATCCCTCCAAAGCTTGTGGGCCTTATACCTGCAATAGTAATGAAAATGCTCTGCTGAACTGCCCCTTGTCCTCTGCCAACTCTACAACAAATGTCTCGCAGAATCTTGCTTCCCCGAAAGCTGGAAAATTTCCTCTGTGGTACCAGTCTACAAGAATTCTGGGAATAGAACTGATCCTGAGAACTATCGCCCAATAGGTCTACTCTCGATCTTTTCAAAAATCTTTGAATCCTTAATCAGTCTAGCGATAGTCCGGCACTTAGTTTATACTAAAGTCCTTTCTGAGTGCCAGTATTGGTTGAATGGATACTGTTCCGGACTTTGGAACCAAATATGTCGAATTCCAAACCTATTAGCTTTATCATGGTATTTTATACACTAATACTAGCGAAATTCAACTCAGAGCTTTGATAAAAATGACAACTTGTGTTCAATATATTATTTCTCGTTTTTTTATGGAAAGATTATCCAAGCGAAGAGTGATACAACAGAATTGAATGGTCCGGTATCCCATTTTTTTGTTGTCTACATAACTCTTGTCCAAAGACACGAACTACCTAGAGAATTATATAGCTCTTGTAGCGAAGTATTATGGATCTTCTTTTCTCGTTGTCAGTTCCGATTCCTCAACTGTTACTTGACAAAAAACTTCGATTTCATATTAAGTGTATTCTAATTATTCAGAATAGTGTCGCAACGTATGTTATTTCTAAGTACGTGATAGTCTTTTGGTGGTTCGAGGTTCAATCCTCAGTACGGGCGATGCTAAGAATACAATTATGAATTACTTTTACGAAGTGCTACCCGCTCATAGAGAACGCTACCGCCGTGGATTAAATAAGAGTTTCCGTTCAAAATTTATTACATATTTCCGAGTTCGACATAAAGATTCCCGAGTTCGACATAAAGATTCCCGAGTTCGACATAAAGATTCCCGAGTTCGACATAAAGATTCCCGAGTTCGACATAAAGATTCCTGAGTTCGTCAAGATGCATGTGAGGAAGTTATATATATTAACAAACATCTTTAAATCATAAGATACGTTTGATAATCTGCGTTGAGTTAAACATTGAGAAAACTAACATTTCTATCAGTTAACCCGCCTTTTTCACATTCAAATGCTTTGCGCATGAATTTAGTTTAAACTTAGATAAGCAAAGTTTAACAGTATAATAAGTAACTAACGAAGTAGCTTAGTGTTCCTTTAACAATTGTTATATCAGTTGGAAAGCCTTAATATTCCCACCCAAAACATTAAATATATCCATAATTTATATTAGAACGACCCTTATTAGTGTCATACTTTTCGAGAAGGTGTAAACTATATTCCTTGAATAGTGAATTCTTGAAACCCAGTGTTCTTCGTGATGAAGAAACAGTCTCCTAATAGCTCTAAAAAGAATAAAAGTCTTTATGTATTCTTTATATTTCTGCGAGTTACCTAACTTCATAGTTGATGCCTTTTTAAAATAAATGTATTTATGTTAATAAGTGTCTCTAATAAAAATACAGTATAGAGAGCGAAGAAATGCTTTACGTCGCAAGCTGGTTTGCTGGTTCGTGAATTCTAACTGATATCATGAATTCTAACTAATATCGTAAATTGATATCGTTATTATTTTGTCTCACTCGTTCTTGTGCGTTTACGTTCCGTGTATATAAACGAGGAACTGTCACGCCCAACGTTATTTGGTGTTGTCTCTTAATATGTTACTCAACCCAAAATAAGCTATTTACGCTATTTTTCCTCAACATGATTAAAACATCCTAGTTCTTTTCCGGCCTTTTCTAACAGAAGTGCGTTCATTATGTTAGAGTAAGAAATACGGTGAGAGACAGGAGGAGAAAGAGAGACGTAAAAAATATAGTTTGTTATTACGCATCTGGAATCATGAAAATTAGAACATGAATTCTGGTACCATTAATGATGATGGTAACCATATAAGTTCATTTGATAAGAAACAGTAATATTAATAAATAAACCAATACTAATTTCAAATTAGGGAATAATATGGACAATTCAAATATTTCAGATTTGCATTGAATTTGATCCATAGTCATTAGACACCAATTCAGCAAGATTTCAATCTCTTCTTAAGACCTCTTAAAATTAGAATCAAAATGGTCGTTTTTGCTAATTATACTTAGTTGATAGACTTATTGAATAACTTCACTCCGATTAACGATAATAGCTTTCTAACAAAAATAGTTATTTCTTAATATTCCATTATTAAATTCCATGATTTGTTTTTCTGGCATCCTGTTATAAAGTGTTGCTAAAAGATAATCATCAACTGAAAACTAGTGTTTGAAAAAAATGTTAAAACACTGAATATTTACCGACCAATGGTAATAGCTTTTCAATTAAAACAATCAAAATAAACGTTTATTAGTGAAAATAAGGAATACATAAATGAAATAAACATAAAACACGGCTATATTTAACATATAATTAGATATATAAAAATATACATATAATGAAAAAATGTATTATCTACATAACCACAATGGACTTTTATAAATTCAAAAAATCCTGCATTGACTGAATCAGTCATTTTTAATAGTTTCTGGTGGCACTTCTCTTGCTGCAGTATTAAGTCTTCCCATTAGTACGTTTTAGACGAAAATTGACGTCCATTGGTATAAACATCTAGTCGATGATAGATCAAACAGTTCCTATTGGGTTAAAATCGGGGAACCATAGATGCCAGATCATCAGCTTTAAACTTTTGATGTCAAAAGATGCTAAGAACGCTCGAGTGGCATATACAGAGTGACAAGAAGCATTTTCTTGAATGAAAACAAAATTCCTTAGTCGAGCAAGATTTATATAATCTAACCAAAGTACCGGATATTTTCTCAAGAGATTGAACTAGGAAGCAGACGTAATATATACTCCATCCGGGTACTCTTATGAAGCTAACAATCTATTTCAAATGATACCCGCCCAGATCATGACTCTGTAACCTTTTTGTTGTAAATTGTAGCTTTGGTAACTTTCATCTCTGGAATAAAAACATCCTTTTGCCATCAGATCCATCAAAGGATCCCGGATCTCATCAGTGAACAGAATCTTACGTATATCCATTTTCCTATAATTGTTTTGCCATTCTACTTTCAAATGTTTGTGTTATTATATGAGAATAGGCTTTGTAAGTGGAACTTTCACAGAAGCTAGTGTTTGAAGAATTGCATTCCTTGGTAATGTTTGTATGTCATGACACTCAGGTGATGTGAAGATTGATTTGCTATATTGTCCATATTTTCTACGGAGTTGACGACAAATATTCCTCAAATCCCTGTTGATGACAGTCTTTGACATTCCAGCTTCTGATTTTTTTTACTTTGGAAAAGGTCTTTCAGAAATCTTGTTTACAATATCATCATGACGACGTATTCATTTTAACGTAATTACACTAGAGGAGGTCTCTTTAGCCGTTTTATAAATTATAATTTTGTTTATTTTCTCAGTTATTTTGAACGATCGATTGTTGTTAAGAAGGGAAAAAGCTATTATATCTGGCCACCCTGAACTTAAAAAAGCACGTTAATGACTGTATGCACTATTTATAACAATATGTAAATCAATCAAACAATGTTATCATAATATCAATTAAATAATGTGATCATAATGTGCCAGAATTTCCGTGAAACACTTGCTAAAATTTATTAACAGAATGATGAATAAATTAAATTTATATTAGAAAGCTATTATCGCCAGTCGCAGTGTATCAGGAAGGCCGGGTTCAATACTCAATCAGTCGTATACCAAATACAGAAGAAATGGTACTTAATGCCTCCTAGTTAAACAGTCAGCATTATAAGGTGAGGCTCAATGGTAAGTGGAGTAATGCTAAGAAAGGAGTGGCACCATCTGTTGGACTTCGATATAGTAGATTATTAGAAAGGATCCTTGGAGTCGCCCTCAACTATGGTCGACCATATTACTTTACTTTTACTTTAGTTTGTTTTATAGAAATCGCCCCAGACATAGAATGAAGCCGCTGGCTGTAAGGAGATAAAAATAGTACTTCAGGGTCAAAAAGAAACCAGCGACAAGTTTTAGATAGATAGATGCAGACCTAGAAGAAACAATTTTTCTCCCATTTTGTCAGAAACATCTTTCATCGAATGTAAGAAGTAAAAGACAACATAAGGGAAGCGAGAATTGCGACGGTGTTGAAAGTAAACTTAAGGTCTACTTTCTATTCTCCTAAATAATCGCTATATTTTTTAATAATTGTTTATATTGATTAAAAAAGTATAAAAATTTACAAACATAAGGGAAGCGAGAATTGCGACGGTGTTGAAAGTAAACCTAAGATCTACTTTCTACTCTCCTAAATAATCGCTATATTTTTTAATAATTGTTTATATTGATTAAAAAAGTATAAAAATTTACAAACATAAGGGAAGCGAGAATTACGACGGTGTTGAAAGTAAACCTAAGATCTACTTTCTACTCTCCTAAATAATCGCTATATTTTTTAATAATTTTTTATATTGATTAAAAAAGTATAAAAATTTACAAACATAAGGGAAGCGAGAATTACGACGGTGTTGAAAGTAAACCTAAGATCTACTTTCTACTCTCCTAAATAATCGCTATATTTTTTAATAATTGTTTATATTGATTAAAAAAGTATAAAATTTACAAACATAAGGGAAGCGAGAATTGCGACGGTGTTGAAAGTAAATCTAAGATCTACTTTCTACTCTCCTAAATAATCGCTATATTTTTTAATAATTGTTTATATTGATTAAAAAAGTATAAAATTTACAAACATAAGGGAAGCGAGAATTGCGACGGTGTTGAAAGTAAATCTAAGATCTACTTTCTACTCTCCTAAATAATCGCTATATTTTTTAATAATTGTTTATATTGATTAAAAAAGTATAAAAATTTACAAACACAAGGGAAGCGAGAATTACGACGGTGTTGAAAGTAAACCTAAAATCTACTTTCTACTCTCCTAAATAATCGCTATATTTTTTAATAATTGTTTATATTGATTAAAAAAGTATAAAAATTTACAAACACAAGGGAAGCGAGAATTACGACGGTGTTGAAAGTAAACCTAAAATCTACTTTCTACTCTCCTAAATAATCGCTATATTTTTTAATAATTGTTTATATTGATTAAAAAAGTATAAAATTTACAAACATAAGGGAAGCGAGAATTGCGACGGTGTTGAAAGTAAATCTAAAATCTACTTTCTACTCTCCTAAATAATCGCTATATTTTTTAATAATTGTTTATATTGATTAAAAAAGTATAAAATTTACAAACATAAGGGAAGCGAGAATTGCGACGGTGTTGAAAGTAAATCTAAGATCTACTTTCTACTCTCCTAAATAATCGCTATATTTTTTAATAATTGTTTATATTGATTAAAAAAGTATAAAAATTTACAAACACAAGGGAAGCGAGAATTACGACGGTGTTGAAAGTAAACCTAAAATCTACTTTCTACTCTCCTAAATAATCGCTATATTTTTTAATAATTGTTTATATTGATTAAAAAAGTATAAAAATTTACAAACACAAGGGAAGCGAGAATTACGACGGTGTTGAAAGTAAACCTAAAATCTACTTTCTACTCTCCTAAATAATCGCTATATTTTTTAATAATTGTTTATATTGATTAAAAAAGTATAAAATTTACAAACATAAGGGAAGCGAGAATTGCGACGGTGTTGAAAGTAAATCTAAAATCTACTTTCTACTCTCCTAAATAATCGCTATATTTTTTAATAATTGTTTATATTGATTAAAAAAGTATAAAATTTACAAACATAAGGGAAGCGAGAATTGCGACGGTGTTGAAAGTAAATCTAAGATCTACTTTCTACTCTCCTAAATAATCGCTATATTTTTTAATAATTGTTTATATTGATTAAAAAAGTATAAAAATTTACAAACACAAGGGAAGCGAGAATTACGACGGTGTTGAAAGTAAACCTAAAATCTACTTTCTACTCTCCTAAATAATCGCTATATTTTTTAATAATTGTTTATATTGATTAAAAAAGTATAAAAATTTACAAACACAAGGGAAGCGAGAATTACGACGGTGTTGAAAGTAAACCTAAAATCTACTTTCTACTCTCCTAAATAATCGCTATATTTTTTAATAATTGTTTATATTGATTAAAAAAGTATAAAAATTTACAAACACAAGGGAAGCGAGAATTACGACGGTGTTGAAAGTAAACCTAAAATCTACTTTCTACTCTCCTAAATAATCGCTATATTTTTTAATAATTGTTTATATTGATTAAAAAAGTATAAAATTTACAAACATAAGGGAAGCGAGAATTGCGACGGTGTTGAAAGTAAATCTAAGATCTACTTTCTACTCTCCTAAATAATCGCTATATTTTTTAATAATTGTTTATATTGATTAAAAAAGTATAAAAATTTACAAACACAAGGGAAGCGAGAATTACGACGGTGTTGAAAGTAAACCTAAAATCTACTTTCTACTCTCCTAAATAATCGCTATATTTTTTAATAATTGTTTATATTGATTAAAAAAGTATAAAAATTTACAAACACAAGGGAAGCGAGAATTACGACGGTGTTGAAAGTAAACCTAAAATCTACTTTCTACTCTCCTAAATAATCGCTATATTTTTTAATAATT
This sequence comes from Sepiola atlantica, assembly GCA_963556195.1. NCBI lineage: Eukaryota > Metazoa > Mollusca > Cephalopoda > Sepiida > Sepiolidae > Sepiola > Sepiola atlantica. The sequence continues at coordinate 232,623,353 of OY744516.1, read as the reverse complement.
GTTTATATTGATTAAAAAAGTATAAAAATTTACAAACACAAGGGAAGCGAGAATTACGACGGTGTTGAAAGTAAACCTAAAATCTACTTTCTACTCTCCTAAATAATCGCTATATTTTTTAATAATTGTTTATATTGATTAAAAAAGTATAAAATTTACAAACATAAGGGAAGCGAGAATTGCGACGGTGTTGAAAGTAAACCTAAGGTCTACTTTCTACTCTCCTAAATAATCGCTATATTTTTAAATAATTGTTTATATTGATTAAAAAAGTATAAAAATTTACAAACTTCACCGCAGGTTTTTCTTATTTAGATGTTTGAACATCTGGGGAAGAAGATGCGGCGAACCCGTGTATAAGATTTAAAATTAAAATTCTATTACAAACTGAAGCCTGTCCGACGGACGGACGGGTAGACTCTCTGATATAGAGATGCATGTGCACATCTATGTATCACAAATCAATTAATCAACAACAGTATCGCGTTCAACAAAATTAAAAGCAGGTGTGTGTAACCGGAAAACAGTAAGACGGGCTTCAGAGAAGACGTGTACCCGCAATGGGAGGATCGTATTTAAAACTGCATCTGTGATGGATGAGATAGATACTTCATTAAAAAGACGTTAGTTTTAATTAAGTTGGCATGTTCTGCAAAACACTACATTGGATGGGATTAGCTAACGCAAATATTTCAAGCATTACTATCAACAATGGTACTTGTAGATTTGTGGGAAGACAGGAAACAATCTTTCCTCACCGAATTGAACTGTCTAAGAAACCTAAATTGTGCACATACTTCACAATCAACTAGCAAGCATACCCGCCCAGAACGGCTTAGTAATAATGGTGCATGCATAAAAACGCTAAGCCCCTGAAGTGCTTAGTACACAAAATACTTCCAAATATTTAACAACACACTGATATGAAAAACAGGGGGAAATAGAGATTACACAACTAAAGTTATGGGCGTCGAAAATCATTATCATTGTGATGTTACTATTCGGCTCAGGGTCTCTATAAGAATACACAATTTTGTGAAAGTTGAGAATATAACAATGCTGCTACTAATAATAATAATAATAATAATAATAATAATAATAATAATAATAATAATAATAATAATAATAATAATAATAATAATAATAATAAAAAGACGATACGGACAGATTCTATGTGAAAAGAAACGAAAGGGGAAGAAAACTCGTAAGTATAGAAGACTTTTTGGAAGACACAAAATAGAGCTAGAGAAATACATAAGCCAGAACACAGAAAGGCTGATCACCGCAGCAAGAGACACCATCCCAATGAACAACTCGAAAAGCTCCGAAACACGAAACAAAAAGACAAAAAGAATAGTGGGAAGAAAAACAACTACATAGAGGTTTCATAAGAATTACAAGAGAGGAGACTAACCGGCATTCCTAGACATGGCTAAGAGCAGGACAACTGAACAGAGAAACGGAATCTCTACTCACAGCTGCACAGAACAATGCAGTTAGGGCCAACTACATTAAAGCTAAAATAGATAAAACCCAGGAAAAAAGTAAATGCACATTTTGTGGGAAAAGAAACGAACCAGAAAATCACATAATAAGTGAATGCAGCAAAATAGCTAAAAAAAATACAAGAACAGACACGAGTGCGTGGGGAAAGCAGTACACCGGGAACTATGTAGACGACTGCCTTTAACACACGGTGGAAAATGGTACAAACATAAACCAGAGACAGTACTGGTAAACTAAAATCACAAAATCTTCTGGTACATGGAAGTGCAGACAAATAAACTCATACATGCAACTAGACCGGATATCATCAAAGGAAACAAGAAGGACACATCGTAATAAATGTTGCTGTTCCAGTAGACCACAGAGTAAAGATCATGGGACGGAAAAACTAAGCAAATTCAGGGAACTTGCCAGAGAATTGAAAGGGATATGGAGCATAAAGAAAATCAATATAATAGCAATAATCGTAGGAGCACTAGGAACAGGTCCCAAAACAACTGAAAAAAAAAACTGGAAGAAATGTGAATCAAATAGATCACTGAGGCAATACAAAGGACAGCAATGATGAAAACATCTGCAATCTTAAGGAAATTTCTCGAATGCTAAAACCAGTCACATAGGAAGAAAATAAAAACCTATGGAGAACATCAGCACATGAATGTAGTGTCTTACATTTGGAAACAACAACGTGTATCATCTTGCATTGTGTAATTATCTCCCTTTGTATATTTCTCTTGCATATATAAACGAATGCTGAGGAAGATCGCTCTCTTTAGAAGAAGGTCTCGGAAGCGTAAACATCAAACCATGTCTCTCTTTCTTATTCATTCTACGTTCTCGCTTCGCATTGTATGTATAAGTGTCTATTATGTCGCTAGCCGAATATTAATAGATTCACATAACAATTGACAAGCGAGAACATTATAATGAACACAAGGAAAAGAAACTACAAGAAATTACAAAAACTGAGCCCCCCCCCCCGCCCCCAAAAAGAAAATAAATAAAAGTTTATTGCACTAGTCCTGGATAATATTACACAAAATAGTCGTAAATGGTCAAGGCGGATGAGAAAACCGAGGAAGAATACCACCTCAACTGGAACAGTTCGAATAGAACTCAGGCTTTGTGAAGACGTATTGCCACCCAAAGACCAGGGGAGACCAATGGTCGTTACTAGCGACAAATCAATGGTAAGCGGTTTTTGCGATAATGTATAGTAATTTGCAATGGTTATCAAAAAAGGTGGAGAGCACTAACAATCTAGGGAGGCTTGTTGTCACTCAGACTCTAGGAACACCACCGGTTATTATCAGTGAGCAATCACTGATAATGACTTGTGTGAGAATTCCTAGTGAGTATAAGTAATAATAATAATAATAATAATAATAATAATAATAATAATAATAATAATTGAAATAATAATAATAATAATAATAATAATAATGATAATAATAATAATAATAATAATAATAATAATAATAATAATAATAATAATAATAATAATAATAATAATAATAACGGGATTACTTGTGACAGCCGAACAAAACAACGCGATAAAAACAAACTATATGATAGCCGAAATTGAAAAAAAAGCATAGAAACAGTACAACTATTTATCCACAGAAGCGAAACGTTAAATCATATAATAAGTAAATGCAGCAAAGCATTCCATTAGGATCACAAATACAGACACGCATCCCATGTGGATGAAAATGCACTATGAACTATGTAAACGTTTTTACTTCGAACATTCAGATAAATAGTACAGATACACACCAAATCTAATAGTTAAACATGAACAGTATGACATCAACTGGGACATAGAAGTAGAAACGCACAAACACACCCAGCATGGAGATCGGGCGTGATAATAATCACCAAAAAGTTTTTTTAGAAAGAAGCAGAAAACTAAGCTAATGCATGAAACTATGCAGACATGAAAAGAATATGCAACATGAAGAAAATTACTATAATACCAGTAATTATATGACCACTAGAAACAGTTCTGAAAAAGAAAACTAGAAAAAAGAAGAGAAATTGGAATCAAGGGGGGGGGATTGATACAACACACTGTACTATTGAAATTTCAAAGAAAACGCCCTGAGTACGGAAACAAAACCACATAACTAGACAATACCGATCAACGACAGTTAAGTTGAAATAGAAATATAAATAAAAAAATGTTTATAACGTACACTGCACGAACAAAAGAAGACATTGAATTTGAATTTCACTTAAATGGTGTTTAATCGCTACGTATCAAATTTAATGCAAATCTTAAATGTTTTGATTTTCAAATGGGAGGTTTGTCCCATTATATGCCCCTGAAAAAAAGTGAATTGTGTGTAGCATATGTTGGGGTGGTTCCGATCGCCAAAGTACATATATCCCGATTCACATGGTGCGTCCACTTCGTCGACAGAATCAGCTGGTCGAATTTCTGAAGAGATAATGGTAAGTTTCCCATATTCTCTTCTGCCTGTTTTTGTCCATAACACATTTCATAAACATTATTAATCAAGAGACATCGAACAAACTAAATCAGGTTTTAAAAATAACTTTTGAGTGTTATTTTGTTTTCGTAGCATATATGTACAAGCATAAAACACCAAATTCCCTTGCCATGGGATAGAAAGGAAGCAGCTATACAAACCCACTGCTTTTTCTTCCCGTTTAGTCGAAAGAGACACATGTTCTTCCGGTCATTTGTCGCGTATAACTGACGGGTTACTTTATGTGTGGCGTCACTGCCGAGACACGAAGCTTTACTCGAATTCTAATTAGAAAATGAAATTCTACCTATTTTTTTTTTACCTTACGTGGAAATTGACCATATTAACCCGATCATCGGGGCCCGTGATATCACCGAGGTTAAGCGACTTTGAGCTTGGTCAGTACTAAATGGGTGACCATGTGGAAATGGCAGGTTCTTTATGAGCTCTCTGTTTGTCTCGACAATGTTTCCAGTTGTTCTGGACTTCTTGCCACTAGATTCTAACCGTTCCGATGCCTGAGAGGTGTGCTTGGATATTGCGCAAACCTTCCTGCACAATTACACGCGCAGAAGCCCTTACATAGGGTATCCATTCCCTCCCAAGAGGTGATGGATGAACCCGATCTTTACACACCCACATCTGAATATTATTACACTTGTCCATAGAAATATAAAAACATATACACAAACCTAATTTTATCTCAATAGAGATATATAAACTTTTCTGTATTGTCTTTATGTTTATGTTTTATTTTTCACGATCTCCTCCTATAAATAATAATCTATTCTTAAATTATATGAGCCAGACTACTTGAATAATTATTTTGTTCAATTCTGATCAAATAGAATAAACATAATCAGCACGTGTCTATTTGCGCTTTATATGCATACGCAGTAAATATAACGTTTTACGTCGGTTCATATCATTCATAGTTTCGAAATGACATGATACGAATAGACATATTAATAAGACGTTAAGTTCTTGAAAAAGAGATGTACGGGGTGTTAAGCGACTCAAGGGAAACACTTTATGTCGATTGAGGCCGTTTAAATCGATTATTTTTCCATATACTTACAATATATGTCACTTTACTTACATCCCATTACATCCAAAAAATTGAGTTGTAAAATATCAAATATAGGAATCAATCCAGGAATATTATCCACAGAAAAAAAGGACATAGGATCCTTATACACTACTGAGCGACATTATTTCTTCCTGCTCTTATATATATATATATTTCTTCCTGCTCTTATATATATATATATATATATATATATATATATATATATATATATACTAGCAGAGCTACCCGGTGTTGCCCAGGTTAGAGTGTAGAATAGCATCATATGCAACATAATGGTAGGGAGAGTTTACTTTAACAGCAACGTTGATGCTATCAGCTAGATATCTTACCTACCAAACTATACAGATATGTTAATACTCTTAAACTAACGGTAATAAATAGATTACTTTCATTGTGTAACATGTTTGAAAATTGGTATTAGCTTCTTTAAGGAAGAGCAAGACACGCAAAAAAATTCTATGTTCGCATGCAAATTGTGCATGTGAATACAATCATATTGAAAGTGTATATCTTCGTTTTTAGGGACATGCACAGACAGCGAGGTGCTCTTTTTGATATATATATATATATATATATATATATATATATATATATATATATATATATATATGTTTCATTTGAATCAAAGGGAAAAAAGCTTTCAGTAGAGGGGTTGAGCCACCGAGGACCATCTTAATATTATAAAAATTTGCTGATATTTTGGCAATAGATATCATTTTTGTTCAGTTACCAATCGTTTAAATTTCATTTGTATCAAAAAGAAAAGCAGTTTTCAGGAGGGTTGGTGCCTCTTAATATTATAATAATAATATAATATTAATATTATAAAAAATTGGTGAAATTTTGAGAATAGTCAGTCATTTACCTATGGTTTTAATTTCATTTCAATCAAAGGGAAAATAGTTTTCAGTAGGGGTTCGTTCTTCCTCCCGGGGATTCCCTTCGTTAAAGTGATATATTTCTTATACAGCCTATGATCTCCACTGAGAGGTCAGTAACCCACATGGTAATTTTCTGTCTAGCGGTTTGTGTGAACATAAGACACAAAGAAAAGGGGCACATACACACACGCAGTTACTATTTTATATATAAATATATATATATATATATATATATATATATATATATATATATATATATGTATCTATATATATATATATATATATATATATATATATATATATATATATATGTAACATAATGTCGATTTAGTGTAGTCTGTATCATCATTTGTATAGACATTAACGAGTCTAGGTTCTTGTGCGACTTTTAATACATGATTATTTGAAAAAATTAAAAGTGAAATTATTAAATTTATAAACAAGCATTGGACACAGTAAGATATGTCAATTCTTCTGCATATTCACTAAATCTTTAACAAAATAATTCATTTCTCATGAAGAAATGACAATCTGCTGAAGTATTCTAAAAATATGACACAGGCTATTTTCTATTAGTCAGGAAACGCAAGAAAGCAGTGCGCAGGTCTAAAAATATCAAATGTTTTCTCTCTATGTTTCATGCTATAACACGCATTCTTATTCTATCTATAAGGATGTGGTATGTATATGGTCAAAATATCGACCGAAAACAGTTAAGTTTCTAGTGCCACCGTGAAACCAAATGTATCGATGGAAGAGCAAACTAATATTTAATTGTCTTTAAAATAAAAATGTATATCATCTCATATACGTCACTGAGCAGTCTCCACTCATTTATCTTATGCTAAAACACTGAATAACATTCACTATATATATATATATATATATATATATATATATATATATATATATATATATATATATATACACATATGGCTGAATTTATGTAATCAGTTGACCATAACAGATACTGTCGGGTTCATGCAGCGAGCAGACTGGACCTGTGAGCATCAGTCTGTCATAACGTAAAGTGTAATGATGGCAAAGAAGGTGGCTGTAAGTATATATTTCGATATATATATATATATATATATATATATATATATATATATATATATATATAAGGTAAGAAGGTCAGATTATGAGAGCATCAGTAGAAACTTTTTTCATTTTGGTTTTCATCTGTATTAATTAGTGAGGAAATGGTAATTAGTAAATAGGATATTTTTCGGAAGGGGTAAAAACTAATGATACAATAATCATTTAAAATATAATGCCAAATAAATGTTCAATAGGAGAAAAAAATTAATAAATAAATAAATAAATAAAATGTATATATATATGTATATGTATTGTGTGTACATATATATGTGTGTGTATTTGGAGATATATATATATATATATATATATATATATATATATATATATATGTCTGTGTGTGTATGTATATGTATGTGGGAGGTTCGGACGCTGAGCGCTGTAGTTCCAATTCGTTTAAATTGAGACCTTAAACAATAAAAAATACGAATATATTAAATCTGGACTTAGCTTATTTAAATGGAAATCATAAGAAACTATTTGGTATCATATTATTTAACACATGATTTTAGGGTTTCGTCATGTGTTGAAATACAACCATTTTTGTAGGGACAGTTTCAGAATTTAAAAAATGCCGCTGGTCACGTTTTGCGTTCGGATCTCTTAGTATATGTATACAAATGAACATATTAATAAATAAATAAAAGAATGCACACAACCTAATATTAAATATAAGCATGAAATTAAAGAGGGACCTGAAAATTGACATTGGTGCTTGTCGGTATTCACATAATGATACGAATTAAATTTAAAACGTAATAACGATTAACTTTAACTATAAAAAGTCCTTATAACTATTTTTTTAACATCATTTTATAAAAAATAAAATAAAATAAATAAATAAATATTTAATGGCTCCCTTCAGTATTTGGAATCATGTCTAGGTAAATATTAGTAATATTCGTTGTGAGTGACAAATCTCCCCCTTGGTTTCGCATTTAATAGAAACTTACTACTTGAGTGGAGAATTTTGGTGGGTAATTAAGCTTATCTTAGTATTGATGGAAACGATTTATTAATAAATACTAAACATCTTCGTATATGTATATTAATATACATATTAATAAATAAATAATAGAATGCACACGACCTAATATTAAATATAAGCATGAGATTAAGGTGGGACCAGTATTGACATTTCTGTTTGTCGGTGTTCACATGATTATGCGAATTAGATTTAAAACGTAATCATGATTAACTTTAAGTGCAAGTGTCCGTAAAAAATACTTTTGAATCCTCATAATACTTTAAGAAATAAAATAAATAAATTAATATTTAATGGCTCCCTTCGGTATTTTGGAATCATGTCTAGGTAACTGTAAGATATCTTCGTAGTTTCGCATTTAATTAGAAACTTAATACTTAAGTGAAGAATTTTGGGGAGTAATTAAGCTTATCTTAGTATTGATGGAAACGATTTATTAATAAATACTATATATCTTCCACAAAAACACCGAAGTATAACAATTTTAATAGTTGCTTAAATGGACGGCTGACATCATGAAACTAGCTCTAAACTGTTGAACTTAAATGAGTTTCGTATCGAAATAACCTAAATAGACATTGATGTAACTTTAGTAAGAAAAATGATCCTGAAGTGAATTAGAATTTTTATAAATAAATTATAGAACTTATTAACTATTTTAAGAAATATTACTGAATTAAAATTTATAATTGTTCGGACAATTTTTAGAATGCACTAGCTTTGAACGAAAAATCCAACATAGCGTACTAGTGGGTTCCCCCACGTGTGAGTTTTTTCTCTCTTTTTATTTGTTTTTTGTTTGTTTTTACCCAAAAATGAACTACTGTATAGTGTAGGTTTTTTCAAGACACTTTAATCCAAGAACTTTTTACTCTTTGTGATTTTTTTCTGATAATTTTGTAGTGTTGCAGAGACGATATTGACATAAAAATGTTATTTGGCACAAGGCAAATGAAACGGACCGTAAGAAAATATAAAAAAATAATAAAAAACCATGGTTATTGAAATATAATACGAACTGACTTATATATATATATATATATATATATATATATATATATATATATATATATATATATATATTTGTGTTATAGTGGAATAATTCCAGGAGGAAATCCGGGTATGAGAGCTCAATGTAGTAAACAGAGCAATAATAAAATATAATAACACGAAATCACATAATTGTCGATGCAATAATTTATTTCAACCGTTCGGTTTTTTCAAGCATCACTCAGACAATTACATTTTTGAGACTGATAGAAAATTGAATTTCCCTACTACAGTTCCAATACAATCATAGATGGTGGTAGTAGCAACCAATTTGATACATCTTTCATAGAGAGGGGGAAAATTTAAAACTTATATTTAACTATGGCGGGCGAAGGGGAGGGATCTTTAAGTTGATCAACTAAAAACTGCCATGTCAAAATTATGACACATACGACTTGGCGATATCAACCATATAGGCAATTTTACTCACGCGCATACACAAAACTAAATACGCACACATCATATGCGCACTCACATACATAATCTCACTCGCACATTATCATAACTAAACATAATCACATACGCAACTTTTATTCATCTCTAGCCAGAATGCGTCCGGCGAAACTCGTGTTCTCAAATTCGGTTAGAGAAAAGAAAGAAAGAAACAATTAACAGGCACAGAGAAGATATAGACAGACCGCGTGTCATAAATTCTCAGTCCGTCTGGGTTCCAAGAAAGGGAATCTAATTGAAATAAGATTACACGCACATACATATATGTATACATACAAATCCATACGCACATACACACACATATATACACATACACACCCACACATATACATATCTATACACATATACATATACACACATATATACATATATATATATATATATATATATATATATATATATATATATATATATATATATACATACATGAATACACCTATATATATCTCTGAATCTATTTGAAATATTGACTAAATGCATACGCATGTAGTTGTTCACACATGTAAACATACATACACATACATACACACACACATATATACATATACGCACATATACACACATATACATACGCACACATACATATATATCCACACACCTACACACAATATTTACATAACACTCTATATTCTTACTGATGTAATATGAGTTCTAAAAATTAGTCTTACCTTATTTATATTTTAGAGTAATTTGATAATCTATTATTATAAATATCATGCGGGGGGGGGGGTTATCGTACCTAATGTTATTCAATTTGGTATCTTCACCGTTGTAATTCTAGAGGCCCATCGGATTACTAATTCAAGTCTAATAATGTCTATTGGTAATATTTGACATTTATACTTATATTAATTCAAAAACTAGTGTATTACCTGCAGAAAAAATTTTCATACCACTATCTTATTTTAAGTAAATAATAAATATCCGCGTACACACAAATACTATATATCACCAAGTCAGTAAATCTGTGTCTATCACAGATATTATTATAAATATTATGGGGGGGGGGGGTTTACCGTAAGTAATGTTATTCAATTTGGTATCTTCACCGTTATAAGTCTAGAGGCCCATCGGATTACTAATTCAAGTCTAATAATGTCTAGTGGTAATATTTGGCATTTATACTTATATTAATTCAATAACCGCAGAATTTTTTTAAAAACACTATCTTATTTTAAGTAAATAATCTGAATAAATAAATATTTCAAAATACCATTATATACGCATACACACAAATACTATATATCACCAAGTCGGCAATTCTGTGTCTATAGCAGATATTATTATAATGTTGGTGGTGGGGGGGGGGTTACCTTAAATAATGTTATTTAATTTGGTATCTTCACCGTTATAAGTCTAGAGGTCCATCGGATTACTAGTCGTTGATTATTTTAAATTTATATTTATGTCTGCACTTAGCCATAAGTTCATCTCGTTTATTTAAGAGGTTATTTCGATCATATTTTAGGATTCTTATTTTTTCTTCTAGACATAAGTTGCATCTTTGTCTAAATCCATCTGGAATATTCGAAAAACATAAGATTGACCACGAAACCACCGGGGACCTGTTCTCATTTTTCAGATGCCACCATTGTTTAGCTAACTCCGTTTTGCTCTTGAGTTCTGGGTTATTGAAAGAGTGTTTGTGGTCATAAAAACGTTGTTTCCAGTTTCCCGCGGAGATGCCGATGTAAACCTTTTTATCCCTGTTGTTATCTTCCGGATGAATAGTGGCCTTATAAACCACACACTCAACTTTACAGTTACCGTCCAGTGGGCAGTTATTTTTCACTTGACAATTACATTTATTTACTGTGACCTTATTCTTACTAGGATTGTTAAGTAATTTACGATTATGGGTGCTGATAATTCTGTCCATGTTCTTGGTGCAAGAGTAGCTGATTTTAATGGTTTTTCTATTAAATATCTTCCTAAGTGGATTATTTATGCTAAAATGTTTATCTACCAGGTTCAAGAATACTCTCCCGATGTTGATGTTAGATAGTTGGCAGTAGGGAGGATTGAACCATATTATTTTTCGGCCTCTATTCCTGGATTTATTTTATTTTCTTTCTTGGTATATTTGAGTTTTTCATTATATCCGCTTTTCTCTAGCGCTCCATTGTATAAATGCTTATTTGCTTCAAAAATGTCTCTGTTAGCCGAAAGCTTATTTATTCTAGTATTAATTGTTTTAGGTATTTGTTTAATTATGCAGTTCGGGTGGTTAGATCTAGTGTTGATATAAGATGGTGTGTGATTATCTTTATTGAAGGGTTTGTATGTCCCCTTTCCTAAGTCTAAGGTAATATCTAGATAGTTTACTTCTTTACAATTTGGGGTTATATCTATTTTAAATCCAAGGTATTTGAATGCTCTTATTAATTTTTTATGTATTTTGGATACCAGGGGGCCGTCACTATTGGGGATAACAATTAGTCCATCATCCCTATATAACCCCACTAAATTAGGCTCTACAATTCTGCTAATAGTGTACATTATAAAAATGCCCACCAGATCGGCAATCTGGGCTGAGTCAAAAGCACCCATCGGGACATCAAATTTGTTGTTGTTCAATTTAATCCATGTTTCTCGATTGTTTATAAGGATGGATTTGCGACAGGCCATAATTAATCTTACCTGCTCATCGGATATATCCACGAAATTCCCAGCATAGTTAATGCTGTTCGTAAGTAATTCCTTGGAAATCGAGGGGTAAAAATCCATAATATCGAATTGTATAAAGCAGGCATTCCTCTTATTTTCAATTGATTTAAACCATTCGATAGTATCCGCCGAGTCCTTCCAAAGATTAAATTTGGTAGCTTCTAGAGTTACATTAATAATATTTCGTAGAATCTCCCTAGATACATGGCCGAGTTCCGATTTCGTAGAGTTGATTATTCTCGCTTGTTTCTTGATGTGGAAATTTTTCTTATGGTCCTTGATGACATACAAACCCTTCAATAAAGATAATCACACACCATCTTATATCAACACTAGATCTAACCACCCGAACTGCATAATTAAACAAATACCTAAAACAATTAATACTAGAATAAATAAGCTTTCGGCTAACAGAGACATTTTTGAAGCAAATAAGCATTTATACAATGGAGCGCTAGAGAAAAGCGGATATAATGAAAAACTCAAATATACCAAGAAAGAAAATAAAAATAAATCCAGGAATAGAGGCCGAAAAATAATATGGTTCAATCCTCCCTACTGCCAACTATCTAACATCAACATCGGGAGAGTATTCTTGAACCTGGTAGATAAACATTTTAGCATAAATAATCCACTTAGGAAGATATTTAATAGAAAAACCATTAAAATCAGCTACTCTTGCACCAAGAACATGGACAGAATTATCAGCACCCATAATCGTAAATTACTTAACAATCCTAGTAAGAATAAGGTCACAGTAAATAAATGTAATTGTCAAGTGAAAAATAACTGCCCACTGGACGGTAACTGTAAAGTTGAGTGTGTGGTTTATAAGGCCACTATTCATCCGGAAGATAACAACAGGGATAAAAAGGTTTACATCGGCATCTCCGCGGGAAACTGGAAACAACGTTTTTATGACCACAAACACTCTTTCAATAACCCAGAACTCAAGAGCAAAACGGAGTTAGCTAAACAATGGTGGCATCTGAAAAATGAGAACAGGTCCCCGGTGGTTTCGTGGTCAATCTTATGTTTTTCGAATATTCCAGATGGATTTAGACAAAGATGCAACTTATGTCTAGAAGAAAAAATAAGAATCCTAAAATATGATCGAAATAACCTCTTAAATAAACGAGATGAACTTATGGCTAAGTGCAGACATAAATATAAATTTAAAATAATCAACGACTAGTAATCCGATGGACCTCTAGACTTATAACGGTGAAGATACCAAATTAAATAACATTATTTAAGGTAACCCCCCCCCCACCACCAACATTATAATAATATCTGCTATAGACACAGAATTGCCGACTTGGTGATATATAGTATTTGTGTGTATGCGTATATAATGGTATTTTGAAATATTTATTTATTCAGATTATTTACTTAAAATAAGATAGTGTTTTTAAAAAAATTCTGCGGTTATTGAATTAATATAAGTATAAATGCCAAATATTACCACTAGACATTATTAGACTTGAATTAGTAATCCGATGGACCTCTAGACTTATAACGGTGAAGATACCAAATTGAATAACATTACTTACGGTAAACCCCCCCCCCCATAATATTTATAATAATATCTGTGATAGACACAGATTTACTGACTTGGTGATATATAGTATTTGTGTGTACGCGGATATTTATTATTTACTTAAAATAAGATAGTGGTATGAAAATTTTTTCTGCAGGTAATACACTAGTTTTTGAATTAATATAAGTATAAATGTCAAATATTACCAATAGACATTATTAGACTTGAATTAGTAATCCGATGGGCCTCTAGAATTACAACGGTGAAGATACCAAATTGAATAACATTAGGTACGATAACCCCCCCCCCCGCATGATATTTATAATAATAGATTATCAAATTAATCTAAAATATAAATAAGGTAAGACTAATTTTTAGAACTCATATTACATCAGTAAGAATATAGAGTGTTATGTAAATATTGTGTGTAGGTGTGTGGATATATATGTATGTGTGCGTATGTATATGTGTGTATATGTGCGTATATGTATATATGTGTGTGTGTATGTATGTGTATGTATGTTTACATGTGTGAACAACTACATGCGTATGCATTTAGTCAATATTTCAAATAGATTCAGAGATATATATAGGTGTATTCATGTATGTATATATATATATATATATATATATATATATATATATATATATATGTATATATGTGTGTATATGTATATGTGTATAGATATGTATATGTGTGGGTGTGTATGTGTATATATGTGTGTGTATGTGCGTATGGATTTGTATGTATACATATATGTATGTGCGTGTAATCTTATTTCAATTAGATTCCCTTTCTTGGAACCCAGACGGACTGAGAATTTATGACACGCGGTCTGTCTATAACTATATATATATATATATATATATATATATATATATATATATATATATATATATATATATATATATATATATATATATATACAGGGTGTTTCAAAAGTCTTGGGAACATTACAAATGCGTATATCTCATGAACTATTCCAGGTAGAAAAATGAAACTGGTGCCATTTTAAAGCTTGCTTAATCAAGTTTTTGGTTATACTAATGATTTCCGTGTTATCTTTCCAGGTGCAGTAATGGCGTTCTCTAAACAAGACAAGGCATTTTGCGTCCTCCAATTTGCAAAGACTGAATCGTGGACATGTGTTCAGCGTGCATTTCGCAGGAAATTTAAAAAAGAAGCCCCTGAAAAGAAATCCATTGTCAGATGGCATGCTAAATTTGTGAAAGATGGGTGTTTGTGCCCAAGTAAGCGAACAGGTCGCCCTTCAACTTCAGAAGATGCAGTTGAGCAAGTTCGGACAGCCTTTCAGCGGAGCCCCCGTAAATCAGTGAGAAGAGCCAGCAGGGAACTTCAGCTTGCTCCAGCAACTGTCTGGCGTGTCTTAAGGAAACGACTGCAAATGGTACCTTACAAGCTCAAGTTGGTCCAAAAGTTGAAGGACACTGATAAGCCACTTCGCCGTGACTTTTGCATTGCAATGCAAGAGAAGTTGGAAGATAACGGTTTTGATGACCGGCTTGTTTTTAGCGATGAGGCGACCTTCCATCTGAATGGCAAAGTTAACAAGCATAACACTCGCATATGGGGTACTGAGAATCCTCATGAACTTCTTGAGCACGATTCACCAAAAGTGAACGTGTTTTGTGCAATTTCCAAGAAAGGTGTCTATGGACCGTTCTTCTTTGAAGAGGCAACTATCACTGGTGAATCCTATCTCAACATGCTGGAAGACTGGTTAATGGCTCAGTTGGAACAAGCAGAATCTGATGACTTCATTTTTCAACAAGATGGTGCACCACCACACTGGAGTCTTAGAGTAAGGCATTTTCTTAACACAAGGCTCCCTGGTAGATGGATTGGGAGATCTGGGCGAGGTGATGACGTTCTCATGCCCTGGCCTCCTAGGTCTCCAGATCTTACCCCGTGTGACTTTTTCCTTTGGGGCTTTGTGCCGCCCCTTCCAAGAGATATTGACGAACTAAAGGCTCGAGTAACGGCAGTTGTGGGAACCATTGACGTCAAGATGCTGGAACGCGTTTGGCAGGAAATGGACTATCGACTAGATGTCTGCCGTGTGACGAATGGTGCTCATATTGAGCAACTTTGAAGATTCCCCACAAAACTTGAAACTTTAACCTTTCCAACGGTACCAATTTCATTTTTCAACTCCTAATAGTTTTTGAGTTATTAAAAATCGTTATGTTCCCAAGACTTTTGAAACACCCTGTATATATATATATATATATATATATATATATATATATATATATATATATATATGTGTGTGTGTGTGTGTGTGTGTGTGTATTAAACAAGGAAACAAATTAAGTAAGTGCGTATTATCTCATTCCTTTTGTTAGATTCTGTTTTACTTTAAAAACTCTCTCAAATATATATATATATATGTATATATATATAACATTCACGAGAATATATTTATATATTTTTGATAAATACATAATATACTGATAAAGACGCAAGACATATTTCGCCACATGTATAAATATGTTTTTCTATCAGCATGTTGATTGATCTCCGTGTAATACACTTTCGAAAATCCGTTTTAAACTGTTACGTTACTTTATTTTCAATAAAATTGTCAAGACAATTTCTCTAGGCGCATTGAATTAAAATGCATTTCGGAAAATTATGGGGTGCTTAATCCAAATTCGACATCATATTTTGTCTATCAGGTAATATATGTTTTAACTATAAAAACTTGCATTTCTGCTGAATGTCGTTAACAACGATTTATAACGAGTTAATTGTATACACATAAATAAATAAAAATCAAGTATAATGATGAGAAAATATACAAACACTTGATGTAGGGTGTTGAGATCGATAACACATGCTTTCAATATATTTCTATTTTATTGACATCTCCTTAAACCACCAAAATTACGTTGAGAAATATGAAATATAAGATGACAAACACGAATATACTTCGTGAAAAAAATGACATAGGATCCTTATACAATACTGAGTGGCATCATCTCTGTCTGCAAATATATATATATATATATATATATATATATGTCTGAAAACATATATATATGTCTGCAAATATATATATAGATATATATATATAGATATATATATTTATATATATGTATATATATAAATATGTATATATATGTATGTATATATATGTATATATATATATGTTCCTATATATATATATATTTATATATATATATATATATTGGCAGGCAGAGATGATCCCACTCAGTATTTATATACATATGTTTATATATATATATATATATATATATATATATATATATATATATATATATATATATATATATATATAAGGAGAATATTTTGATAAAATATTTTGAAAACCTGGACAACAAATTTTTAGTGTAAATAAATAATTTATTTTAAAAAACATAAATAGATGCGTTGTCCAGGTTTTCAAAATAGTTTTTCAAAACATTCTCCTTATTATTGTCATTTCAACAACGCTTCCATGTGTGACTTTTCATTCTACCTTATTAACGTAACCGCGTGCTACACCCAGCGGCATATCAACATTACTCGTCGATAATATCAAGACGAATTTCAACTTGACTGCGATAAATATGTCTCAATCAAGAAAGATTAAACGGAAAAAGAAGGAAAAAATATGCTTATACTTTTGACAAGGGTGTAACACCGAAAGTACTTAAGTTATTTAACGTAAATAAATAATTTATCTTAAAAAACAAGAACAAATGCGTTGTCCAGGTTTTCAAAATATTTTTTCAAAATATTATCTTAATTATTGCTTCCATGTGTGACTCTTCAACGCTTCCATGTGTGACGTTTCATTATATATATATATATATATATATATATATATATATATATATATATATATATATACTTTCATAAACATTATTAACTCTTAAATGCTTTTTGTTTCAAATATTACGCATTCCAAGAAAATGCCTATTTAATATAATAGTCAACGAAAATGTGCCAAAGTGAAACTTTTTTCACATCTGTTTGTTGGCAAGTGTCAGTTAGTATTTATATGATGTTCCATCAACACACCCTAAAATCTGCAATCAGTATCTTCGATGTCAAACCAATATAAAAAATAAAGCATTTAAGGGTTAATAAATAAAAATCGACAAATGAAATTAAGTTTTTTAAATCACTTTTGAGTTTTGTTGTTGCTTCGTAGCATGCATATATGCGCATAAAACATTTAAACCCCTTGCGCATAGGATGGTAAAGAAGCAATTTTCAAATAACACTGCTTTTTCTGCGCTGATTAATTGAAATAGGAAAATTTCCTCTGAGCATAGTTTACTCCTCGTTACTCAACTACGATGTACAGCTTAGAAAAGATTATCTTATCAATGTACAGCAATAAATTGTTCTAATGATTGCTTCCCATCTACATAACGTTCTTCAATGAAGTTACATGTCTCGGTGGAAGTTGTTAAATTGATATTCGTGCACATTAACTAAAGTTAATTTTCAAAACTTGTGTAAATACTGTATCTTGATGCTCAAGTGTTATTCAAGTGACTGCAAAACTTAAGAAACCATTTACAATATATTTGTACAGTTTCCTGCTACCAGGAATCTTATGAACTAGATCATTAAATGAATTCCGACCTTTAGCGTCTTCCACATTCATTGATGCAGTAAATATGCGTCCCTGAAACGTGTTCTTATTTCTACACTTTGGACATATTTCTATTTTATGGATGTCACTCTAGAAAAGATATGAAGCCACTTGATGTAAGGAGCTAAATAAATACTACTCTAAGGTAAAAGACTAGCCAGTAATTAGTGTTAGATGGATAGATTCCGACCCAGAAAACAGCAATTATTCTCCTTTTGTCAAAAACATCGCTCATGGAATGTGAGGACTAAAGGACAAAATAACGGAAGAGAGAGTTACGAGGCTGCGAAAGTAAACCCAAGATCCACTTTCTAATCCCCTGACACTCTTTCCATTCATCACATTACTTTATTAAACAATGTTTTTTTATGCGGAGGGCGAAACACTAAAATGTTCCTATGAATCAAATCACTGATATTTTTTATCACCAAACATCAAACTATTAAGTAGTGGACATATATTATTTATTCCATTTGTGTTAATCAAGACGAGACTTCTGACAAGTTTAGAATCTACACAAATTATGCATACATGAAATTCATATGCACACGTCTCCCAAAATATTTAAAGGGTTAGCATACTATCTTTACATTTCTACAAACGTCAAGCTTCTTTGAAACACTGAATAAATCGTGTCCGCTTACATGAGGAATATCCAGGCACTTCGAACGTGAACAGAATCTCATTTTAACCTCATTTCAAGAAACTAGTTGACCTTCTGAACAGAATTATTCACGCAATACTGAATATCTCTTACCATAGAAAGAAGCCAACGATTCAGCAGGCTCTCTTGTGAAATAAACATGTCTGAGCAAATCATTCAATTCAGAATGACCAAACAAATAATGTTTTGCATAATCTCTTTGAGATCGCTTCAAAATATGTGTCGCATCATCTTTGCAGATAATTGGGAAATTCGATCTCAATCTGCTGCAGCTCAGTAAATAAAAGTGTGTAATCACCGTCTATTATAACTGGTCGAATTGCAGATGGAATATGATTATTTTTAAGTGCTTATTTGTTTTCTGAATAAAATCATTTAAATTGTTAAAACAAAGTAACAGTTATTCAAATGGTGTATCGGGTTTTTTAAAACTATTGTCACGCACAAATTGATCTGAGAATTCTTCCGTTGCGATGATTATTGCAAAGTATCCACGCATCCTTTGCATATTTTATTACCGTTAACATGATTATCGTTATTTCTAAGTGTTAGGAATAACTAAAGAAAAACGCAATTATGTCCCTTGGATCATTAACGAGTTATAGCCCTTTATCGAGTGGCTTACCGAGTGGAAAGTAAACATTGAAAACGGAATCAGACTGGCTATCTAATTACATCTCGCGTTACAGCGGCTAAATAACTCATTTCATTCTAATTACACTTTTAATAAATCTGTTAAACCTTTCTGTTGAAAAGTCATCCATTTTGTTTTTTTAGTTATTAATTATTTTAACCTAAATTACATGGTTTATAACAGTGGCGACGACGACGAGATAAACTTACAATTTTTTTCAAAAGAAAAACAAACAAACAAAAATAAAATGGATTCTACAATCAAAAAAATATTAGAAATACAGTTACGGTTAATGGAATTATTTTCAGAGAGATTTTCCACACCCACATCGTCGATTTCAGAAACAAATCTTCGGACGTCTACAGATTCCATTTCACAAACAATAACGGAATTTTATTATGACCCAATTGCAAATTCGACGTTCGAAACATGGTTTGCGCGTTTCGAGGACATTTTTCGAGTGGATTTCAAAGATCAAGCTGACGACTGGAAGGTAAGACTTCTGTTACGGAAGCTTGGGACGTCGGAACATGATCGGTATGTAAATTACATATTACCAAATCATGCTCGTGACTTAAATTTTCACAGCACAGTGGAAACCCTCACTCAGATTTTCGGTGAGCATATTTCATAATTTAATATGCGTTTTAATTGTCTTAACATAACGAAATCTTCCTCGACCGATTTTTCAACCTATGCAGGCCTTGTAAACAAAGAATGTGAACGTTTTAAAATCTCTTCCATCACAGACGCTCAGTTCAAATGTTTGATTTTCGTGTGTGGTTTGAAATCAGAATGGGAAACAGACATTCGCACAAGGATTTTGTCAAAAATAGAACAAAATCCAGACATAACATTGCAACAAGTTGCCGTGGAATGCCAGCGTATAGTGAATCTAAAACATGAGTCAACTATGGTACAGCAAGCATCCGCATCCATTGTAAACACAGTTCAAAAACAACGTCGGCCCACCTCACCGACTTCAAAATCAGTCCAGCCCCCAACAGCTCGTTGGAATTGTGGCAACTGGCATTTTGTGCGATACTGCATCTTCAAGACACACCGCTGTCGCAGCTGTAATCGACTCGGACATAAAGAGGGATTTTGAACCCCTCCAGGACGAAAACCAACCCATAATAGGTTAACCTCACATACACACAACAGGCAACGACATCAACACAGTTCAAAAACAAACAGTTTTTCAAAAACAAACAGTCTGATAGCAACTTTTCTCTCAAAACAAAAATCTCAACGAAAATATGTTACAGTACAATTGAATGGCCATCCTATTCAATTGCAGATCGATACAGCATCATATATAACTATTATATCACAAAAACTATGGGAAGCCATAGGCCAGCCTTCATTGACACCAACAAGTCAGGTAGCACAGAGTGCTTCTGGAGATTGTGTTCACATAACGGGTCAATTACCCGCTACCGTCAAAATGAAAGGAAAAACGGTGTCAGGCACCGTATACATAACAAACTCATGCTATAATTTGCTGGGACTTGATTTTATCGAGTTACTAGGCCTTCTCGACATTCCACTCAACCAAATATGTGAGGTGGTGTCCACATCGTCACCTCAGAGCAGTAAAGACGACTTCAGCAAGAAGAAACAGCAACGGCGGCGGCGGAACAATCGACCAACCACCAACCTTTCGTTTGGACCAACTTTTGGCTCCAATTCAACAGGAACTCCCACAATAACATCAACACCAATGATTACCACAGTGACTCCTAAAATCACCACAACATCACGACCTACTTCAACAACATCAGTTCGATGTGAGTCTACTAAGGGTATGACTGATAAAACCTTCATACCTGATGACTACATTAGTGGAACACCAAACACACCAAACTCTCCAGTAAGTGATGGAAGACCTGATGGACCTGGATGGATTATACCAGCGCCGACTACATCTACTGACCCCAAACCTAGCATCACCGTTAAACTGACTGATGACCCTCAAGGGGTAGAGCTTCTCAAGCTTGATGTGACCGGTAATGCTGAGAAAATCACGATTCTTGTACAACGTCCAGGATCAGAAGATTTTGTAGAAATTCCTGATGACACTAAAATCACTGGTCCATTCATCTCAAACACATTTGACCAAGTTATGGCAATCAAGGTGATTTTGGAAGAAAAGGCAGTTGATCAGAATCCAGACTACAATGTATGGCTGGTATTGAAGCATGTTTCCATTTGCCAACATCTCCAATAACATCATCTACAGAGAAAATTACCACAGCAAGACCTCGACCAACCACCTTCTACATGAAGCAAGCACCAATTCACCATCGAGTCAATTACCTACCAGAGGTGTACCAGCCAGGACCCCACCCGCCTGGTGGTCCAGCAGCAGCAGCAGCAGCAAGGTTCGGGTCGTCGCAATACAACAGTTCTAAGCAGAAATTGCGCACAATGTTGCGTGCTCGTCAGCCATCAACCCAGGGTTACATTCAGCATAACACACGTTCGGTTGCTACCGAACCATCCTCAATCCAACGGACAAGCCGAAAGATTTGTAGGCACATTCGAAAGAGCACTACTAAAAGCAAGAGGGGAGGGAACAACAGAAGAGATACTACATGCTCTTCTCCTTTCAATATGGAATGACACCAAATGGAGCTGTGAAGAATGGTCTATCACCAGCAGAGGCACTCATGGGACGAAAACTCCGTACCACACTGGACGCTTTACGTCCCCAGCCACAAAGGCAACAACCAAGCCCTAACAAAACAAAAGCATTTTCAGTTGGCACACCAGTGTTTGCTCGGAATTACAGACCTGGCCGACCAAACTGGGTACCAGGCATCATCCGCAAAATAAATGGACAATTTCTGTATGATGTTCAAGTCGGAAATCAATTTTGGGCACGACACAAAAACCAGTTGCGTCTCAGATACTCTGTAGACAACTTAGTGTACAACAGATCAACCATTCCATTTGATTTGTTTATGGACACATTTGAACTGCCATCTACACCACATCTCATGCAGAGAAATTCAGATGAGAATTATCAAAGACCTCCCAGGACTTGGCCAAAGCGCAGTCGCACTAGAGTCAAGCACCTCCAAGTTGACCCCAGGTGCGCTCGATACAGTTAAACACTAAAACGGGGAGATGTTAGGAATAACTAAAGAAAAACGCAATTATGTCCCTTGGATCATTAACAAGTTATCGCCCCTTATCGAGTGGCTTACCGAGTGGAAAGTAAACATTGAAAACGGAATCAGACTGGCTATCCAATTACATCTCGCGTTACAGCGGCTAAATAACTCATTTCATTCTAATTACACTTTTAATAAATCTGTTAAACCTTTCTGTTGAAAAGTCATCCATTTTGTTTTACGAGTTATTAATTATTTCAACCTAAATTACATGGTTTATAACACTAAGTTGTACTTAAAGGTGGGAAAATATACTTTTTTTGCAAATACATTCATGTTACGTTTTTGATCTTGTTAAATGTAATAGCCGCAATAAATCGGCTCCGAATTGTGTTCGACATTAATTAGAGATTTGATAAGAATTTACTAATCAAACTATATTGAACAATTGAGAGATCAACATTATCATAGTGTCATTTATGATGTGGCAAAATCATCGAGATTTCAAAACATCAAAAATAATTCAATCAACGTCCGAGAGTCGCACTAGGTATATGCAGTACTTTGCCCGTTGGGGTGACGGTGGTTAAGTGGACATCGAAACGGACTGAAGACCTGGGTGTTTCGAGTTCGAATCCAGTCGGTTCCACAGTATCACTTTCACTTAGGCATGCTGGCAACAACTCGTGGTCCTTCCCATAAGTACTCGATATCTTTCCACAAAGATTTCGAACTAGTAAAAAATCAAGAAAACTAATTCCAACACCAAAAGCATTTTGATTCACACGAAAGAAGAAGTACTTTACCCGTGAAAATTTTATATCTATATCTATATATATATGTATCTTTTAAAGGTATATATAGGAGCTAGATAGTGTATAATACGATGAAAGTTCTTAATTTAGCATGATATAATTCCAGTTCATCCCCAAAATAATTTTATTTTCAATTGTTTCTGTTCATTTCGTAAATGTCCATATTTCTGTATACTACATTTACCAAATATTGACAAAGAGGCTTTATTAGAGTATAACACACCACGGTCCGGCTGAAAGAAAATGTGTCCAGTATTCATGTAATTAATACATATTTAATATCTATATTCTTTGTTTTTTGGAATTTTTATCAATTTAATCCAAGGAAAACAACATTGTTTGTAAATAAAATGTTGTTTGTTTAATTAACTAGAATGATATCGTTTCTCTATCTCTCTCTCTCTCTCTCTCTCTCTCTCTCTCTCTCTCTCTCTCTATATATATATATATATATATATATATATATATATATATATATATGAGAAGTACATCATTGTTTGCCACCACAGATTGTTTATTGAAATGTTTTAGTAAAGAAACATTAAATGAGCACTTGGTAAGGATACGAATTTCTGCAATATTTGTGTTGCAATATTCTTATTTCATATTAATTAAGTAATAATCTACAATAATTTTCTAGTTAAATAAGTAATTCCTGGTTAGCGTCAAGTATTAATATATAATTCACTTCCTGGTTATAACCAGTAAGTAATCTCAATAGAAATATATATATATTATCTAGTGATGTTGGTTACTTACATTGTCTACAAAATAAATGACTCAATGAATTCTATATATAACACACATTTGTAGATTCTATACAATCAACACAATATCTTACTTGATTAGTCTATGTTTCTGTGTGAATCAATTGCTAGTTAGTATTCTGTTACTGACGCCATTCATTATAATCTTTTAGATTAAGCCAATCATAAATAAATAAATAAATAAATCGTAGATAATACAACATAATAAAATAATTCATTTAAAGAAAAGTATTATATGTATTATATATGCGTCAACCTATATATGACAATGTACAATCTAACCGTCTACAAAATCTGCTGAGAATATTTTTCCTGCAAAATACATGAGAATGTTGTATACTAATAGCTAAAAAAAGGTGTGTTAAAGAGAAAATAACATGGGATGAGGAAAGGATGATCCGATTGGACCATATGAGAAGACTTTAAGTGACGTTGAAATGTGACAAGTGGGTGACACATTCTTTTTTGTTTCTTATTCTTCTTTTTACATTTTTATTTATTTTCTTTTTCTTTTTAACTTTCACACCTACTGAGCTAGTATGGGGGAGGCGGTGGGAAGAGGGGGTAAAAGGCGATAAGAGGGAAGAAGACAAAGGAACTGGCCAGGATAAAACAACAAATAGGAGTGGGCATGAAATTGATACACTGAAAGCGAGAAACCAAAGAGTAATCTGAATGAATCAGAGATAAGTCTGCTAAGTTGTCACACATTAGGTTTTAAAGAGCAATAAACATCGTAAATTCACAGTGTATATATATATATATATATATATGTTCTGTTTGAGTGTGTGTGTGTAAGTTCTTTACCGTCTCTTTTTTCTTCCTCTTTTTACAAAAGTTAAAAATGATTTTATTCAGAAAACAAATAAGCACTTAAAATATAATCATATTCCATCTATTCCAGCCTATTTTCATGTGTGCGTGTGTTCACTTTTTTTCTTTTTACAAATATTTGATTTTTGTTTGTACGTGTGTGTCTGTTACACTGTCTCTCTTTATTTTTTATCTATTCAGTTTTGTTTCTAACTATATTCGTTTGTTTTATTTCTTTTCTTTTCACAATATGTTCACAATTGTTCCATTCTTTTCTTTGTGTTTTTACTTTTACGGCACATCAACGTGTTTTTTCTCAAACAAAACAACGACTTTCTACTTACAGTTTGTAGTTCTCTCTCTGTCTCTCTTTGTTTCGAACCTCACGTTGTTTGTCTTGCTTTTAAAAATTTTCTTTTTCTTTTTCTTTCGTGGTAACTCATGGTTCGAATCAGCCCATTCCATACTCGAAATAGCAAGTCACTTAGCACCAAAAAGGGTAATAGTTGCATAGCCTCTCTTCTGTGATTCTAACCATGTCGTCCAGTGAGTAGTCGTCAAATGGATGAATTATTTCCTGTCTGCCGTCGTCTGTTGTCTGCAATAAAAGCCATGTTCTGCACTCTGAAGACAAACTCTTCTGTTGAATTTAATTCATTTATTGAAGCGTAGGTATTTCATCTGGGGGAAATTCACCACGCCAAGAGAGAGGAAGACAGCAAATACTACTTTATCGTCGGGTTAGTTATTAATGTTTTCTTAACTATTCATAGAGAGGGGGAAAGGATTCTCGCGCTTGTCTTCCCTGAAAAGAAATGTTCCTTATCTTTACATAGTGAATCGCACGTCCTCTCAGTTCGCTTTCCGAATCAGACTGACTAAAAACTAGCTTCTCACGAGAACAAGTGACGTCACAGATCCCTTTGTTTCCCACGCAAGGCCCGCGAAGTCACAGAGCCTCTCGCAGGTGTAGACTGACCCTTGATCTGGGGTCTCGTCACACGTAACCTTGTCATGTCTGCCAGCTCCGACTGTAAGAACAAGCCCTGTGCTGCATTTGACTGCCCCGCGTTAATTCGCGCAAGTCAAACCCGATCTCCAACAGATACATCCATTCCCATAGGGCCATTATCTAACAATATCACCACTGCGACTACGAAAATACGATTAATTAATATATATATATATATATATATATATATATATATATATATATTATGACAATATATGTACACATATATATATAATTTTTGCCAATATATGTATTAACTATCATTGCCTTCTGTTTAAAAGATTCAGCTCGATTATTGTCAATAAGTAACAACAGAGCATATATAAGTCAGGTTCATTTTATATTCTAAATAACCATGTTTTTAATTTTAATTTTTACTTGGATTTTTGGATGATTTTTCGTTGTGTTGCAGAGATAATATGGAAATAAAAATGTTGTTTGGCTCACGGCAAAAGAAACATACCGTAAAAAATACATCTCACAGAAATGTTATGTTTTTTGGAAATGTGAAAACATAAAAATTTGAATTTATATTAAAAAAACATGGTTATTGGAATATAAAATGAACCTGACTTATATATATGTATATATATATATGTGTGTGTGTGTGTATGTGTGTGCGTATATATGTGTGTGAACATATATATATATGTATATGTGTGTGTGTGTATAAAGTGCTGCTGGAAGCATTTTCAGTTTCTCCCTCCTCTTGTGACTGCTATCGGTCTTGCTTATGGCATCTCGCACGCGCAGATGCACATTTTGTAAACAGCTCTAAGCAGTGTATAATTTGCTGCACTTACACACGACGCTTCATGTCAAATGTAGCGAACATCAAGTGGTTTTTACATACCAGCTGTTAATTTTAACATGCCAATAAAAACAGAAAAACACGTACATAATAACTACTAACCGAGATACTAAATTAAAATTATAAAACTCTAACCACACTGTTGCCCTTAACTAAATTAATTAAAGGAGTAAGAATTACCCAGTAGACACCATCCCCGAGTGTCCTCGGTCTATTTATACCAGGGTTTTTTCAAGACAACATGACATGAGGATACTTCACCCTACAAATGTGAAGTTAGTGTGACGGTATCTACCTTCACAGGTAAGATGAATTGGTACAAATACATTGAAAACATTGCCAAGGCTGCCGCAAAGAAGGTTGGCTCCCTCTACCGTGCTAGTAAACTCCTCACACCTGACATTATCCTGTTTCTCTACAAAGCCACCATCCGCCCATGCATGGAATATTGTTGTCACATCTGGGCTGGTGCATCATCTACTAGTCTCTCCCTCCTTGATAAGCTCCAAAAAAGAGTCGCCAACCTAATAGGTCCCTCACTGTCAACCAATCTCCAGTCCCTGTCCCATCGCCGCAATATAGCATCCTTATGTTTGTTTTACAAATACTTCAATGGATTATGCTCCGATGAATTGGCTAGTCTGGTGCCCCCTCGACGTAAATTCACTAGACTAACTCGACAATCAACTAAATATCATTCATTCACTGTGGAGGTCCCCAGATGCCGGAGAGCCTTCTACTCAAATAGCTTCTTTCCTCGCGCTGCTGGCCTCTGGAACTCCCTTCCTGCCCCCTGTTTCCCCGACAGTACTGACATTCAGAAATTTAAAACTAATGTAAACAGACATCTCGCTGTGCAGATCCCAATTTAGGCTGAACCCCCCCCCCAAACTTCTCCCCTTTTCTTTTTCTCAGTAGCCCCTTATGACTACAGTGGCGGCCTGCCTTGTTTGGGGTGAACCATGTTGAAAAAAAGTCGTCAACGACGCCGGGTTCGAATCCTGTTCGTCCACGGATACACTTTTATCAAAACCTACACCTGACCTTGTGGCTTACCTCTTGTAGGGAGTGTAAATAAAATACTTCTCCTACAAGTAAACCCTGAGAAAATATTCAAAATAACATAATATTCGAAGCCAAAATAAGATCGACTGACACGGCTACACACTGGCTCATACGTAGTATAGTCCACCTTCTCAAAGTAATGTAACTTCAAATAACAGCACTTCGCTGGATCCTCCATCAGACTAGACGAATTCTTGTCTTGAAATCCTGTAAGATCAAGAGAGTACAATAAACATATAGTATAACATAGTTTACTGGTTAATTGGGGAGAGGAAATTTATGTTCTTAACTTTTTTACTAACTCAACGTTTCACAGGTCAACGAGAACTTTAATGGAATGTTTGAATATCTACGTATCTTATATAGAGATTCAGTGTTCTCATACTTTCGTATGTTTGTTCTTATTATGTTTATTCTTATTCTTATTTTTTAGTGTTCTTGTTCGTATTCAGTTATATTGTAGTTATTATGTATTGTATTCTTATTCTTAAATTTCCGTAATCTTATTCTTATTCTATTGTATTAATGTTCTTAAATTTCCGTATTCTTATTCTTATTCTATTGTATTATTGTTCTTAAATTTCCGTATTCTTATTCTTATTCTATTGTATTAATGTTCTTAAATTTCCGTATTCTTATTCTTATTCTATTGTATTAATGTTCTTAAATTTCCGTATTCTTATTCTTATTCTATTGTATTAATGTTCTTTAATTTCCGTATTCTTATTCCTATTCTATTGTATTCTTGTTCTTAAATTTCCGTATTCTTATTCTTATTCTATTGTATTCTTGTTCTTAAATTTCCGTATTCTTATTCTTATTCTATTGTATTCTTGTTCTTAAATTTCCGTATTCTTATTCTTATTCTATTGTATTCTTGTTCTTAAATTTCCGTATTCTTATTCTTATTCTATTGTATTCTTGTTCTTAAATTTCCGTATTCTTATTCTTATTCTATTGTATTCTTGTTCTTAAATTTCCGTATTCTTATTCTTATTCTATTGTATTAATGTTCTTAAATTTCCGTATTCTTATTCTTATTCTATTGTATTAATGTTCTTAAATTTCCGTATTCTTATTCTTATTCTATTGTATTCTTGTTCTTAAATTTCCGTATTCTTATTCTTATTCTATTGTATTCTTGTTCTTAAATTTCCGTATTCTCATTCTTATTCTATTGTATTCTTGTTCTTAAATTTCCGTATTCTTATTCTTATTCTATTGTATTAATGTTCTTAAATTTCCGTATTCTTATTCTTATTCTATTGTATTAATGTTCTTAAATTTCCGTATTCTTATTCTTATTCTATTGTATTAATGTTCTTAAATTTCCGTATTCTTATTCTTATTCTATTGTATTAATGTTCTTTAATTTCCGTATTCTTATTCCTATTCTATTGTATTCTTGTTCTTAAATTTCCGTATTCTTATTCTTATTCTATTGTATTCTTGTTCTTAAATTTCCGTATTCTTATTCTTATTCTATTGTATTCTTGTTCTTAAATTTCCGTATTCTTATTCTTATTCTATTGTATTCTTGTTCTTAAATTTCCGTATTCTTATTCTTATTCTATTGTATTCTTGTTCTTAAATTTCCGTATTCTTATTCTTATTCTATTGTATTAATGTTCTTAAATTTCCGTATTCTTATTCTTATTCTATTGTATTAATGTTCTTAAATTTCCGTATTCTTATTCTTATTCTATTGTATTCTTGTTCTTAAATTTCCGTATTCTTATTCTTATTCTATTGTATTCTTGTTCTTAAATTTCCGTATTCTCATTCTTATTCTATTGTATTCTTGTTCTTAAATTTCCGTATTCTTATTCTTATTCTATTGTATTAATGTTCTTAAATTTCCGTATTCTTATTCTTATTCTATTGTATTAATGTTCTTAAATTTCCGTATTCTTATTCTTATTCTATTGTATTCTTATTCTTAAATTTCCGTATTCTTATTCTTATTCTATTGTATTAATGTTCTTAAATTTCCGTATTCTTATTCTTATTCTATTGTATTAATGTTCTTAAATTTCCGTATTCTTATTCTTATTCTATTGTATTAATGTTCTTAAATTTCCGTATTCTTATTCTTATTCTATTGTATTAATGTTCTTAAATTTCCGTATTCTTATTCTTATTCTATTGTATTAATGTTCTTAAATTTCCGTATTCTTATTCTTATTCTATTGTATTAATGTTCTTAAATTTCCGTATTCTTATTCTTATTCTATTGTATTCTTGTTCTTAAATTTCCGTATTCTTATTCTTATTCTATTGTATTCTTGTTCTTAAATTTCCGTATTCTTATTCTTATTCTATTGTATTCTTGTTCTTAAATTTCCGTATTCTTATTCTTATTCTATTGTATTCTTGTTCGTATTAATTTATATATTTGTTCTTATTCGTTTGTATTCTTATTCTTATGCTTTCGTATTGTTTTTTTAATACTTTTGTATTCTTGTTCATTCTATGAAGACAAACTATTAAGCAGCTGAAGATCTATATAGGTAAGTAAATAAAATGTCTTTTGAATTTTAAATCAGAATCGGCATTACTTCATTATTCCCGCTATATGTTAATTTTTGGAAATGATCACAAATATGTTACCTCTTGGGGACGAGATATTATTTATTAGAAGAAGCTAAAACGTAATTATTTTGTTTTAAGGAACATATCGCCTTCATTTCTTAGAAATAATAATTCTGATATTTCTGCTAGGAGATATTAAAATGCGTATATTCAAAAACTCAAACGAGACCTACTTATATTATTAAAATTCGTGGACGCATCTACAAATACTGTTTCCTACTTTAGCGAGACAAACCATGAAAAAAGCGTATTCGAATCTTAAGACGAACCAACTGATTTACTCAGCCACAAAAACATGATTTGACGCATCTAATTCAAAAAGGATGAGTTATTTATTCATGTATTTACTATCGTCTCTAATAACGATATTAACATTGCCAGTTAATTTCCTTAATTGTACTAAATTCAACGTGGTTTTGCAATAACGAATGTCCACTTGATTAGCCATCAGATGCATAGATTATATTTGCGAAGATTTCAGTCGCCGCCGCCTTACGCATCACTACTTCATATGTCCTCAGATTTCTTGCTATGATTCTGAATATGAAACCGACATGTTTACTTGTGAAACGTTTCCTCATGCTTGCGATCAACTTGAAAATAAGTGACTGTAAAAGTTATGCAAGCAAAATAAGAGAAGATAAGAAAAATGAAATTGATCTGTCATTGCCGGCAAGTTTCTGGTCGGCACACATCACGTATATATATATATATATATATATATATATATATATATATATATATATATATATATATATATATATATATATATATATAGTCTTCCACATATAGGTAGTTTCACTGTATCAAAGCTATGCAGTGTGGCTAAACAGGCAAGTACATTGAAACTTGACCGTGTCGTAAACAGTCGGGTAAATTATATCAATACCGGATAGGTCTACGTGGCACAATCTTTAAGGATTTGAATGAAGCGACATTGGTTTAGTGGCTTCTATATATATATATATATATATATATATATATATATATATATATATATATATATATTCCTTCACTTATAGAAGTTGAATGCGTGTACGCCTCGCCGCCTTTAAAAGTGTTAAAATTATAATTGTTTATAAGCTTCAGAACTGGCCTATCGATTAGCGACGTTGGATTAGGGTTGAAAAATACTTGTAATCCAGGGTTTCGAATCGTGTGACCGGTGGTGAATAGTCGTACTTTTATGCTGATGAGTCTTGATTGAAAAGAGACGAAACGTATACGTCCATAGATAAATAAATAAACAATAACAAATATTTTTATATATATAGCCCTAACTGGTCTAGCCGCACTGATGAGCTGTGAAACAGCGAAACAGTCTGTATGTGGATGACTATATATATATATATATATATATATATATATATATATATATATATATAGCTATAGATGAAGTGAAAGAATAGAATAAGGTGCGAATCAAATTTTATTACAGGTCAATGTTCAGGCAAAGTTCTATAAATTCCTTAACTCATGAGTTTTCAAAGAAAATCTTGTACTCAGGGAACCATTACCGCAATGACATTACTGCAGGTAATAAAAATTAAACTTTGAAAATATATTAAAAAAATATATAAAAATACATAAAGGTATATAAAACATCAAATATATCGGCCCAAAACATATTTTTTTGTAAACCTATACAGTTCATCCACGTCAACAAGTTTAAAATAGCTCCAGGCAAGACATCAAAGAGGTTGATTAAGAAATAATTCAAATGATGAATGGTAGTACAGAAAAATTAGTACAACATTCGTACCATCGGTTTGAAGCACAGAAGGACTTAGCCATCCGGCTCTCTTCTGTGCTTGAAACTGACGGTACGAATTTGCAAAGATAAAACCAGATCATCACGACATGGGAACGTAGAAAAATATAAGTAAAAAAGTGTTGTTTTTCTCATCATTCGCCGTAGATGTAAGTGTGACACTAAATAAACCCCCAGCAGTTAAAATAGCAAACGAAATTCAATTAGTTTTATTCATTACACAGTGTTTTTTAATGAGTTTGTTTGATCTTTTCAGCAATTAGGTCTTCAAAGATCTATCACCATTAGACTATCAACGAGAGCCATTACGGATTTGACGGAAATAAATACAGGTATTGAGGCCCAAATCGATAAAGATTACAAATCCTTATAAAATAACCATAATCAGTTCTACATAGACCTCTATTAAAACCGTTTACATTCAGAACTTGTGAATGTAAGGAAAAGTATAATTATATACAACGGAACTAAAAAGGAAGCAAATACAAGGGGAAAAAACAGTTCCAATTAAACATGAAAGATCATTTGAAATTACAAGTTACGATGAAGATGATCAGCTGCCGATAGAGATTGATCTGTGAAGCATATTAGCATTATCAACATCAACACGAAAGTAAAACGATAATTCCCCATGATCAGGAAAGCAAGATTCGGCGAGGCATTTGTTGTAGAGTTTGGAGAAGACCGGGACAAGTTCAGTAGAGCATTTCATTATTACTGGTGTCGTGGACTAAAAGAATTTAATCTGAATCCCAATCGCCCTAGGGTCCATGGAGAAAACGAAGATAAAAAGGAAAAAAAATAATCGCTCGAGTAAAGAGGAGAAAAGATAGTATTAGATGTTTCAACTGAAGGTAGAAAAATGAGTTGAAAATATTATTACCTTTGCGTAACGTTAATTGTAAGACATAGCAAAAATAAACTGTGAGTTATGACGATTTTCTACCAACACCAACGTTAAATAAATATATAAATTACGGATAGCTAAGTTATGTTAAAATAAAAAAGAAATCCAAGGACAATAATACACATAAAATATATAAAATAAAATATGTGCGGTAGCAAGTCAGCTAAAAAGATATCATCAGAGTTTCGTAGTACGTGTTTACGTGACTCTCTTTATTAGGTGGTTCTGCAAAGTTCTTACATATCTATGGCACAATTACATAGCGGGAGGCATTCCCTCCAAGTCCTGGGTGTCAAAGTGTAAGCTGATTGGCTGAATTGTTTTGAATTGCTCGTGCGCTGGGGAATTCTGGTGTTTTCGTCTACCTGTTATTTTTTTATAAATAATAAACACCTACACTTCTCTGTGACCCCATAAATCATAACTCTATACTTGCACTGAAAAAATATCCTATATTCGTATATACATGATTTAATAAAATATATAACGCCTTATAAATATATTATTATTATTATTATTTACTCACTAGGAGTTATCACACTGGTCATCGTCAGTGATCGCCCACTGCCAACAACCTGTGGTATTCCCTGGAGTCTGAGTGACAACAAGTCTTCTCAGACTTCCAGTATGCTCCACCTCTTTTCGTTCATCACCGCTGATGACCTTGCGGTATCGCAACAGCCACCTACCACCGATTTCCCGCTGATAAGGGCCATTGGTCCCCTCTGGGGTCCGAGTGGCAACAAGCCTCCCCAAGGTCCCAGAACTGTCCGCGCTCTTCCAGTGGAGGTTTGGTTTGCGCTTTCCCTCCTCGACCCTCTGTCCATAATTTTCGTGGCGTCAGCCTATGCTTGCGCCTCTCTCGTGCAGTTGTATTTTCCCCGGTTCTGTTGTCTTGTGCTTCCATGTGTTTGTTCTCCATTCGTTGCTTATGTGGGTTGGTTTCCGCCATTCGTTGCTTATGTGGGTTATTATTATTATTATTATTATTAGTAGTAGTAGTAGTAGTAGTAGTAGTAGTAGTAGTAGTAGTAGTAGTATTGTTGTTACTGTTATTGTTATTGTTATTGTTATTGTTATTGTTGTTGTTATGATGATGATGATGATGATGATGATCATCATCATCATCGTCATCATCATCATCATCATCATCATCGTCATCATCATCATCATCATACTATGTTACGTTCGCGAGTGTGTACCCCGGTTTCATCTGCCCCGGCTGGTGTATTTTTTTCCGGACGTAATCGATAATGGACGGACATTGGGTGTAGTTTTAGAAGATTAATTCAACATAAACGTAAACAAACATGCAGTGGCTTTCTGCTTGGAAGAGATAGAGAAGAAATGAACTACTGGGGAAAGATAGCCAAACCATTACGACCACTGCTCACCCAGCCTCGGTCAATGTGTTAAAAACAAAGTCCCTCACTATCATGACATCACTTTCGACTTTCGTTTTGGCTGCTACCCTTTTTGGGAGCCTGCCTACTCTCTGCAGCCACCACTATCAAGAAAGTACAATAAATCCCGTCTGTCAAAAGACCATTCCATATTTAGAATTTTACTTTTGATAACAAATTATGTTAACAATACTCACCAATGGTTTAGTCTATTCAAATAAAATACGTTAACATTTACTTAAACTTTCAAAATGTAATAAAGGAAAAATACAAGCTACGTGTTTAAGAAATCGTGAGCTTGGAATACATTACCATTGTAAGATGTAATTATTCAATTATTTTACACTCAGACTGTATGCATGGTGACAAGCAAGCATGATTAACATATCACTACTTTTAGTCGTATATAGATATGTATTTTTAGTAATTAAATGTGTATGCATGTTTATGAAAGAGAGTTATTTTGTAATATGTCACATTTACGTAACGGGAGGCCCTCAGTTTAATGTTGAAGAAAATGTACATGAAGTAAGTTCCGAAGTGTAATCTGGCTGGCTAAATTTGGATGTAATCATTCGCGTGTTGGCGAGTTCTAACTCTAACCCTAACCCACTACGTTCATAAAGACAGACCCACGCTTCATATTCCTGTGTGTGTCTCCTAACACCACACATAACTTGCTGTCAAAAACATCATATATTCTTATCTAGCGGTTTCATGAAATATATAACGTCTTATGAACATTAGACATTCGAATCAACCCAATCCGGCAAAAAGACATTCAATATTCTAAATGTAGCTCATGATGAACATTTAATGTTAGAATACTAATGGCGATGTCTTTTTCCAATGAATTCAAAGTGAAGAGGTAGACGCTTAATGAATACTTTCAAACGCGTATTAAATGACACAAGTTTTAGTAAAGATGTGCTTTGAATAAATAACCATAATCAGTTCTACATAGACCTCTATTAAAACCGTTTACATTCAGAACTTGTGAATGTAAGGAAAAGTATAATTATATACAACGGAACCAAAAAGGAAGCAAATACAAAGAAAAAAACAGTTCCAATTAAACATGAAAGATCATTTGAAATTACAAGTGACGATAAAGATGATCAGCTGCCGATAGAAATCGAGCTGTGAAACATATTAGCATTATCAACATCAACACGAAAGTTAAACGATAATTCCCCATGATCAGAAAAGCAAGATTTAGCGAGTTTGGAGAAGACCAGGACAAGTTCAGCAGAGCATTTCATTATTACTA
Source organism: Sepiola atlantica (assembly GCA_963556195.1). Classification (NCBI taxonomy): domain Eukaryota; kingdom Metazoa; phylum Mollusca; class Cephalopoda; order Sepiida; family Sepiolidae; genus Sepiola; species Sepiola atlantica. Next base: position 232,587,317 of record OY744516.1, on the reverse strand, counting down.
TGACTTGTATAAGATAAGGCCCACATGCTTTAGAGGTGTCACGGTTTTTTATGATGTCCCTTACCGGGGATGGAGTGATGACCAAGTTATCAAGTGTAGTTTCGGTCCGCAATGTGAATTAAGGGAGGGGTGGTTTATTGAATCTAAAGTGAAGTTTAAGGCGAGTAGTTCAGCCTTATCAGTTGCTGTTCAAACATCATGTGGTTTGATAGCGGAGTAATTGTTGATTGTCCATTGTTCACCACACTATTGAAAACTTTCCAGAAATGACGAGCACCTATTTTATGTGGCAGAATGCGTTTTTTGGTTGTCTCTGTATACCTTCTCTTTGCTTCACTCATTGCTGCCTTACAATTATTTCTTGACTATAAATTCTTGCTTATTCGAAGTCGACTCATGTGGCCGAATTGACGGAATGCTTGCTGCCTCTGTGCAATAGCAGCTGCACATTCCGAGTTGTACGATTGAGAAGAGTAGGATTGGCTGAAGAATTTTCGCATGAAGGCATATGCTTCAATGCTTGCTTTGACCCATTTGGTTAACTCATTTACGCTCTAATCAGCAGGGAGTGAAAAGGTTTCACTCCCTGAGGCTGATGTAATCTCAGATGGAATCAAAATTAGCCTGTTAGTAGTAGCTAGTCGTTTTGAGAAACGGTTCATCAGCTTTAGGACGAGAATATAGGGTGATATCAATCATTAGTACAATGTGTTCGGCGTTCCCGAGCAGGCTAATTGAATTCGTGACACAAGACTCGGGTAGTGAGATTAAGAACTGGTCGGGAAGATAGACTTGCTGGTCCACACGATCAGGGAGGCGGGTTGCGAAAAGTGACAGTCTGTGAGAGGAAGTGCGCTAAGGAAAAATTATACGTGGAGTTACCATCTGCGTCAGTGCAGCATGAGATTGCAAGCCAGTCATGGCGGTGTGCATTAATATCCCTAAATACATGTGTGTTGGCACTCTAGTCAAGTAGAGTGTTATATCTCTGCTTTCAGAGACAGGGTTAAGCAGGGTCCAATCCTAGGTCGAAGGATAACGGTATAAGAAATATAAGTAACTAACACTGTGTTGTAAGGTTAATCTCAAGCACATGTAGGCTTGGTCATCTAATGCTAACCTATTTTCTCTTGTCAATGAGAGTGTGTTCCGAACATTTATTTAGGTTCAATTTTGTTTTAATTTATCTCATTTATTCTTTCTTGGTAAAAACATCTATTATTAATTTAGCTTATAATTTGAATCTGTATTAATGAAAATTCAAACTAAGCGTGATTGTAACCTTTGACTGTTATTAACGTAATTGTTATCTACACCTGTTTTTATTAAACTTTGATTGTACAGACTGATCTAAGTATTCATTTTGATAATTTCTTAATTAATTTTGCTGACTGTGTCTTGATTTGGGGGGGGGGCTATTTACGGTTGGCCTTTTTCATGTGCATCCGGGTATTTTTCTTTTGCGTCTTTTGATTATGGTTTAAACATGGCGTATTGAGCTTCATTTTGCTTTAGAAATTGACCCTCATGAAATTCGACGTCAACTATTTAAAATAATTGCTTTTCATAACATCACAGAGGCAGACATATATATATATATATATATATATATATATATATATATATATATATATATATATATATATATGAGAGTTTGAATTACCTACTAGATACAATCCTCGAGTGTATTCGGTCTATTCGGTGTGTTAGATAGTGACATTAGGATATTACACC
>OY744516.1:232568083-232580583 GCA_963556195.1 Sepiola atlantica | reverse complement strand
TCACAATTTAACGGTAACTAAATATTTAATCTTTTAGTTTTAATACTTTTTAAACTAAAATATAGAATGGTTTGTATATAATCGAAACGACTAGTGTAATGTATCTGTTTAGTGCGGCTGATACTTTCGTTTATTTAAAAGAATCGAAATGAATAATTTGAATAGAACAATTAATTCTATGTTGATGTCTGCAACGCAATTATGTCGGAAATATCTCATTTTATTAATATTCTTAATTTTGTGCAGAAATAAATGTACAAATTCAGTAAAGTTCGAATTAAACTTTACAAATATTTTAAATAATTTTTTGCAGGTATTTTTTTTAAATGCAATTGAATAAATATTTATATTCGTTTTACATTTTTATTATCATTTATATATTTCGTTAAATTATTATTTTAAAAAATATCTGTGGGCCAATATAAATATCATGAATAGCAAAATATAAATGGCAATTTCTTCTCATTAATATTTTCCTTTTCAACTTTTAATTTAAATAATATACAATTATTTTACTTTCCTAGCATGTATTCTGTAACTTTTCATTTGTAGTATAACAAGATATGTATTCTTCTTCTTCTTCTTCTTCTTCTTCTTCTTCGTCTTCTTCTTCTTCTTCTTTTTCTTCTTCGTCTTCTTCTTCTTCTTCTTCTTCTTCTTCTTCTTATTATTATTATTATTATTATTATTATTATTATTATTATAAGTAAAAGATGAGAATAAAGGTTGTAAAAATACAATATCTAATAAGTTATCAGTTGCTCAAAACAATGTGTTTCAAATAAAAACAAAATTCGTTCCTTAAGCCATGGCTGTTTAAAGCTCTAACGATAAGATTTCATTATTTGAAAAAATAAAATTATTTTATTTGAAACACCTTGTTTTGAGAAACTGATGACTCAATAGATATTGTATTTTAACAATCTTGAATCTCATCTTTTATCTTTTACTTGTCTACATATTTCTCTATCTCGTATTTCTTGTATGCGAGATTCAACTTTAAAAGTATACACTTTATCTTTATATATATATATATATATATATATATATATATGTATATATATATATATATATATATATATATATATAATTATTCAAGCCGATCACACGATTCATACGCCGGAACGAAAGTTGTTTGTTTATAACTCCAAATCTGACACTTAAACCGACGTAGGCAGCATGAATAGTTATACGAAATCATGTGAAATAAACTTATTTATGTCAGTTAGTGGACACTTTTTATAAGCAGTAGTCAGAGAGTGTTATACGTAAGAAATGTTGCATGATAGCCAAGATTGACGGCTGTCTTATCTCGCCTTAAAGGGCCCAGCCAAACAGGGGACACAACTAATTATTAAATAAGAAATACTTAATTATCTACATACGTATACGTTTATTCGTTGTGGTATCACCAGTGTATATATACTCATTCAAGCTGGTCGCACGATTTGAACCACGGAAAAGAGAATTATTTTTTTTTAACTCAAGATCCGACACTTTAACCGATTAGGCCAGTATGAATAGTCATCAGAAAATTATGCGAAATAAACTTATTTATTTCAGTTAGCGGACATTTTTACAATTTGCAGTCAGAAAGTAACAACGGAATTTTATCTTTTTGTAATTTTGTTAATTGCTCTCTCGTCTCAGTGAGCAAGTTTCCGGCTCAGTGGTGGTAATTCGTAGAGTATAGATACAAGAGTTATTTTATCGGCCATCTCCAGTTCTTTCGATCTTCGCGATCGTCTGCAGGAGTTGCTTTGTTTTCTTTTTCACTATGTTGTTTTTGTTTAAATTTTTTTGTATTATCTTAATCAGTAGCGCTTGAGATGCCCGATAAAAGAACTTCTGAATCTATACTCTACTAATTACCACTAAAGACCCAAAAACTTGCTCGCCAAGTCGAGACAGTAATTTTAAAAAATACGAAAATAGGAAATGCTGCTGTTTCCAATCAGACTTTTATCAATAACAACCTGCTGTATATATATATATATATATATATATATATATATATATATATATATGTGTGTGTGTGTGTGTGTGTGTGTGTGTGTGTGTGTATATATATATATATATATATATATATATATATATATATATATATATAATTTTAATCAATAGACCGGGCGGGTGTAACCAAAAATATACTAACATTTTCCTTAACACGTGATTGTCTGACCCTTCAATGATAAATTAAAAACTAAGAAAATCGAATGAGATATGAGGGGGAAATTGTTTTAGTCGGAGAAACCCATTGTGAGTAAAAAAACAAACAAAAAAAAGGTAAATCTCTCAACGTTATGGTTCATTTGAATCATTAAAGATCTCCAGCTGATGTTTTAAAATCTTTTATTTACACAGGCTAGGTCGACGATTTTGTTAATAATTAACGCATCAATAATATTGAGATGGTAGTTCGACCTAGCACTGTGTAAAACAGAAAACCACCCATCGGAATACTTGTCCGAACAACTATTTGTACCAACTAGGTGATTACCGATGGCAGATTTATGTGCTTGAAAGTTCCCGGATGATCTCGAAACCTTGTTTAAACGAATATTACGTGGTATGTGTTGGGATATTTTCTACTCTATGGGGTGTTTTGCTAACATAGTCAGCTCCACACTGACATAGGAATTTATAAACAACAAAATTCTTTTGAATGGCTGGCAAAACATCCTTACAAAAATAAGAGAAAAATGTTCGAGTCGTGTAAACTCATGGAAAACAACGTTGAGTAGAAAGATAAATCCTTTTGACAAAGGGCATCGTAAAGTGACGTAAATTTACCCATTAAATATAGCAATTTTGCGTGCAATTGTGCTTTTTATAATATTGATGGGATATCCATTGGCAAGAAGAATATTAGTAATTTCACCAAGTTCCGGACCGAGTCGGGTTTGTGATCACATCATAAGTGCCTGATGAGTGACGTTTCCTCTTAAAGGGTCAGACAGTAAGGCTTTAAGGAAAGTTTTAGCAATTTTCTTTTTTTCCACCCGCCCATTTCATTGATTAAAAGAATGTTTCTTCTGAAATGTATTCTACGACTTTGTCGTACGCGATATCTACTATATATATAATAATGGTAATAATCCAGGTGAAAAATTTCTCTCCAAATATGATCTGAGGTTAAGATCAGATTCTAACTCTGCCTGATGAGATCTCAGTTTATAGTAACTGTTGATCGATAACATCGACATGCCAGTGTCGCAGATTTTGTACATGTCTGTGTAAATAAAATTATCATATATATATATATATATATATATATATATATATATATATATATATATATATATATAATACTTGTCATTGTTGTTCATAACTGAGACGCGTTTCATGGTTGCCTTAGATAGATCTACACACCTTTTATCAAATTGTGCTAAGCAATTTTTAAAAACTGGTATGGAGATTAGCGTCATTGTATCACGAACGGAAAAGCTAATCTACAATATTAACTTGTGTTACTTAATTTCATCATATCTTTTCTCGAATTATCATTACACTAGATTCATTGTTTAAGATTATTTAAACAAGAAAACGTATATCGTAATAACATAACGCGATGTTCGGACAAGAAGAATGTGGGCTAGTAGACAATGATGTATTGTACATTATCAACTATCCGGTCAAGGTGGCGTGATAGGTTGCAGAACCTTCTGATAGAATACATTGTATTATATGAGTCATACATTGTATCGTGTAGCAGTTCTTGTAAGATAATCTTAAACTATCTACATTGTGAAATGCCACAGAAAGATAAATTATTTATTATTTGCAATATGTTTACATGTGACTTCTGATATTTTACATTTTTATTTCGTATTTGAAAGTTTTTAAAAACGCTTTACATATCATAATGTGTTGCAGCTTAATTAAGAACGAGTAATCAGGTATAAGTGAATGAATTAAAATGTAAAGTCATGAGATTAGAAGTGCTCAGGAACATCAGCTACATCCGTAGAAATACCCTTTTATTCGTGCAACTACAAGAGCGTCCGCATGTATAACGGCTGACAGGCTTTGAAACAAACCATGGAAACAATAACAATCTGAAACATGAAAACAATAACAATCTGAAACATGAAAACAAAGTAAATGATATTATTTTTAAGGATGATTTCTCTAGAAAAATATAATTGCAGTATTAAAAATTACTTATGGGGAAGGGTTTATGACAAGTATTTTTTGACATTGGATTGAAGACGACTATTTAGTAATCTGCAGGGAAGCAGGATTGTGTTCCACAGGCGGAAAGTCCTTGCAAAAAATACTATGTCTATGGACTTTCATCCTTAAGCTAGTAACGTCGAGGATGAACTGAAAATGTATGAATTAAACGTAAATTAATTGAAAAGATTAAACATGTTCTTCAAACCTAATTATTATTTTTTTAATACTTTATCTTAAGAATGACCGACTTAGGAAATAGAGATGAAAAGAAGGAGACAGACGGAAGCGAGAGTCATAAACACCTTATAAAAGAGAATGGGTATTCAAACAACGCTGAGGATGACTATATGAAAATCACAAACATAGACTCGTCTTTTGGAATGCCTGCTTCTTTAGGAGCGTGACACACGTACGTAAACCTTAGCGTATTAATATATAGATAATATTATTATCATTATTATTATTATTGATAATAATAATAATAATAATAATAATAATAATGTTATTATTATTATTATTATCATTATTATTATTATTATTTTTTATGATGATGATGATGATGATGATGATGATGATGATGATAACAACAACAACATTATTATTATTATTATTATTATTATTATTATTATTATTATTATTATTATTATTTTCACCATACAAAATATGAAATTGATTTTCTTTACAAAATCGTTTTGGAAGTTTGATAGTTTTATCGGAATCCGATATTTTCTGCCAGGGGTATTATTGCTATGTTTAGAGTTAGAGAATCAAATGACTATATTAGGTAATGTAAGTACTAGTTAAGAAAAGAACACATGATTAATGTGATAGGAAAAGAAGAAAGATTCAAATATCATGTCTCGGAATTTTTTAGATGAGGGTTGCTAATTTACAGAATTTGGTACATTCGGACTACTGTTCTCATCTTTGGTGTTTTTATCACAACGTTTCGGCCGATGTAACCTCCAACCTTCTTCAGGTTTATCTTGTCGAACTCCGCAAGGATATAGTACTGAGTAAAATTCAGTTCTAACTAATAGTCATCTGAAGGTTGAAGGTTCAATCCTCAGTGCGGGCGATACGAAGAATTGCGAGGTACTGAAGACAGATGGAACGAGAGCATGTTACCCTCATTGATTTAATAAAGGGTTCCGTTCGAAATTCCGTCCAGATTCCCGAGTTTGACAGAAAGATTCCCGAGTTCGACAAGGTATACCTAGAGAAGGTCGGAGGTGACATCTGCCGAAGCGTTGTGATAAAAACACCCAAGATGAGAACAGTAGTCCGAATATACTAAATTCTACATAAAAATATCAGTATTGTGTATTAATAGAGATGTAAACTGTCGAGTTAGGGTTATGGTTAGGGTTGGGGTTGGGGTTGGGGTTAGGGTTGGGGTTATGGTTATGGTTAGGGTTGGGGTTGGGGTTGGGGTTGGGGTTGGGGTTAGGGTTGGGGTTAGGGTTAAGCTTAGGGTTAGGGTTGGGGTTGGGTTTTGGGGTTAGGGTTGGGGTTATGGTTAGGGTTAGGGTTGGGGTTGGGGTTGGGGTTAGGGTTAGGGTTGGGGTTAAAAGGTTAATAATAGATATAAACCACACTTTAACTCTTTTTTTACTGTGAATACGATATTTAGTTTGATTATTTTATCTATGGTGTGTATGTCATTCGTAGCGAAATGTCCGACTTCATTATGAGAACTCATTTGTTCTCCAGTGCCTTCTTTATCGTCCATATTTGTTTACAACGTTCGATGCTTTGAAAAATGAACTGATCGCTTTTTCCTTTTAGGAAAATAGACATTAATACTCCAAATAATAAGTTCGCCGGTTCAATTCGAGGGTATTTCTTTAAAGTGTTTATTACGAATTAAAAATAATATTCTTATTTAGTTGTTCTTCTTTATTTATTCTTATTTGGCACGTGTTCTCTTTGTCTCCACCAAGAAAAATGTGTTCATTTAGAATTAGTCGTAAACTTCTGGAAATGGTTTTACAATTTAAATTCCTCTTTTAAGTCTTCTAGAAATAAAGGTGAAGGACACTTTATGTTTCTAAAAGTATTTCGAACTTCTTTGGAATTTTTGAAGCCTGCAATTCGTAGAAAAAATGTTTAGGATGAGATATTTAAGAAATTGTAGAAGAATGTGAAAAGCGGAGTGGAAGATGAAACGCACATAATTATGATGAACATAGATTAGTTTACAATCTGTTAGGACTTCATTAAAATAATTGAGTGCTGTAGGAATGTCAGTTATAAAACGACATAAACTGTTTCGAATTGTGAATGGCATCGTCCTCAGAGTACGCGTATAACCGGCGTAAACATATTCATAGCGGTTGAAGAATATAAGGTACCCGGTAGTGTTGGCACTTGCGGCAGAACTTTGTAAGGTGTCGCAATTAACGACTAAGTAAGCAAAATAGAATAGTATGGCACTAGTTAAGGCTTCAAAGATGTAGTCCGGAAGAGTTGAAAAACGTAGATTTTCATTAAAACATACGACCTAGAAAGTCGAATATTTATGTGTAAAATTGTGTAAGCTCTTATCAAAAGGTACGTAAAATGAAAGTTATTCCCCAGAAATGGGTTTAAGGGGAAGTTAGTAATGGCTCTGTATTTTTTTTTTTGCCCGTGGCATAGAGTAAAACAAAGAGAAGTTAAATTGCGTATTTTAAATATATTTTTTAAATGATAATATTCACTTGTAAGCGAAAACATAGTACGTCACATGACAACACAAATCACGAGAGTTGTATTATTTTAAGTAATGGGTCTCTTTCACTATCTCTCTCGTGTATTGGGCATTACAGAATCAGCTAATAATGAAAATAAATCAATACCGAAAACGCTGCCTTATGTCACAACTAGATGAGAAAAAATGATTACAGAAAAGGTAAGCACAAAGTAATATAAATATACAAGTAAATATTTATTACGTTTTGTTAATATAAAACCGTATATAAGTGATATGTCTCATCACTTTTCTTTCTATCTATCTATTTATCTATCTATCTATACATCTATCTATCTATCTACCTATCTATCTATCTATATCTATATATATATCTATATATATATACTGTAGTAAAACTTATCTCATTATTGTACACGCGCGTTCCAGCACGCTTTAGTACATTTATAAAAAAAACGAATATTTAGAATAACACAAGAAGATGAAAAAAAAAGAAAAAGAAGAAAAAACGTGTTACCATGAATAGGGTTTTATAAAACCGAAAATTTGGATGAGAAAATTAATAAATATTTCATATATTCGACAAAATCTCGCGTCAAGTTGTTTAGATTTCTGAAATGACAAAGTTTATATATATATATATCATGGACTCTCCCGTCGATTTCGACGTATGAGGTCTTGACAACTCAAAATTTGTTTAGTCTACGATGGATGTAGCATGCTTACATTTACTCAATCGTAAATGGCATTTGAGTCCTGCGAGAGATTTGCAAACCAGCCCACAATGGATGCAAGAAGGAAGATCTTGAGAAAAATTGGCTGGGATACTTGTAGATGTTTTTGTTCTTTCGCGTCTTTCGCGCTGTTGATCAATGGCAGTTACAGAGAACCGCCTGATGCCCCTCTGGCAGTCAGATCGCCATTCCTTCCGTCGAGAAGCAAGCTGTTCAAAATCACGATAAGCAATATTGATAGATGTCAAATTCATTTTCAACTTGTCCTTAAAGCGAAGCAGCGGTCGACCCACATTTCGCCTTCCACTGTTGAGCTCGCCGTACATCAGTTGCTTTGATATTCTATCATCTTCCATACGTAAGACATGTCCTGCCCAACGCAGTTGTGATTGCATCAAAAAGCTTTCAATTCCGCCAATACCGCAGCATGTAAATAGGTCCGCATTAGACATCCGATTTCTTACGGTGACACCACAAATCGTTCTAAGGCAATTTTTGTGAAAGACATCAAGCTTCTGAATGTGGCTGCGATAGACTGTCCATGATTCCGATCCATAAAGCAGTGATGTTAGCACAACTGCTCTATACACAAGTACTTTTGTTCTCAAACATATCCCGATGTCCTTCCATAACCGATGACGCAGTTTTCCAAAGGCAGTGGTTGCTTTCGCAATTCGGTTAAAGATTTCGTCATCAAGGGAGGCACTCCAGTTTATCTTACTCCCAAGATAAGTGAAGTTTTTCACATATTTCAGATCTTTACCGTCCACTTGGATTGGAGTATCTGGAAAACAGTGTACTGGTGGTCGTTGCTTTACTGGTGGCCGTTGCTTTACACCCTGAACTTGTTTAGGCATGAGGCGAGGTTGGTGAATCACTTCTGTTTTCTTGATGCTGATTGTCAGACCAAAAGCCTTGCAAGCAGCCGAAAACCTGTCCACAAGCAGTTGCGCTTCCTCCCGAGATGTTGCACAAAGTGCAGCGTCATCTGCAAACAAAAGATCCCTGATGACAGTTTGTCGAAGAAGGGTCTTAGCTTTGAAACGTTGCTGGTTGAAGAGACCACCACTTGTTCTAAATTTAAACTTCACCCCAGTATCTATATCAGCGAAAGCATATCTCAGCATAACTGAAAAGAACAAAGCAAATAGCACAGGTGCCATTACGCAACCCTGTTTGGTACCATTTGTCACATTGAAAGGTTCTGAAGACTCTCCATTTGAAACAACCGATGCCTTCATTCCATCATGGAAAGAAATAATTACATTCAGCATGTTGTCAGGTATTCCCAGCTTGTCCAACACTTTCCAGAGGGCTTCGCGGTTTACTGTGTCAAAGGCCTTTGTAAGGTCAATGAAAACCATATACAACTCCTCGTTCTTTTCCCGAACTTTCTCGGCAACCTGGCGGAGGGAAAAGATCATATCAACAGTACCCCGACCAGCACGGAAACCGCACTGAGATTCGGGATAGATATCATCAACAAGGTGTTTAATTATTCTGTTGAGAATAAGCCTTGCCAAGACCTTCCCTGCAATTGACAAAAGTGAGATGCCTCGATGGTTGTCACAGATGTTTCTATTGCCTTTATTCTTATACAAGTGTTGAATTAATGCATCTTTGAAATCCTGAGGGACATTTCCACCTTGCCAGATCTTCACAAAGAGACTGTGCAGCTTCTTCACTAGTGTCTGGCCACCGTACTTAAACACCTCAGGAGGTAAGGTGTCTTTCCCTGACCTTTTGCCTGACGACATTTGCCTAATAGCAACGAAAACTTCATGTATTGCTGGAAGGAAGGAGAGTTCAGGAATCTCAGGTCGTTTAGTGATAGATGAAAGTATTTCTTCATCAGTTGTGGAAGTATTGTTTAGGACCGCTTTGAAGTGCTCCTTCCAGCGATTCAATATATCCGCTCTATCATTTATCAGTGTGCCATCATTTGCAGATACGGGAGAAACGCCAGATTCATGTGGTCCAAAAACTTTCTTAATACCTTCATAAAAAACTTTCAAGTCTTTTCTGTCAAATGCTTCTTGCATCAATTTGGCATGTGAGGACCACCATGCCTCTTTCATCTGCCGTAATGCTTTCTGGACTTTACTTTTGCATTCCTTGTACAATTTCCTCTTTAGTGTTGAGTTCTTATCATCAATCCAGGTTTTATGAGCCTTATGCATTTTATTGATCAACTCCTGGGCCTCAACATTCTGGTCATCGAACCAGTCCTGATGTTTACGGACACGTAACCCCAAAACCTCCAATGCAGATGTGTGAATTACGTCCCGCAAGGATTTCCAGGAAGATTCGATATCATCGGTTATCTCAACAGAATCTAATGAGCGATCAAGACGGGCTGACAGTGCTGCCCGCTGAACGGTATTCTTTAATGGTAGAATGTTTATCTGTTTAGGGGCAGAGGAGCGTTTCACTCGTCTGTGCTGTAAACGAAAAGACGTTTTACTTCGAAGCAAGGCATGATCTGAAAGATAGCAACTTGTATGGAACGAACGAGTGATACGAAAGTCCTCAAGGTCACGTCTCTTGGTGATGATGTAGTCAATCAAATGCCAATCCCTAGAACGAGGGTGCATCCATGTAGTCTTGTGGGATTTTTTCTGCTGGAATACAGTGTTGGTAATGCACAGATTAAGCTCTCCACAAAGAGACAACAAACGAAGACCATTCCAAACGAAGATATATATATATATATATATATATATATATATATATATATGTATATATATATATATATATATTTAATTCTATCTATCTTTAAATATCTATCTATATATCTATGTATTTATCTCTATCTATCTATCTGTAAATTTATCTCTATCTATCTACATATCTATGTATCTCCATCTATCTATCTATCTATCTATCTACCTATCTGTCGATCTTCATATATATATATATATATATATATATCGTATATGTATTGGTTTCTGTAAATGTAAATCCGTAGAAACTCAAGTGTTTATAAAAAGTGCTCAATACCAAGTAGAGCTGTTTATAAGTATAAATTTTTATTTATACAAACATTATCGGTTACATATGTGCATACATGTTTCGGTTGCACTCTCCCAAGAAAGTCAACCTCATCAGACCGAGAATCTTTCAGGAATGGATGGATTTGAAGAATTTTCTGTCTTAAATAATTCTTTTTTGGGATCTAGCATCTTCTATTTCTAGTATCTTCTGACTCCTATGAATTAGTATTGGATTACTAATTTTCTTATCTTGACCTTTTTTTGCCAGTGGTTGTCCACTCCCTAATTTTTAATCACTTATAACCCCCCATGGTGTCTCAACTGCTTCCTCCTGTCCTTATTTTATTGATCTTGCTTGCTAGCTTAACAGATTCACTTAAGCAAAAAGATCTCATCCATACATCAAGAATCTTACATATATAAACAAACCCAGACACACCTAAATAAACATACATATAAAGAAACGGGCATCGATATACACATCCAAAACATGGACACTTACACCGATTCACTATTAATCAAACATATATTCAGAATACATACACGCCCATAAATATATTTTAGATGTATATTCAACAAAAACTAAAGAAATAAGAATATTCTAGATATATATTCAGTACACACATCCATACTCTTATACAGGGTCAACACACACACAAATACATATACATATATACACATATACATATATATATACCTATATATGTATATATATATACACACATACACATACATATATCTATACATACCGATACACGTATACACACGTATAACTACATATACATGCACATACATACAGACACACACATACATATACATATATATACATACACACATATACATATACAACGATATAGACTTACATACACATACATACACCCCTACATACACACACACATATATATATATATATATATATATATATATATATATATATATATATATATATATATATATATATATATATATATAAACCCATACACGAGCATATTCGTAACATAGGTATACAACTTACATTCACCCATACACTTTTAGTATAAATAGTTCCTAAAAATAGTTCATAAAATACGTACACACATGCATACATATACATACACACAAGCGCACCGACACACACACATATATGTATATATATATATATATATACATATACATACACACACATATACCAATACACGTGCGCACACATATATATACATACACAGATACGCATACATACATACATACGCATACACACACATATATACAGGCGCCTATAGTTCGCCCCTATACATATATGCGAATACAAATCCAAACATGTACACCTATACCAATGCAAAGCACACCCAAATTTATATATATAAGCACATAACTAGAATATACATAAAAGAACAAGACCATGCAAATATACCGACAAATGTATACGTGTATATTCATAGTCAGAAATACATACCACACACACACTACTTATACACCCGCATAGGTTTACATATATGCATATATATTTACACACACCCTCACACACGCATACATACATATAAACATACACACACATATATATATATATATATATATATATATATATGCATATATACACATACATACACATGCACATAAATATAAAGTACACCCGTGCACATAAATATGTGCATTCATAGAATATCGAAATACCTTTACCCATGCATACCTGTATATCTCATTCCAAACCTACTTACTCATGTATGTACAACAATATACATCCATACATATCATAATCATACGATTTCAAATGTATATACCAGCATACTGCAAAATATAATGTTATTATATATACGTACACCGGTCACTCACACACATACGTGCATGTGCACACAAATACCGACACGCATGCAATCAAAATAGATTAAACATAGATTTAATATGCATGCAAACATCCATACTTTA
>OY744516.1:232543083-232563083 GCA_963556195.1 Sepiola atlantica | reverse complement strand
ACACCTTGCATTGAACAATTGAAATTTGAAATTAATGTGAACAATCGTCGCATATTTATCACTCTTTTTTCTTCTATCTCTACAATTGCTCTATCTCGTATATTGAGCTAAAACTCTTCACTATAGGTTCAATCTACTAAAAGTTTTACTTTTGGTGTATATTTGATCCTATATATATCTATATATATATATATATATATATATATATATATATGTATGTATGCATATATAAGAGTATTCACAGTTTTCAAGACTCTCTTCAGACTTTATTTAAGGCTTGAAGATAGGAATCGTTTCTGATATTATCTACAGAATATCCCAACAAAAAGAACGACAAAAACGAAATTGGGATTTTCTTATTCTTTTAATATCGTCAAATATACTCAGCACGAAATATTAAGTTACACGTTTATTTTTTCTTTATTTATTTTTTGAAAAAACCATAACAATGGTTGTGTAAAATAAATAATGGTGGTGAAAAATATATAAAATTTATTTTCATCAAAAAAAAAATATAATACTATTACGAAACAATTGTTTAAAAAATATGTCTAAATACCCTTTCTTATTCAAACCGGCGTCACCTCGCCTACAGACATCACGGGATTTTCTGACCAAAAAGTCCATTTCCATCGGACGATGAAAAAAAAGAAGAAAAGAAAAACACTCTTTGAAAATGAAAAGTATATTCTCAAAAGCTAAGATTAAAATAAATTTTATTTTTTTGACACCACCATTGTTATGGTTTTTTCAAAAAAAAATATAATACTATTATGAAACAATGGTTTAAAAAATATGTCTAAGTACCCTTTCTTATATATATATATATCTATAAATATATATATATATATATATATATATATATATATAGTTTGTAGAGTAAGTATATTTTCTATTTAGTTTTAATATTTCATTGAAACGTGTCGCTTTTAATTCAATTTAAAACAGGTAAATGTTTTCCCCAGATGTCTACAATGTAATATTAATAATATGTCCCCAATTTTCATTAAAAGCCAACATCTATGTCTTTGAGTAAGTATGAACCAATTTCTATTAATGCAAGTGGCATCACATCCAAATCTTTCATTTCGTTTCTGTTGCTTTGCCAGACTCTTCTCGGCCGTTTGGTAAACGTCTGACAATTCAGAACAAATTGATTTGTACTTGAATCATACATTCTGAAGTAGGCGTTTCAACTCGGCAAATATAGATATCGGATACTATTCCTCAAACAATTGGTTTACATTTCTTTCAATCATATATAGAAGTAGATTGAAATAAAATAACGTCCCTGTAGACAAATATAAGAGTCATTTACAGTGAGTTTATTGATCGAAACGAAATTAAAGATGAATTTATATAGAGATATATAGATATATATATTGTTTGTATATGTATATAAATGTGGATATATACATGGAGAATTATCATGTATATATCTGATCTCATCTTATACTTATTTATATGCTTCATATATATCTATATAAATATAGAAATATATATATATAGTTATTTTTCTTATATATCACATGTATATAATCTGCGACACAATCATGTCGATGTTATCAATCAACAGCTGTTAGAAACTGAGATCTCATTATACTGATAAGAAATATGATCTTTCATCTTTCCCTTAGGTAATATTTAGAAAAATCTTCTTCCAAAATATAACTTAAGGAAAGGATTAATTTTTTATCGATAACAACGAAATGCCAGTGTCGTAGATTTTGTACATGCCTGTATAAATAAAAATAATCAAATATATAAAAGCTCTATTTGTATATTGAGCACTCTGTATAAGCCCAGTTGAAATACTTTCGATTTTTATCAACTGGATGTTTACTTTACCTGGATTACTATATATATATATATATATATATATATATATATATATATATATATATATATATATATATATATATATATATAAAACAGTTTGTTACTATATTCCAATAACCATGGTTTGTTTTATTACTTTTATTTTTATTTTTTTAACATTTCCAAAAATTCCAAATTTCTGTGAGATATATTTAACGGTCCGTTTCATTTGTTTTGTGCCAAACAACATTTGTATATATATATATATATATATATATATATATATATATATATATATATATATATATATATATACACACTTAGTCAGCAAGTCATTATCCATGCAAGTGATATTTTATATGTTTGTGGGCCTTAACTATGATAGTTGAGGAGGTTCGGATTATTATTTGTGGCTTTTTTATATGTTGATGTCGTGTGTTCCGTAATACGTCGAGGAAGTGGATATTATTGTTGATGTTTAATTCGGTTGTGAAAAAAAGTACTGAGGGGGGTTCGAGTGTTTGCTTGAGTTTCTTTTTATACTTTCTTGGGATTCTTATTAAAAAAAACCTGAAGACGACTTAGAAAGTCGAAAGCGCTCGAAAGAAATTGCCGAATTAATAACAATCGAAGAAATACTCTACGGACTGCCACCTGAAACCAGAAGAATAGCTCGACAGTCTGAGAACTTCACGAAGTAGATTTACAAACGAGAAAGTTCAGTGACGTTCAACAACGCTTGATTAAATATACATATATATATATATATATATATATATGTATATATATATATATATATATATATATATATATATATATATATATATATATATATATATATATATATAGATAGTCTCGGAAGTTTCTCAGCCATTAAAACTATATTTTAAAAAAAAACAAAAAAACTTATAGTCCCAAGTCTTCCAGTGGAAAATCACTCATGTAAGTCACTTTATTGTTTACAGTTATTATATTAGTTTATTTCTAACACTATTTTAAGGGATCATCAGTTGTTTACCATGAAAAACTGTTTCGGGAATGTATATATATATATATATATATATATATATATATATATATATATAAATGTATATATATATATATTTATATATGTATATATATATATTTATATACATACTTATATATATTTACATACAGATTTATATATATGTATATATTTACATATGTATATATATATATATATATATATATATATATATATATATATATACATATATATATATATATTAATCTTGCGACCGTCTTACAAATTCATCCCCAGACTGATGAGAGCGAAAGCTTGAAACGTCGGCGTATGTAGGAAACATAATTTAATATTTGCTTAAATTAATAGCAGTATATATATATATATATATATATATATATATATATATATATATATATATATATTAATATAAATATATATTTTATATATAGAGAGAGAGAAAGATGCATATATATGTATACATTTTTAATACATTAATATTTATATATTTATCAATATATGAATATTTATATATTTAAATATTTATATATTTATTTGTATATAAATATTTATTTGTATATAAATATGTATATATTAATATATATTTATATTTATATATAAATACATATAAATACATTTATATTATATATATATTTACATATACACTAATATATACGTATATTTGTATATATATATATATTTTATATATATAAAAATTCGAGTATATATATATATATATATATATATATATATATATATATATATATATATATATATACATAATGATAAATGAAGGAAGAGAGATGAAGATGTGCGAATGACAAATCTATTTAATTATCGATTGTTCAATGAAAGGTGTACTCGATAAAAAACATTCCTATAAATAAAAGAAATATACATATTTTTATCGAGTACACCTTGCATTGAACAATCGAAGATCAAATAAATTCGTCATCTGCACATTTGTATCTCTCTTCCTTAATTTATCTTTATAATCGCTCTATCTCGTATATTGAGCTTAAATCATTTCATTATAGGTTCAAGTCTCTAAAAGTATACATTTAGTCTCATATTATATATATATACATATATATATATATATATATACATATATATATATATATATATATATAACTTAAACTCTATTACTATTTTCAGTTTGATCGGGGGAATGAGACGAGATGCATTGGAGGATGGAAATATAAAACATAAAAGTGTCATAATCTGAAGTCTGTGAGTGTAATTTACTCAACAGTGTACTTCCATACAATCACACTTAAAATAAATGTCACTATTCTATATATTAAATTCAGATAAAGGCAGCAGCATGTGAATGTTTTTTATAATGAAATATTTTAAATGGTTTTACAAGAATATTTTCGTAATAGTTATACAAGTTTTTCAAATCTAAAACATAAACTTACAACAAATAAATGTACGTTTTATAAAATCTAATAACTGTTTACCATCGATCAAGAGCATTACATATGTATACTAATATACAATGTACAAATGTTGATCCAGTAGGTAATGGTTCTTCTAGTATATTAAAACGAAAGACAGATTCTAACGGTAATATTATCTTTACCGACCCATATAACACACGTATCTGTCAGTGAGACATTTCATCTGGGTACAGCGTGATAAATATTACATACTAAAATTCATGAATTATATAGAAATATTAATGATATTATTGAAATGGTTTATTAATCAAATGATTTAAAGAATATTTTAATTTATTTTCTAATAAAGCTCGTATTGCTTAATAAGTAAATATATCATTTACCGTAAAACAGCTGTATAGGCCATTGAAGATGTAAGATTAATAAGAATAATGGTAATTATTCACTATGAAGCATATGTAAACGATTCATTGAATTGACGGGAAAACGGCAATTTTGGAAGAACGCAGACGATCGGAAAGTGTTCAGAAAATGGTAAGAACTGCAGACAATAGAAAATTACGAAACTGAATTGAACTGTAAAGATTGCAGCTATTCTGTGAAAGGGCATTAATTTGCATATTCACGACGTTCCTAGTAATTGTTCTGTCCGGCTTTATAACGTCTTATTCAGGGTCCCTGATGCTGGTTTTATTCTGTTTTGATATATTTTATATTACTGAAATTGTTTTGTCTTTAAATCCCGATTAATGCATTGAACTATTGGCGTATATTGATGAAATTCCCAATCAAACATTTTAATACACACAGACATGCGTCCATGACAAGAATTAAGACTAGAATCATAGGATTTATAAATCAAAGAATACATTTTCTGATGATTAAATATGAAGGCTAAAAAATCTACACAACTCGCTTTTCAATTGAATTACTTTAACAGTGTTTTATGTGCGGATAAATAATCTTTACTATGAATAACTACAAAGAAAATTGAATAATATTTCTAAGATCTTAAATTCCGTATGATGCTAGAATTACATTTTTTCTATCAGAGGATCAATATATTCCAGTTTTAAATTATTAATCACAACTTCCATGGCTGATCGCAAATTCCCATAGAGTAAAATGTTCAAAATCTTCGGCCTGACATTCACAAGCAACATTAATTGGAATGAATAAATAGAATACACCGCCAAGCCTGCGGTTCTCTCTACCGGTCTAGAAGGTCTCTCACACCGACCAGTATCGAGTATCTCATATTTATATAAATCCACAATAGCCCATGAATGGAGTAGTGTTTCTATATCTGAGCTGGAGTATCGACCACTAGTCTCTCCAACGTGGAGAGGGTACAAAAAGCGTTTTTAAATTTAATAGGTCGAATGCTGTCTACCAAGCTCATGCTCATATTCTATCGCCGCAATATTGCATATTTGTCGTTGTATTACAAGTACGTGCACAAAATGTGTTCAAACCAACTTACTGCATAATTAATCAAATAGCCATGAATTAACTTAGCTCAAACTAAGCCCACTGGAACTGACACATTATTTAATGGTCAAAACAAGTTTACTCTGGTCTATTATGTACTTAATAATTCGTTGTATGCGATTTTTATTTAGCTATTTCAAAGGCGGAATCAGAGGGACGGCAACTTAATAGTATGTAGTGTAAATGTTTAGAGACTATTAGTAGCGCTATTAATATTTTTCTCGATATGAAATACACGATATTTCAATGATCATACTTGCTAAATGTGATGCAATTCTGTGTATATAAATAAATGGGTATCTATTGATATCTTTATCGATGTAGATTTTAAAACAAAAAAAGTCCGACGTAAATGTTTATTAGTACCTTATATATTCGAGAGATCAATACTATTGATGAGTCTTTTTTATCTTTTCTTCATGTGATAAGGAGATCGACCTAGGAATATAATATATTAATAATTATAAATATCCGAGTTATTTTATTCTAAAATGTGTATTGGTAAGGCTCTCGAAATATATATTATTACAAATCAGCCCAGTACTTCTAATAGAACAGAACATTTTATTTTTACCTCCGCTCAACCGCTCAAGCTTTTGACTGTTAAACCTTTTTGCTAGCATCAATGTCCGTGGTGACTTTAATGTTCATAATGGTGATTGGCTAGTCCACTCAAAGACGACTGCCGATGAAGGAATGTCACGAAAAGCCAACACGCGGACTCAATGCTGATAAACATTCTTCAAGCCTTATTGGTATTTTAAAAAACTTTCCCTGAATAGTGCACATTCTTCTGCCCTGTCTTTTATCGGCTCATCGGACCACTCATTTGTCTCAACGATGTTAAGCAAGTTTTCTGATGTCCCTTTCAATCGCAAAGGTTATCGATATTCAAGAGCCGATTGGGGCAGCTTGATATCCTTCATATCTGAAGCACTCTTTAAATCTATCGTCAAAAAGAGTGTGTCCTGCATTGCATCATAAATATCTGAGTTGTTTAGCACTGGTATTGAGAGCTTTATACCCTAAAAACATTCCAACAGAAGCCAAAAGGCAGCTATGGTATAGTTCCGAATGTGCTTCCGCTATTTCTCACAGAAACTACTCTGCCCTCAAACAAAAGTCTCCATAAATACTTCCCGAAAAGAGTTATTGAAAACTCCCAGGGGTATGAGGCACAACCAGTTATGTCTAGAGTGGTCGATCAGATGCTTGGCTTCATTGGTTTTGGAGAATAACAAACAAGTTCCTGAACAGATGCAAGGCCTCTAACAAAACCATCATTAAAGGGTCAGATGTTATATCCACAGCATCTGATGAAGCCAACATTTTTGCAAAGAACTTTGCAGCAAATTCCACCCTTTGCGACTAGGGCTACTTACCCATAGACTCTCTCATGACTGATAAACCCTAATGCGACATCCGAATAACTGTTCGTGAGATCATTAAATCTATTAAGAACGTCGATGTCAAAAAGGTCACAGGTTCCGACAACATTCCTGTCGCAGTACACAAGAAACTGCAACCGGGAAAAGCTCCAAACCTTACTAAGCTGGTCAATAGTTACTTAAATGAGAAATGCTTTTCATCACCTTTGAAGAATTTCTTGGTCTGCACCATATAAAAAAAGACAGGGGGCCGATCATCTACACCACATTACACACAGATCAGTCTCATGTGCGTAATGATTAAGTTGCTTGAATCTGTAATAAATTAAGTAGTTGTCAATCACCTGAAAATAAACAATCATCTCAGTGACAAACAATACGGATTTCGTCCTGCATACCTACAGCTGATGTACTGACTGTGATAACGCACAGGATCAGTTACTCTATCGACGAGATCTTCGTTTCTAGTGGGATAGCTCTTCGATACAACATGACATAAATGTTTTCTCTACCAGTTTTTGTTTGCCACCGAATATCTGGAAATGTTATCTCAACCATCAAATCCTTTCTCTCCGATAGTACTATGGATGTAATTGTTGACAAGAAAAAGTCCGAAGCACATAGCATCAAAACCGGCGTACGTCAAGGATGCATTTTGAACCCAATTTCCTTATTGGTCTTCATAAACGATCTTCCTATGTATATTCCGAGATCATTCCTTGATATCTTCGCAGACGACACAACTATTTATTGAAACATCCCTAAGATTTTTATGATTAAGATCTTTCAGACTTCCTCTCTCTGTCTTCCGACTTGGGGCACGGGCTGCAATGGGAAAAATGGCGCGTTTGTTTTTACGTATCTAAAACCAAGCTTTTTTTCTGTCAACTACTGACGTTCGGATCTTCACGTTTTTCTAGTCGAACTAAACGGTCCTCTTCTTAAAAGTTATATGATTGACTTCTACCCAGACCTGAAATAGAGACCTTACATCAAATCTGTTGCTAATTTGCTGGAAAATTATGCTACCACTCCAGTAAGTACCTCACTCCGAGGTAATCCTCTACCTGTATAAAAGCCAGATACACCCTTAGATAGATTAGGCTGTCATATATGTGCAGGGGGCGACTGCACGGAACACTGTTTCCTCTCTCAACAAAATACGAAATCAACTCCGCAATATAGCGAGGAATACTTTCGTATCGTCATTGCAGTTCTTTTCACACAGAAAATATCTTGCAATTCTCTCTCTACTGTGTCGTTATGCTCATACGACGTGCTCGACTGAGCTCCCACACCGGGTACAACCACCCCGATCAACGATTTACCGCAAAAACTATTTGTCTCAACGAAAGCAAAGGACTTTCCTTTCTCTCTCTCTTCAAAAAAACAAACGAAAATTCCATGAACAAAGTTTCGTTCCTAGAACGTCTTGTCTGTGTAACAGGATACACCGACTACAGCATGGCAACTTCTAATCTAAATGTAAACAAACACTTTTAGTCGCCCTCTTTCTTGATTCAATACCTCTTAAGTAATCTTCTCTCCATCCCAGCCATTGTTTTCGGTTCTGTTGTTCAGATACAATAATCATCCAACTGACGATCTCTTTTAGCCTTTGTCCTTGAGTGGTTCCGAGCCTTGATAAGCGTTGATAACTCAGACAACAAAAAATATAACATAAAAATAAGCGTTAATAACGTATTTATCTTATTTTATTTTAGAATTCATATATTAAAGGATATTATTACTAATTGACACGAAGCTTGTTGTTAGAAGCAAAATTTAACTTTCTCTGTTTTAAATATTTTCGTCTTGCTGACTGTGTTTTATAATAATAATGCATAACAGAAATCGGAGGAGTTTACACTCTCACTATCAGATCTGCTACTCATGCCACTCACGTACACCAGGAAACATTTTGTAAGACGCATACTTCTGAGAGATCGGTAATATTTGATATTGCGATCTAGAAATTGTCATTTAAATACTCTATATATTTGTACAAAACTAAGCACGACAAAACTACTTGCAAATTCTCATTCGATAATACACATAATTATACTTTTATCTGACCAATCGCTGCGTTTGATCATATACTTCTCCACTTCGGCAATCCAGAATTCTACTTTTTCGGATGTGTATATGTCTTCGATTCCAAATCAGCCTTGTGACAAACTTTGCTCTCGGAGGGGGGGGGGGCAATTACAACCCGATAGTATGTTTTTATTATATATATTAGTCAGTTTTTACAAAAGATTTACTTTTCTACGTCACATGTTATAATTCAGAAAAGGATAATCACTTATATTCAACGAAAACTGATTCAATCGATAACGCTCTTTAACTACACGAACTAAAAAAACTCAATAATCTATATTTTTTATAAATGAAATAGACGTAATGATCTACGTTATAGTAATAAGCCTACCCATTTTCATAAGCCAATATAAAAATGTAATGATTACAACGTAAGGGCCATGTGGATTGAAGGGGAATCTGAACGGAAAAGATAGAATCGAGTGGGTGTAAGATATATTATTTTGTTCATTCTTTCCAGTTTCTATATGCTTCTTAATTACACCTTTGTGATCAACGTTGCTTCCCACGATTTCGATCAGCAGTTGGTTGGCGTGCCATTAGCGACGTTTGTATGTAACAGGTCTAATGTTAGAAGAAAAAATATAAATCAGTTATCTGATATGGCTGAACGATTTTTATGATAACTTACAATGCCATGAGTTTCAAATCCTCCCGAAGCAAATGCCGGTGGAAACCATAGAAAATAAGTTGGCAATGAAATAAGTCCCATAATTTTTTCACACTGTCACGTATTTTAAGTTTTTTAAAGTTCGCATGATGGAATCAACTGAATCGAAATATAACCTCAAACTAGCGAATAAAAATGAGATATTTCGAAAATTAAATAAAAAGCAAACGCCAACGTATTTGTTTCGTTTTTGTACTTCATACATTCTTCATTTATATAACTGTGTAATTACCGAGCTTTTAAAAAGTAACTTTTCACCTGAAAAGATGTACCTATTCATCTGTCTCCTCCGAGGGCAGAGTTAAACACAGAGTCGGGTTTTAATGTTGAGCAAATCTATCTCCCCAGAAAATGGGTACGCGTGATTGGGACAAAAATTGAAATTGCCTCAGTCTAAGAAGAATTTATCTTTCACTGGCAAGATATAAAACATATGAAGTGTAGCACCAGAAGAAATCCTACCTGACTGGTAGTTGTTATGTAAAACCATTAATTTATACCGATAACTTAAACAGAATACAAAGGTTTTTCAAACATGATCTCTAAACACAACTTTTAGGATCAACATGGACATGGAATTTTCCTGACATCAAGAATATGTCTCCATATAGTAAGGAGACCGGGAATGAAGACTATGGATATTTGTGTTTCCGTTGATTAGGGAACATCTTTCATGATTCTCTGTTATGGTTCCAGGGCGAAGGAGTTCAAGTAAATGAGCGAATCCTCGATAAAAAATAAAAAGATCCTGTCTATTTAAACGTATAATAACATTCAGATTTGTAAGTATTTTTATGGTCACAATGTGAGATGGTTGGTGTACAAAACAACTGATGATATAGAAAGGTTTTATAATGACCTTTCTTTTGTTTATCTGCGTATCCAGGAAATTAATAAACCCATTGGTATACTTGCTTTTACGAACATTTTGCAAGCTGTTTCTACTGTGGTAATCTATTCATAGAACCGTCCCATCACTAAAATATCTGCGTTAAGATCAGATTTAAATTCAGGTAGACTGCATATGTCCCTCTTCGTCGCAGAGTGTATCCATACCTAAGAGCTGATTGAGATACATTTAGAACTTTAATCTCTTATATTCTTTTACATTCTATTCAAAAAATGATGTTTCTTGTGTCGCTTCCGATATATTTGATTGGTTAATTGCTAGTTTCATAGTCTCATCCCATCGAAACAGTTAAAAGAGACCAAATAGCTAACCAGGGTACACTCTGAGGTGTATCGCTGCCATTGTCCACACACATTACTATTTATAATTATATCAGGAGAATAGACGCCCCGAACCAACGGCACTTTTCAAACTGCTAATAACTGATATATGTTAGAACAAAACGCAAAAGAGCCTATTCCTAATCTGTTTAGTTCAGATGCTGCACAAAAGTGTGTTTCTCGAGAGTATAAAAGAATGAAAATTAAGTAATAAACACATGTAAAACTTGATGTAATAAACACATGTTTATAAACACTAACCAAGTAATAAACACATGTAAGACTTGATGTAATAAACACATATTTATAAACACTAAACAAGTAATAAACACATGTAAGACTTGATGTAATAAACACATGTTTATAAACACTAAACAAGTAATAAACACATGTATGACTTGATGCAATAAACACATGTTTATAAACACTAAACAAGTAATAAACACATGTAAAACTTGATGTAATAAACACATGTTTGTAAACACTAAACAAGTAATAAACACATGTTTATAAACACTAAACAAGTAATAAACACATGTAAAATTTGATGCAATAAACACATGTTTATAAACACTAAACAAGTAATACACACATGTAAAACTTCTATCGAAACAATTATTAATTAACAAGATGTTTTTTTACTCAGCATCTGACAAAACAAACCTGCTGCAATAAAGTTTGCTTTTAATTCCAGCGATTAGAGCCAGCTACTTCAGGAATATCTCCCCATTACTGAAAATACTATAGTATCCATGAGATGTTGCCAAACTTATTAAGAATGTTGAGTCATGACAACATTCGAATTATTTTACTGAAGAACCTGCTTAGGAACTTGCTTCATTATAAAGTTATTTAATCGTTGCTTTGGAAAATGTCGTCCTGTACAGACCAATCAGTTTCCTGTGCGTCATGAGTAAGTTGTCTAAATATGTGATGAATCAATAAGTTGGCAATCACCTGAGTTAAACTAATCACCTTTGTGATAAACGATATTGATTTTGTCCTGCAATGTCAACAGCTGACGTGCCGAATCCAATATCTCGTTTGATCAATGAGGACTTTGTTTCTATGACTCTAGCATTAAATGTATTAGGTAGGGTCTGACACGAATGTTTGCTTCACAAGCTTGCTAGGTATGGAAAATCTGGCAAGATATTCGAAAATCTTGGGGCCTAACAAGTTCCCTGAATTACTTAATTGTCTTAAACTCATATTCTATGATATTTTGTTGGCATCTATGTAGATAAAACAACTATAGCAGCACTTCAGAGAGCATTGGTGATTAAGATCTTGCTGATTGTCTCCCCTCCGATTTTTAGCCTATCGCGGATTTGGGAAAAAGCGGATCGTTATTTTTAAAACCTTTGAAACAAAGCGTCTTTTATTTCATCACATTTTCTTTGATCCGTGTTTTACACAAAGTGAAATGAAGTGAATTTTCTTTAAGGAATCTCATTGTTTTGATTTGACTTACTTTGACTTACGTTGACTTACTTTGACTTACTTTGACTTACTTTCAGTTACTTTCACTTACTTTCACTTACTTTCACTAACTTTCACTTACTTTGACTTACTTTGACTTACTTTGACTTACTTTCAGTTACTTTCACTTACTTTGACTTACTTTCACTTACTTTCACTTACTTTAACTTACTTTCACTTACTTTCACTTACTTTCACTTACTTTGACTTACTTTGACTTACTTTCAGTTACTTTCACTTACTTTGACTTACTTTCACTTACTTTCACTTACTTTAACTTACTTTGACTTACTTTCACTTACTTTCACTTACTTTGACTTACTTTCACTTACTTTCACTTACTCTCACTCACTTTGACTTACATTCACTTACTTTCACTTACATTCACTTACTTTGACTCACTTTGACTTACTTTGACTTACTTTCACTTACTTTGACTTACTTTGACTTACTTTCAGTTACTTTCACTTACTTTCACTTACTTTCACTTACTTTCACTTACTTTGACTTACTTTCACTTACTTTCACTTACTTTCACTTACTTTGACTAACTTTCACTTACTTTCACTTACTTTCACTTACTTTCACTTACATTCACTTACTTTCACTTACTTTCACTTACTTTCACTTACTTTCACTTACTTTCACTCCATATTTGAAATGGAAGACGTATATCCAATCATTTGCTTATTTTGCTTATTTTGCTACAAAATATGCCACCTGATGCAATCTCTTACACTAATCCTAACCCTTACCCCAACCCTAACATGATGCAATCTCTTACATATAGTAAACAAATAATTATCAATGATAAAATAAAAACTGGGGAACTTTTATTTTGCTTATTTATAAAATTGTATAGAATTTGAATTGAGTTCAACAGAAATCAATGGAAGTTCATGATATCAACCTAGATTGCTGAAAATAGCATATTCCATGAGAGCCTAAGACTTTGGAGTTATACTGTTCATTACAATAGTCCGCCATGAGAAAAAGTATCTTGTGTCATTATTTCGTGTATGATATGGTGCTAATAAATAAATCATTCTGTCTAATAAAATTTATCCGTTACTTACAAAAATGTTGCTGCATTTTAAAGTGTTTAGACGAATCTATTACGCTACTGTTTAGGTGATTAATGAATTTCTAGTTTTAGTTTCATATTAAAAATATAAAAAATATCAACATATAAAAATATTTTAAAAAAAAAGATTTTTTTAAATAAAATTATATATATATACATATATATACTTTTAGTCATTTTTTTATAAATACTAAGATTCTTTGCCTACTCACAGCGTATATAAGCTTAACTGCCGATTTTTTCTCTTTATTCTTCTTTTTTAACTCACAGCGTTTCGAATTGGCGTTCATAAGCTAACCGTATTTTTTTTTTTTTTTACATGGTTCACCCCAAACAAGGCAGGACGCCACTGTAAACGTAAGGAGCTACTGAGAAAAAGGAAAAGGGGGGAAGGATTGGTGGTTCAGCTTAAAGTGGGATCTAAGCAGCGAGATGTCTGTTTACATTAGTTTTAAATTTCTGCATGTCAGTACTGTCGGGGAAACAGTTGGCAGGGAGGGAGTTCCAGAGGCCAGCAGCACGAGGAAAGAAGCTATTTGAGTAGAATGCTCTCCGGCATCTGGGGACCTCCACAGTGAATGGATGGGATTTAGTAGAATGTCGAGTTAGTCTAGTAAATTTACGTCGAGGGGGCACCAGAGCAGCACACTCATCGGAGCATAATCCATTGAAGTATTTGTAAAACAAACACAAGAATGCTACATTGCGGCGATGGGACAGGGGCTGGAGCTTAGCTGACAGTGAGGGACCTATTAGGTTGACTACTCTTTTTTGGACTTTGTCAAGGAGGGAGAGACTAGTAGATGATGCACCAGCCCAGATGTGGCAACAATACTCCATGCATGGGCGAATGGTGGCTTTGTAGAGATACAGGATAATGTCAGGTGTAAGGAGTCCACTAGCACGGTAGAGGGAGCCAACCTTCTTTGCGGCAGCCTTGGCAATGTCTTCAATGTATGTGTTCCAATTCATGTTACCTGTGAAGGTTAGGCCAAGGAGTTTGAATGATGAACTCTCAGGTAGGGTGTTATTTGCCATGACAATCGGTGGTTGGAGAGGCTTCTTGTAGTTGTTGAAGGAAAGGAGCTTTGTCTTTGCGGCATTAAAAGTCACCAACCATTTATGGCCCCAATCCACTACAGCCTGGAGGTCATCTTCTAAGGATGCAGCCATTGCCTCAGATATGATCGCGTCTGTTTTGCCAACATGGCGAGAGTAAAGCGTGGTGTCGTCAGCAAATAAACCGATCTCAGACACTATGTCATCAGGGAGATCGTTTATATAGATCAGGAACAACAAAGGTTCAAGAATAGATCCCTGGGGCACACCAGCATTTATGTCATGTTGCTTAGATGAACGGCCATCGAGGACAACCTGGATTTTTCTTTTGTTTAGGAAGGATCTAATTATATTAAGTAGTTGCCCAGTAATACCGTATGAGCGTATTTTCAGGAGAAGTCCTTTATGCCATACCTTGTCAAAGGCCTTGGATATATCAAGCGCTACTGCCCTTGCTTCACCTGCCTTGTCGAGAGTATGATACATCCGTTCAGAGATGACCGTTAGGATGTCTGCAGTAGATCGTGCTTGTCTAAACCCATACTGGCGGTCGGATAGAAGTTTAGCATTAACTAAGTGACGTACTATCGCTAGATTGATTAAAGACTCAAAGATTTTGGCAAAGATCGGCAGTAGACTGATTGGGCGGTAGTTCTGAGGGTCGGTTCTATTCCCAGTACTCTTGTAGACTGGTACCACAGAGGCAATTTTCCAGCTATCGGGGAAGCAAGATTCGGCTAGGCATTTGTTGTAGAGTTTGGAGAGAACAGGGGCCAGTTCAGCAGAGCATTTCTTTATTGCTATTACAGGTATAAGATCAGGCCCACAAGCTTTAGAGGTGTCAAGGCTTTTTATAATGTCTCTGACCTGGGATGGGGTGATGACCAGGTTATCAAGTGTGGCCTCAGTCCGCAATGCTAATTTAGGGAGAGGGTGGTTACCCGAGTCTAAAGTAGAGTTAGAAGCGAAACGCTGTGCGAGTAGTTCAGCCTTATCAGTGGCCGTGCAAACGACATCATTGTGGTTTGAAAGTGGGGGAATCGTAGATTGACCATTATTCACTACACTATTGTAGATTTTCCAGAAATCGCGAGTACCTAGTTTCTGTGACTGGATGCGTTTTTTTGTTAACTCATTATACCTTCTCTTCGCTTCGCTTATCACAGCCTTGCAATTGTTTCCTGACTCTATAAATTTATGTTAATTAGTAGCTGACTTATGGCGGCCGAATTTACGGAATGCTTGTTGCCTCTCAGAAATGGCAGCTGCACATTCCGAAGTGAACCATTGAGGAGAGTGGGGCTTGCTAAAGAATGTTCGCATGGGGACATAGGCTTCAATGCCTGCTTTGACCCATTCAGTTAATTCGTTTGCACACTGGTTGGCAGGGAGTAAGAAGGTTTCCCGCCATGGGACGTCACTGATGTGGTCTCTGATTGACTCAAAATCAGCTTGCTTGTAGTATCTTGTTGTTTTGAGCAACGGTTCATCAGCTTTTGGACGACTTTTTAGTGTGATATGTATCATTAGCACAATGTGATCAGCATTCCCGAGTGGGCTATGAGCTTTCGTCACACAAGCCTCGCGTATTGAGGTCAAGAAGAGGTCTAGAAGTGAGGCTTGTTGATCCACACGATCGGGGATGCGGGTCGGAAAATCAACAGTCTAAGAGAGGGAGTGAGCTAAGGAGAAATTATACGTAGAGTTGCCGGCTGCGTCAGTAAGACTGGAGAATCCCAACCAGTCCCGGTGGTGGGCATTAAAATCCCCAAATACATGTATCTGGGCATTCGAGTCAATTAAGAGTGCTCTATCTATGCTTTCAGAGACAGAGTTTAGCAGAGTACAGCCCTGGGACGACGGGGAGCGGTATAGGAAATATAAGTAACTAACGTTGTGATGTAAAGTCAATCTAAAGCACATGTAGTCGTAGTCATCTGATTCTAACCTATGTTCTCTAGTCAGGGGGGGGGGTGTTCCGAACATAAACTCCTAGCCCGTGCATGTCAGAGTCTTTACGGTAGAGTGGGAGGTAGTCAGTCATGTCAAAGTGGTGAGAAGAGATTGAGGATTGGAGGTTAGTTTCACTAAGAGCTAGGATATCCGGGGAGTTTGTCAGCAGAAAGGTTTCTACGTCGTTGATGTTGGTTCTGAGTCCCCGGATATTTGAGAATGCAAGCCTCAAGGGCGGAGGCGAAAGTATTGTTTGGGTGTCTGGTTTAGGTTTGATTTTATTTCTTTGTAATGGCATGTTTGATTTGATTATAGAGTGGATTGGCCAAGGTGGGTACTTGCTAGGTGCCAATAAGCTCACACAACCAGTCCATGGGGGTTGTGGCCTCGGGAAAGCCACCGTAGTTAATTGCAGGGTCCCTTTCCATGCGCGACATGGCACATACAACTACCCACGGTATTATGCAACTGATGATGGAGCAGCCGTTCTTGGCGCTACCCAAGAGTTTGGGCTCCTGTCCTGTCAGTCGGAAACAGCAGCCAGACAAGCTGTCTAACATGTACCCTCAACCTGTTGGAACAAGAGAGACCCAGACTGGTCATGTAAGACTTACTATCGAAAAAACTTTCCTCGAGTTGCCCAAATAGAGAGTAAGAGAACGGCGTTCATTGTCCTAGTAAGGAAACAAGGCTAGGCACTGAGTGTTTAGAGGCGTCCCAGCGCTGTTACCTCTGCGCCTGACTAATAAACAAAGAAGGAGTGCAAGGGCCGGCGATAGGTAGAACCTATCTACTCCTTAAGCAATTGTAGGTTTGCAAACCGGATACTTTGTTCGAGATTCCAACTCTAGGAAGGTTGTCGATCAGGACTAAGGAAGCCATCCTCCCCCAACAGTTTACTGCCACGGCGTAAGTAACTGGAAGAAGGTTTTTTTGTCAGTGATTTCCTTCTCTTAGATGGATAGCCTTACGAGGTCTTACGGGTCCAACACTCCGAGAGGGGTAAAAAAAAAAAAAAATAGCCTGCGCCCATGTACTAGTCGGGTATTTCCTAGCCCCCGCAGGTAAGAAAAAAAAAAAATTCCATACAATATATATTATATATATTATATATATATGATATATATATATATGTATACATGTAGATAGAATAAGTTCAATTGCATACTAAGAATGGAACAGTAAGTTGAAGATAGGTTTCCCTCACTCTCCCCACTTTCAACCCCGAACGAGGTTTCGGTTTCTTCACTGCTAAGGCAGATACGAAATGTGTCTTTAACCAGACTAGCATGCTTAGTTTGGACGATATTCATCCCCTACCTACATTCTCTAGTGAACTACCCCCACCCACCCCTATTCAAACTTGAATCCAAGTGACCCCTGCAGAATGTAGGCAAGAAAAGAAAAGAAAAGATACAGAGTTTTGAACAGAAAGAATCCTGGAAAAAAAGATTATTTTAGCTAGATACTCATTGCATGTTAATACATGGATTAATTAAGATGAATACGATAAATGTAAAATATGTACCTTTGGATGATTCCATATAAACTATTCAATAAGAAATCTGAGGCTCTACATAACTATATGCACGGTTAAAATTTCTTTTTATCATATATAAGCTGTAATAAATGGATAACAACATTTTGAACAAAGTGTTAGCATCTATGATCGAAACTAATCATCTTAATGCATAAGCTATATACTTAAACTAATTTTAAATAGATTAAAATAGTAAATAGTTAAGCTAGTAAGATAATTAACTGAATAGATAGAAATGATACTAAACATGTAATTTGTAAAGAACTAACAAATAGTAAGTAATAATAGATAGTGAGAGTGTACAACAACCTAATTTATTAATGAATCACTAATATCGCTACTTTCTTTAATATTGCCAGTAAATGTACATTGGAAAATATTGTTAATTAGTTTAATATAAGTAATTAACTAATAATGTGAATATACAAAGTATTGCATTTGTATAGAATAACACTTACAATCCAGAGATAATAATTAATAACTTTAAGTTTACTTCAGAAATAAATTAGAATAGTCAATTAATTAACAAAACCTAAGTAAAATAAATAATTTCGCAAATAAGATAATTAACTTATTGACGTAATTATATATATATATATATATATATATATATATATATATATATATATATATATATCTTCTCGGAAGTTTCTCAACCATTAAATTTAAAAAGAAAAAAAAATCAAAAACCTGAAGTCCCACGTCGTTCAGTGGAAAATCACTCATGTAAGTCAATTTAGTTTTTACAGTTATTATATTAGTTTGCTTCTAACATTATGTAAGGGATCATCAGTTGTTTACCATAAAAAAACTGTTTCGGGAATTTAAAAACAAGACAATATTTAATTTCATGGCTTCCCAGCAGAGTTTATCAGACCCCACTTCCCTTAAAAGACAAAAACATAAACGTTCCATATACTAAATCTAAGTGTTGTCCCGTATAAAAATGTTGATAACTTATATTAGTTATTAAAATATATATATATATATATATAAATGAATAAATAAAAATATATACATATATATATAAATGAATAAATAAATAAATAAATGAAAAATAAAAATTCTTCCTTACCTGTGTTGTCCGTTTGTCTAATAAAATTTATCCGTTACTTACAAAAATGTTGCTGCATTTTAAAGTGTTTAGACGAATCTATTACACTACTTTTTAGGTGATTAATGTATTTCTACTTTTAGTTTTATATTAAAAATATTAAAAATATCAACATATAAAAAAAAAAATTTTTTAATTAAAAAAAATTAAAATTATATATATACATATATATACTTTTAGTCATTTTTTTTATAAATACTAAGATTCTTTGCCCACTCACAGCGTATATAAGCTTAACTGCCTATTCTTTCTCTTTATAATTCTTTTTTAACTCACAGCGTTTCCAATTGGCGTTCATAAGCTAACCGTCTATTTTTTATCTCTTTCTTCTTCTTCTTCTTCTTTTTTACTCACAGCGTTTCCAATCGGCGTTATGAGCTAACTGTCGATTTTTTCTCTTTCTTCTTCTTCTTTTTTAACTTTTTAAACATTTCTATCTTACTTTATCCCTTTCTACTTTTTTAGTATATGTGTTATATATACGTTTATACATATTCTACATTATTTTTATTTAGATAACTTTGGATTTGCTCTATCAATTTATTTTGATTTATTTGATAAGACTTAAAAGCATCAGGATGGCGAGTAATTGCCTTATTTAATTGTCTAAGTATTTTATTTTGATCGCCACCTTGTTTAATCATTCTTATTATTAGGTCAGAAATTGGTGGCATAAAATC
>OY744516.1:232460583-232540583 GCA_963556195.1 Sepiola atlantica | reverse complement strand
TTTATATTCCAATTTCTCTTTTAAATTACATCCTGATTCGCGTCTGCTAATAATTTCACCCTTTCGACCACTACTCTCACACTCTTACCCACCCATCCCTCCCACTCTCAAACCACCTCATTTTTTCAAATCTTTTCCAACATCATGACATTACTCACTCACCAAAATCACAGAGCCTCCCCCCTCCTTTTTTTACCCACCTCCCCACTTCTCCACATACACACTCACACACACCCCAACACAGATCTTCTTTCACCACGAATCCTAACTTTCCGACTCACTCATTCCTCACATTCTTGACATAGCCACCTGGTGAAACATTACCACTTTTCAAATATTTCACACCTACTAAAACAAAATCTCCCCTCTCTCCTCTCACCCATTTCATCCTCTCGACCACTTCTCTCACACTCTTACCATCCCATCCCTCCCACTCTCAAACTACCTTATTTTTTCAATTTTTTCTAAAACCATAACATTACCCACTCACAAAAATCACAGAGCCTCCCCCTCCACTTTACCCATCTCTCCACCTCTTCACTTACTGCCATCCACATTATTCCCGCTCACCCCTACCCCTCCACTTTATTCACTCAGAACTATCCACATTTATTTCATTCCATGCTACTGACTTCACCACAACCGGAGCCCGGTTCTACTGCTCCCATCTGTGGCTACTACTTCTTCCCATCAACCCATCATGTAAACCCAATATTTTCATGTACTTGCATGACATTTTTCTTAACATTATCATCCTGAAGAAGTCTTAAAAATAAAGACGAAACGTTGATGAATATATAAAAAAAACATCCATTTTGGTTTTTCCTTTTTCATTTCCTATATATATATATATATATATATATATATATATAATGTGTGTGTCCCATATTAAATGTTAAATGTTGTATTTGCTGGTTGCACTAATAAATTCGATGTTAACTTAGTTAGCTTAATAAAAGTCGCTATAAAGTACATATAAAAAATGCGAGATTGTCAAGACAATGTTTATCAAAAATTGTACCAAGTTTAATAGGTGCATTTATCGCTCTCCATTGATACATTACGACTATTTTTATAATCGATAACCTGCTGATTGATTATCAAACTGAAAGAGAAAATCGAAAATACTTATTTTTAATTTAAAATGGGAAATCCAATATTTGCATATTCGATTTAAAAATTAAGAATGATTATGAAGTATCGATAATAAATAAATTACAATAAAATACTTTCTATTTGTTCGATTATTCTTATGTCAAGCCAAATCAAAAACAAGTACATGACACATAAACGGGTATACGATTAATTTGGTGTATATCGTCGGGAGCGGTTCAATTTTTTACCGAGTGATAGTTTGATGTTTGCGTTGCGGTATATCAAGCCTTCATGTAGTATTATGCGTCAATTAATTGAGCATACATTAATATTTTACGCAGAGTTGTGCGTGAATTATGCGTATCAACTTAATTTAAAGTAGGAACTTCTTTCATATTTATCATACAATACCTATGTGTAGGTATTAAATAACCCAATTGCTATTCTGTATTTATTCATTTATATTTATTTTAATTATTTATTTAGCTATTTATTTTATTTATTTTTTTATTTAGTGTATTTCTCTATTCGATATAAGAGAACGTCTTCATACAAAAAAGACGTAAGGCGCTCAGCCGTTAAATAAACAAAAATAAAAACAGACGAGACGCTGAGTCATCAAACAACACGTGAGACGATAAGCCGTTAAACAGTCAGGTGTTTTGAATTAATTGAACAGTTCATTAGATTGAAATGAAATTCAGATAATAGAGATTCACATCAGTTAGGGAACCGATACGCAACAAAAAAACGTCGAGAGGAACGCCCCGAAACGGTGCGTATTCTCTCCTGGTGACCCGATATTGTCGGGAGGCCGGAATGGAGTAGTCTACCAGTAAAACAGCAGTGAAAAAATATATATACAAGCGCATACTGTAAGCTGTTTCTTCCTAACAACAATATATTCTGTCGTCAGCTCGCTTCATCGCGAGTTATTGTTACTGTTCCGGTAGCTTATTTCATTCTAGGTCAAACCTTGCTACGTTTTCAGATAATGGTTGATTCCGTTTGCATATGTTATTTTGTTAGTTTGTCATGATATAATTGTCAACAGGATGTTTTCTCATTTTTCGAATATTTTATCTATCATTAAAATCAGATCAATCTCGGTGGAAGCGACTCCATGCATGTGTGTGTACCATTGTACAAGAAAACCAATTAAAATTAGACTGCAATGGTTAGAAATGTGAAAGTACAGCTTACACCAATGAAGTTATGAACTTCAAAACGTATTAATATTGAGTTACGCCTCATTAAAACGTCTTAAAATATGACAATGTGCTTAAGTTTTGAGAATCAGCAAATATTTAATTGTAAAAATAAGGGTTTAATTTCAAGCGTCCACGTTACATATGATGCATTTAAGATAATCTCCGTGGTAGCTGAACATGGCGCACACATAGGAAGACATACAGGCACGGTTCTTGTATGTATGTTATCAGGTTACATTTCTTTTAATCAATTCAATGTTGTGTATGAGTGCATCATATTTAAATATTGAAGTAGTTTTTTGTTGTATTGTATCATATATATATATATATATATATTGTTTTCAATTTACTATTATTTTTTTGTACAAACAACAGAGTGATAACGTTTTTTCTAGATACTTACTTAACTTACGATTAAGAACGGTTTCTAAACTAAATACATTTTAAAATGTTATACATACAAATTAAAGAATTAAAATTGAACCACCCTTTTAAGTTAAAGAGAAAAACTTTGAATATTCAATTGTTCGTATCATAAACGTTGACCCTAGTTGATTAGAATATTACATTTAAGTTCACCATCTTACAACACTTCGTTATGATTCCTAATTTAGAAAGGGAAAATGTGTAATGGCTGCTGTCCTCATGGTAAATAAATTGAACGTATCATGTAATTATTTCTTTTATTTTTTATATTTATTTTTTCTTCTCCCCTTATCTGTATTTATATACTAGTTATTCGTAAATCCTGTTTATTCTCATGAATGAAAAATCACTTTTCTTTTTCTTTTCGTTTAAATGTTTATATAATTCCAGAAATAAATTTTTCTTTTTGCATTTTTGCATTGGTTGAATTGCTTAATTTTTAAACTATTGTTACAGAACTGGGTCTGTTGTTTGAATCGAAAAGTTGGAGTGAAACCGTAAAGGTAATAGGTTACCTCAGAACAAAAGTCGACGCAATCACGTGACTTTCGAACGGAGATTTTTGATATGTTACTTGGCCAGACTTCAATGAAAATAACGTGTCAAGGATGCCGTTCCTAATGTGGGCCGGGGCGAATATTGTAACTGTGTGTAGATGGACGAGCTATCCATCTATCTGTCTGCCTTTCTTTCCTTCGCATGCAAGTAACCCGTGTCTCTGATTTTTTTCTGTAACTCTTCTCCTCTTTGTAATACACCTTTATTCAAAACTAAACATCGGCTTTCGAGTTATCGTATCCACAAACAATCAGAAACTTCGGTTCCCGACGACGACATGGGTGTATAACCGTTTATACACGCACCAGTAAGTGAAAACGTAACAGGATGTTGAATTCAGAATAGTTTATAGCAAGGGTCGTCTTTTCCATGCAATATAAAAATAATACATTTCTTTGAGATTTTTTCCGTTTCAATTTGTATGGGTGTTTTAATTCTTTTCTTTTGTTTAGATTAAGTTTAAGAATGTGTTATATCTATATAATAAACGTGAACAGATGTGAGCTCGGCACGCTTCGCGGTATTGAAAGAGAAATAAATAGAGGAGAAGAAAGCTTAAGTTTGAGGAAACAATAGCATTAATTCTACCTTTTCGGATGAGTTTTTTTTCAATGATTTTAAGTTGTGAATTGGAATTAAATTGCGAAGCGGTAGTGAGCAGACTAATCTAGCTAGTTTCTACTCTTTTAGAATCAAAGACTTTTCAAACACAATTTTAGCATAGCGTTTTTATAACTGTTTGTCTGCAAGTTGGCAGATAATTGTTTTCAGTTGTTTCTACTTTGTGAGATCATCATCAACTGACGTAAAACAAATGCGATCTAAAAAAAAATTTTAATCAAAAATATATTCGTAATTTTCTTAATTCTTGACTTTACAAAGAATCGCATAATTATTTTTTTTTTAAACTAGGCGATTTTTTATAACATTATATA
The DNA here is from genome assembly GCA_963556195.1 of Sepiola atlantica. Classification (NCBI taxonomy): domain Eukaryota; kingdom Metazoa; phylum Mollusca; class Cephalopoda; order Sepiida; family Sepiolidae; genus Sepiola; species Sepiola atlantica. The sequence continues at coordinate 232,536,358 of OY744516.1, read as the reverse complement.
CAAAGTATATTTTGACCGATGTGACACGTACAAGAACAAATAATGAAGTTTAAGAAATGTATAAAAGCGTACTCTCATTAGGGCGGGGGGGGGGCTTCGCTACATAATTGAGAACAGCACTTCCACCCAGTAGGGAAGGGGTGATTCATTCGTTGTGTCAACATATTTGGTGATACTGAAGTACTCTTTAAGGCATCTCCAGGGTTGTGATTTTTTGCATAAAAAATTCGCCATCCTCTTATATACAGCGCCTGGTAGAGATAGGTGACCATTTCGGACTAACTGACCAGGTCTGAAATGGTCAACTATGTCTAACTGACGGGGTTCAACATCCCTTTACTTCTGTGGTCTAATGAAAACCGCTTTGCCAACGTATGAAAAATAAAGTTGTCTTCAACAAATTCCATAATAATATACGATGGATTCATCAAGTCACTATAAAGTCGACACTTTTTCCCCTTACCACGGAGAACCGCTTAGCGAACCGCTTAGCACGTCTGCTTATAGCCGGTAATGGCGACCAACTTATTGTAATTAAGTATTCTAAATACAATCTATATTCCTTTCAATTCCTGTCTTTGGTTTCTCATTTACTTATTGTTATTTTTACGATATAACAGGCTTCCTTTATTCATGCTTTTGTCCTCAAATTCTATGGCCGATGTTTCTGACAAAGGGGGAAGAATTGCCGTTTATTGAGTAATAATATATCCATCTAACACTTATCTTTGGCTAGTTATTGACCTTGAAGTAGTACTTTTAGCTCTATACATCAAGTGGCATCGTGACTTGTCGGGATCTATTTCGATTTTTAAAATTATGTAAACAGGGTATGTCACTAATGTAAATTTAAATGATGGCGAGTATCAAATTTAATCATCCCTACAATGTATACTCATAAGATTTCTATTTACCTTAGTGGCCATGTTTCTACAGTAAACAATGCCGTTCGGTGTTATTATTGGCAATCTTGAGAGGAAGGCAACATCTGCAACTCAATACCGGCTGATTAATTATAACCTTTTTCGTACAATTCCCGATAGATTTGTGCGGCTATCTAGCATTTACAACGGAAGCAACCTACGACAGCCCTTGGGAAAGCAAAAGATTCCTAACAAGTCAATATATATAACATAGGCTTTTAGATGTTGCGCATGTTAGATTACTTTAAGCGTAACTATGGGTAAATGTGAATGCAGAAATGACTTCCAAACGCTCGCCTATCTCGGTCGATATGAGATGACATCTGTTGCATCGCAAAAGACAAAGATAACATTTGTTTTGTTATCCAAAAGTATTATTTTACTAGTGTTATTGTATTGTTGTATTTTTTCTATCTCGAAGTGAAATACCCATACAATCTATGCAAATCAGTAATTTATTGTTACGGGTGCCACAATTAACCTACTATTTATCTTCTGACCACTGACGCGATCTAATAATCCGAAAGCAGCACATATAATAGGATTACAGATATATAAAGTGAGTGTTCCCCTATTCTAATGACCAGTATAGCTTTCTGTCTGAAACGGAAATATTCTAATCTGCTTTAGCATTGGTTCAGAACAATTATTGATGCGTCTTTTTGGAAAATATGCATTTGTTTCTTTAGATTCAAAAGCTTTTATATTTTATCCGGCAGCACATATAATAGGATTACATATATATAAAGTGAGTGTTCCCCTATTCCAATGACCAGTATAGCTTTCTGTCTGAAACGGAAATATTCTAATCTGTTTTAGCATTAGTTTAGAACAATTCTTGATGCGTCTTTTTGGAAAATATGCATTTGTTTCTTTAGATTCAAAAGCTTTTATATTTTATCCGGCAGCACATATAATAGGATTACAGATATATAAAGTGAGTGTTCCCCTATTCCAATGACCAGTATAGCTTTCTGTCTGAAACGGAAATATTCTAATCTGTTTTAGCATTAGTTCAGAACAATTATTGATGCGTCTTTTTGGAAAATATGCATTTGTTTCTTTAGATTCAAAAGCTTTTATATTTTATCCGGCAGCACATATAATAGGATTACAGATATATAAAGTGAGTGTTCCCCTATTCCAATGACCAGTATAGCTTTCTGTCTGAAACGGAAATATTCTAATCTGTTTTAGCATTGGTTCAGAACAATTCTTGATGCGTCTTTTTGGAAAATATGCATTTGTTTAGATTCAAAAGCGTTTATATTTTATCCGGATTAACATCTTCTCCTAATATAGTCATCCATATAGAAAATCGGAGGGATGTTGACTCGCATGTCAAAATCTACTACCATTGCCACATGTGTTATCCGCGGCGTCATCTTTTAATTTTAATAACTTTTTATTTTAATAACTTATTATTTTTATAACTTCTATAAATAAATGTTATTTCAAATTATTCACAATCAAAATGAATGAATTTAGAATTCGTGGAAAAATGTTATGTTTACTTACTTTAACGCAGTAACTTAACTATTTTTGTTTAATCAATTCTTGTTTTTTTTTTAGCTTTGTTCATTTTGTAAATAAATATTGATTAAAGTTCAGTTTTAGTATAAATTGGATCGTGTCTTTTTTTACTCTTTTTGTTTTATTTTCCTTCAGTCGAAGTTCTCAGAAATCAAGGGGTCCCTTCCTGAGGCTAACACTTGATATATATATATATATATATATATATATATATATATATATATATATATATATATATATATATATATATATATGAGATACATAGATATTCGAATATTCCATTAAAGTTCTTCACTTATCAAATGTTGAGTTAGTAAAGAAATTAAGAACATCGATTTTTCTCACGCCAATTGACCAGTTAACTATGTTATAGTATATCTTTCTCGTTGTCTCTTGGTCCTACCGTATTCTAGGACAAGACTTCATCTAGCCTGGTAGAGTGTCCATCTAAGTGTTTTTACTTGATGTAAAATTATTTGGAGTAGGTGCAGCATTCCTCGTATGTGCCAGTGTATAACCGTGTTAAGGGTATCTTATCTGGGCTTCCAATACTATGTGGGGCGAAGTATTCTCATGTCGGGTTGTCCTGAAAATCCCTTGTACAGTGACACGGAGGGCATTCGAGGATAGTGTCTAGTAGGTAATTCAAACTTTCTCTTATTCTTCTGGATACATTTTTAATGTTTACTACAACTTTTCAAAAATAGCAATCATTCAATTAGCCTTCTTAGCGTGTCTTGTTTACCCAACCAAAGTGAATGACGTCATTTTTGATCGCACAGTCTTTGTTAACTTCCTGGCCACACGCTACTTTTGTGGTGTAGCTAAAAAATGTCGACACGTGTAACAATTGCTACGGACTGAAGCTTAAATAAACGTTCTAGATTTATTTCATTATTTTTATAATCAATATTATTTTTTTATTTAAAAAATATTTCGAGGTCGAAATTACTCAATGTATTATTAGTATATTTAGTTGTGACTTGGAAATAATGGGAGCATCACAGATCTAATGTTTATCACAACTAATTTTAATAATCTTCGATTTTCCGAGCTGATTTTTAAATCTATCTGATCACTTCTCCGAAAGTAAACAGATGTGCGAAGAACTAAACTGTCAAGTTATCATGAAAAATCAGCACGTCTGACATTTAGGGATAATGTCAACATGACATTATCAAACAGCTTCGACATTTTCCTTCTTTATATTCTCCTTTGGCGCGTGTCTCCTTATCCACGTGTCTGGGTGTGGGGTTATACTTACGCGCTTACATAATCATACACACGCATACGCATATATTTGTTCATACGTCCGTTTGATTCTTTGAAGTTGTTTTACTTTTGATCTTTTTCATTTCAAATTTTCTGTGAGAAATATTCGTGTATGTGTTTTTGAGATGATATAGCAAAAATATTTTATTTCCATCAAAATGTGTGTGTTTTAAATCAATTTTAAAATAAGAAAAGTAATGAAAAACATGGGATAATGATGAAGCCGATAAAGTAAATAAATTGAAAAAATTAAATTTAACGAATTGATTATGGGTTAGCGTTAGAGTTAGGGTTAGGGGTTCAGTTAGAGTTAATGTTAGGGTTAGGGTTGAAAATGGGGCATGCTCAATCGAATGTATGGATTAGGGCTAGGGTTAGGGTTAGGGTTAAACATGGGTCATGCTCAATGGAATGTATGGGTTAGGGCTAGGGTTAGGGTTAGGGTTAAAAATGGGGCATGCTCAATCGAATGTATGGGTTAGGGCAAGGGTTAGGGTTAGGGTTAAAAATGGGTCATGCTCAATCGAACGTATGGGTTAAGGCTAGGGTTAGGGTTAGGGTTGAAAATGTGGCATGCTCAATCGAACGTATGGGTTAGGACTAGGGTTAGGGTTAGGGTTAAAAATAGGGGATGCTCAATCGAATGTATGGGTTAGGGCTAGGGTTAGGGTTAGGGTTAAAAATGGGGCATGCTCAATCGAATGTATGGGTTAGGGCTAGGGTTAGGGTTAGGGTTAAAAATGGGGCATGCTCAATCGAATTTATGGGTTAGGGTTGAAAATGGGGCATGCTCAATCGAACGTATGGGTTAGGGCTAGGGTTAGGGTTAGGGTTGAAAATGGGGCATGCTCAATCGAATGTATGGGTTAGGGCTAGGGTTAGGGTTAAAAATGGGTCATGCTCAATCGAATGTATGGGTTAAGGCTAGGGTTAGGGTTAGGGTTAGGGTTGAATATAGGGCATGCTCAATCTGATGTATGTGTTAGAGTTAGGGTTCAGGTTAAGGTTCAGGTTAAGGTTTAAAATGGAGCATGCTCAATCGAATGTGTGCTACTTATTTAGTATATATTTGTTTCATGTTTGCTCAATAATTGATGTGTTCACATAAAGAAGAACCTGTTGCTCTACACATGTGTTGACTAACAACGGAAGAACCGACCCATTTCTTATTCTTGTAGTGAAGCACCCAAGAGAAAGTATGCTGTAATTAATTTTTTAAAAAAGCATTAATAGTCGCCCTTGTATCATATTCATTAAACTATAATTTATATTTAATTTCATAAAAAATCGCAGAGAGTGTTTTTAAAATTATTCTGCAGTTCGATGTGATTGCCAAACGTGCTTTTTTAGATAATGTTAAGATTTTTACTTTTAATGATTAAGTTAACGCCATTTTTTAAAATGCAATGAACAGTTTATTAATCACAAAGTAATCAATTCATTAGCGAGCAAAGCAATTTGAATCGTAGTCAGATTACGTTTCGTATATCGCATTGCTCATTTGTCAGTTTAAGATAATCTCACAAGGCAGCACCAACTGAAACAATGATCGGCCAAACTGGGAACAAACAGTTATAATGCTGGAATCGGGCTTGAAGAATGATTGCTTTTAAAATACACGATATCGCTTCGCAATTTAATTATTATTCACTTTTTGAAATCATTGAAACGAAACCAATCGATAAGAAACGACAAAATGTATGTTATTACTACAGAAAAATTAAGCTCTCTCTTGCAAAATCGTGAAGAGCGCCGGGCACACGTGGGATCATTTTATGATATAGAATATCAGTTGAATATTAAGCCTTCCCTTACTGCTCATAAAATTTAAAGGAAAAAGGGTTAATCACGAACACTTTAAGTAATTGTTTTGTAAACTATTTTTTGTTGTTATTCCTAGATTCTTAATGTTCCGGATAAAACTTTCTGCTTTAACATTTCTACGTAACGTATCAAATTCTTATGAACGTAACTGTTCCTGATTAACTTTAGAATTTTAAATCTTTATCAATAAAAACATTCTTCTTCTGCATATTAAAATAATATTACATCATAAGATTTATAAATACAAACATAATGTGAATAAAGTTTATTAAAATCATACGGGAGTTCGATAGTGTATTAGTTTCATATATCTGAACGAAAATATATGCATTTATTTATTTATGCTTGTTACATTATGTTTAGACTAATAAACTTAAGCCATGAAATAAAATGTAAGCGGCAATAAGAGAAACAATTTAAATTTTAAATAACTATACTAAAACCAGAAATATCTAAGTACAAACCACCAACAATAATAACAACAATAATAACAACAATAATAGAACTAATTTATGCAACTGCAGGAATAGGGGCATGTAATCAAGTATATAACGTCACTATGCGTAACAACACCAACAACAAAGTAAAGCACGATCTACTGCAGATATCCTAACGGTCATCTCTGAACGCATATACCATACACAGATGAAGCTAGGGCGGTAGCGCTCGATATATCCAAGGCCTTTGACAAGGTCTGGCATGACTGGCTTCTCATAAAACTGCACACATAAATGCTGGTGTACCCCTTTTCATGATGCGACTGAGATAGGAATTTTTGATGACGACACCACGCTCTACTCTCGTCATCTGAGCAAAACCGACGCGCACATATCTGAGACAATGGCTGAATACTTAAAAAATGACTTCCAGTCTGTAATTGAATGGGTTCAAAAATGTATGGTAACTTTTAATGCCGCAAAGACAAAGCTATTTTCCTTCAAGAACTCCAAGAAACCTCTTCAACCACCGATTGTCATGGCAAATAGCACCCTGCCTGTTTCATCATTCAAACTCCTAGGTTTTTCATATATAACATGAATTGGAATAAATACATTGAAAAAATTGTCAGCGCTTCTGCAAAGAAGGTGAGCTCCCTCTACCGTGCAGTAAACTTCTCAAACCTGACATTATCTTATATCTCTACAAATCCACCATCCGCCCACGCATGGAGTATTGTTGGTACATCTGGGCTGAGTCATCGTCCGCTAGTCTCTCCCTCTAATACAAGGTCCCAAAAAGAGTTGCCAACTTGATAGGTCCTTCACTATCAACCAAGCTCCAACCCTTGCCCCATCGGCGCAGTGTTGCTTCCTTGTGCCTGTTTTACAAGTACTTCAATGGATTGTGCTCTGATGAGCTTGCTGCTCTGGTACCCCTACGACATAAATTCACTAGACCAACCCGACAATCTGCCAAATCCTATCCATACACTGTGGAGGTCCCCAGATGCCGTAGAGCTTTCTACTCCAAAAGATTCTTTCCTCGTGCTGCTGTACTCTGGAACTCCTGCTCCCTGATTTCCTGACGTTACTGACATGCAGAAATTTAAAACTAATGTAAACAGACAGCTTGCTGCGCAGCTCCTAAATTAGGTTGACACCCCCAAAACCTTCACCCTTTTTTTCTTTTTCTCAGAAGCCTCTTACGTCTATAGTGGTGGTCTCCCTTGTTTGGGGTGAACTATGTTAAAAAAATTAAAAAGTGTACATAGGCGCCCCAAACGACACATTCGAAGCCCGGTACACCTACAACCAAAAGAAAGCATACAAGAATGGCACAAGTCTCATTAAGTATGGATACATACGATAAAAAACATACATACTATATATTAAATGTGAAATGATAAAATAAAGTAGCAGATTTGAGATTTTGCTTCAAAGAAAATATTCGCCTCCGCCCTTGAGGCTTATATCCACAGATACTTGAAAGCCTAGAACAAACATCCATGACGTAGAAACCTTTCTCCTAGAAAACTACCCGGATCTCTTAGCACTAAGTGAAACAAACCTACAATCCTCAATCTCTTCACTTCATTTTGACATGACTGAATATCTCTCATTTTACAGTTAAGACTCTGACAAACATGTATATCTATATATATATATATATATATATATATATATAGAAAGAGAGAGTGAGAGAGAGAGAAAGAGAGCGAAAGAGAGAGCGAGAGAGAGTGAGAAAGAGAAAATAATCAGAATTCTGTAATATAAGTGTGAACATCAATATAATTTAGTTTTCAATTTATTTATATATATTTATATTTATATATATATATATATATATATATATATATATATAAATACATATAGTACATGTAAAACATGTATGCACATATGTAACCAATAATGTTTGTATGAATAAAAATTTATACTTATATATATATATGTGTGTGTGTATGTGTATGTGTGTGTGGATATATGTATACACGTGTATATATATATTTATTTATGTGCATATATATATGTATGTATATATGTATATATGTGCATATGAATGCATATATATATATATATGTATATATATAAATTTTACTTGAGATAGCGAGAGAGAGAGTGAGAAAGAGAGAATAACCAGACTTCTGTAATATAAGTGTGAACATTAATATAATTTAGTTTTCTATTTATTTATTTATACATATATATATATATATATATATATATATATATATATATATATATATATACATATAGTACATGTAAAACATGTATGCACATATGTAACCAATAATGTTTGTATAAATAAAAATGTATACTTATATATATATGGTAAAATGAAAAAGGAAAACCAAAAAATGGATGTTTTTTATGTGTACATCAACGTTTCGTCTTTATTTATAAGACTTCATCAGGATAATGATATAGAGAAAAGATGTCATGCAAGTACAGATACATCTTTTCTCTATATCATCATCCTGATGAAGTCTTATAAATAAAGACGAAACGTTGATGTACACATAAAAAACATCCATTTTTTGGTTTTCCTTTTTCATTTTACCATCACGTCGGATTACCTTCATCCTTCTCTTCCCATATATATATATATGTATGTGTATGGATGTGTGGATATATGTATACACATGTATATATATATTTATGTATGTGCATATATATATGTATATATATATATGTATATGTGTGCATATGAATGCATATATATATATGTATATATATATATATATATGTATATATATATACATTTTAATTGTTGTCTAAATGAAGTATTTATGACGTAATGTGTGTCTTTTACTTTTGTTTATGCTTTTATAAAGATCTTCGAGATGATACGAATTTACTTGCGAGGGGATTTCAATGCGAGGCTGGTAAGGACTATCTAACATGGCGTCCACTCTGGAATTATTGAATCGGAAGTATAAATAAGAGTTGGTTGCGTTTAGTGCAAATGTGTTACGAGCTAGGTTTAGTGATGACTAACACAAACTATAGTATTAGAACACATAGATGCATCGACGATCCAAGCAATGGCATTTGAGTAATTACGTCATCACCCGTAGACGCGACCTATAAAACGTCTGCAAGGTTCGAGTAAAAGCATGTTGAGTGTTGAACAAATTTTCGACTGGTGTTTGCCTACATGAGGTTCGTACTTAGGTTAAAGAACTGATTCTGTAATTCTAAGCAAATCTGAAGGATAAGTTAACTGCTCTAAACCTACAGAATAAGCTTTAGCAGATAGCGTTTGATGGTGTTTGGTGTTTAAAGAAGTGTGTTTATTAAAGGGCTGCCGATGTTCTTGGACTAACAAAGACTGCTTTGATGAAATTAATATTAACATTTTACCACTGCTACAGAAAGAGCATGAACTATATCAAATATGGATTAATCGTAGTTTGTCACTTAAGGATATATAGTATGTTGACCAGTCATACTTAAAGCATAGTTGCAGACGGATGAAAGATGAATGGTGGCCACGGAAGGCTCGTGGTATTTAGAATGTTGTTAAGGACAGTAAAGCTATGTATGACCTGATTGGAAAAGTCTATAGTCTGAGTCATTGTAGTGTTTCTTTATTAAAATCCAAAAATGGCACAGAGTCGATCAGATATCTAAGCAAGTTTTTTGATAGACGTAAAGAGCATTATACTCATCTGTTAACTAATCTAAGGTAGTCAGTACTGATGTGATAGATAATTGTTCACAGAGGACTTTTATTGCGGAAATTGATTCTATTCAAGTCTTCGGGGAAGAGGAGAGGGTTATATAGCAGTTAGGATGCTACGCACCTGGCGGAAATTGTAGGCATGTATTGGTCCTCCGCTTTGGTGGAAGACCAATGGCAAAAAGTTTGATTGACTACACTTTGATTGATGGGAATGGTTACCAATATTGGCGTGATTAAATTGTTTTACTTGTACAATGGCAAAGGGAATAGTTGCGCACTCATCTCTCTATCGGGGCATATCTCTTATGAATGGACCAAGAGAGGTAATTACCAGGATTATGTTGAATAACTTTAATGCGTTAATCGGTATTTTTGTGTTTCCTGAAAGACGGTGATCTGATATTTACAACGCATCAAATATAGGTAAAGTGTATAAAACATCGCTTAGATCTATAGCAGGTCTTTATTGATCTTACTAAAGCCTTCGATATAATTAATCGGGGTACGCTGTGGAAGTTACTTGGAAAGTTGGGTGTCTTACTAACTTTGTCAAAATCAGTCGTGAGCTGCACGACAATATAAAAACACGTGTTAACTGAAATGGTTTTCCACTAAGATCCCGTTGCGGTTGATAATGATGTTAAACAGCGGGATATACATGCGCCTACTTCGTGTTACATCTATTTCGCGGTAACTCTGTTATTAGCTTTCAATAGCTGTGACCAATGTGTGTTTCTTCGATTTCGCACATCAAGTCGGCTGTATAATCTACAGCGTTGTAAAACTTTGTCAATGACATTATCTGCTGTTGTTCGGGATTTGCTCTATGAAGAGGACGTGTATTTTGTAGATCACTTGCAGTGATATATAATGGATCATTTCGCTGACTATAAGGAGTTGCCTAACAATGGCTATGTTTGTCCAGGCCCCTGGCAACGCGTATCAGTAACCGGATATATTTGTTGAAAGTCACAAATTGTGTACTTTTGCTTTTTGTGTATCTGGGTAGTTGATTTCAAGTAACAGGTCGATGAATGATGTGATAAATAAACATATTGAACAGTCTTCTGTGGTTTTTGGTCGGTTAGAATAGCTAGTGTGGGCACTACGTCATAGAAGGCTGAAAACTAAGATCTATGTGTATGAGGTATGTGTTGTAATAACTTTGTTATACGCTTCTAAATATGAACCACTTACATATTTCCCTGCAAGAGCGTTTTAATCAGAATTACTATAGGAACCATTTGGGATAGCTTTACCCCAGACGCCGAAGTGTTGGAGTGAGCTGCTGTTCTAAGCATTGAGTTTCGTATGAGAAAACGCAGACTGTCGGACTGGTGTTCTTGTTCGTCTTACTGATGTTAGACTGTCCAAGCAGGTGGTTTATAGGGAACTGATTGGGAATATCTGCTAACAGTAAAAACGTATAAGCGTTCAAAGAATTGTCCGAAACACTATTTAAAGTGGTTTGAAATTGATGTTGGAAGATGGTTGTAGATAGGCCAAGGTGGCGTTTTGTAAAACAATAAGATGGAACATCAGCAGTACAAAAGAGCGGAAGGAAAGAGGCAAGGCGTGGTACAACCAGCACATGAATAAAATAAAAAACTTCTAACATGTCAATCTTGCAATTTGGTAATCATATAACGTGCCGGCTTTGTGAATCACATAGGAGTGCATGTGTGGCAGAATAAAGCACAGGCAAATGGTGGCTTCAATTATGGCATCCCCCCAATATTATCATATCATCCACCTCTGTGGTATGGTCTGTAAAAGTCTATGAATCCTTAAAAGCACATATCTGCGTCACTCACAGGGAGATTTTACACTAGTATTACGCTGATATGCAAGAAAATAATCATACTTAAAATCGAATAGACAGCCGTCATATATATGTATATATAGACGCTCTCCATATGGGCCAACCATACTGGTAAAAAAGGTGACAATGTAAACCCCTTAAAGATTAAAGAAATTCTTCCCCGTACAAAATCAAAATGTCAATACGTTTGATTGATAATATTTCAAAAACAATAAAAAAAATACATTTAAATGGGATAAATGTCGCATCTCTTACTAGCGAACTTTCGTGGGCATGTTGTAAAGTATGCCGGAATTCAGTCACTGGGGTTTTGGTTTCGAATCTCGCTTGATTCAGCCACACTGAAGAGCCGTAAAAAAGCGAAACTCGTGTCCGTGGATAATTATATTTCATAAATATCTACTCTACACGTATGGGGAAATCACACTGCTTAAATTATAATATCTCCCTCTTCGCATTTAGGTATTGTTTCCCCGTAAGAAGATATTTGTAATACGCACAATTGGCAATATAACAACAGCAACATGACAACATTTAAATGCTATATAACTTATATCTGCTACAAGCGGGTTGTCATGGCCGAGTAGTAAAGATGCTAACTCATTTACGAGGGTCCTGCTTTTGATTTTCACTAGATTACGCCACACTGATTAGCCGTAAAACGGAAAATGCGTGTCGGTTGATAATTATATATATATATATATACATATATATATATATATATATATATATATATATATATATATCTTTACTAATGGGTCGCCGCTTATCAAGGATTGGGAGCCACTCGAGGATAAGGGTAAAAAAGATTGTCAGTTGGACGATCATCGCTACAGTTCAATGGGCAGTAACTTACTTAAAAGGAATTGATTCTCTTAGAAGACAACTCAATAACTATTTGTTTACACCCTTGTGTTATTTTGTTCCGTAGATGGGATTTCTAGGAAATAAACCTTGTTTATGAAAGTTCCGTTTTTTTGTATAGAAGCGGACAAAGGAAACTTGTAACAAGCTGAATTCCTTGCTGTGAATGTTTTACTGGGGGGAGCAAGGTATTAACCTAATGCTCTAGTTGTGTGTGGCATCTCTTATGCGCTAAAGTAGTTGTAGTGAAGTAAAAAGATCAGCCCCCACTAGATTGCGAAGTCGGTTTTGTATTCTTGCAAGGCAGGAACGAGGCTCCAGCGGCACCCCATATATGACAGCAGCACCCTTTTGAAAGAATCTGTTTTTTATACAAGTAGAGGATTACGTCAGGAGTTACGTACTTTCTAAAGCGGTAGAATGATCCAACCATTTTTACAGCGACCTTAGTAACAAATTTGATGTAAGTCTCCCATTTCAGGTCTGGGGTGAAAGTCAGTCTTAGGAAAAGAGCCATTCATTTCAACTGACGATCGGAGCACTGCTGGTGAAAGGGTAGAAGCATGATTTCAAAGGCGTTAAAAGTAACTTGCCAGTGTGCTCTAAGTCAGAAGAGAGTAAGATCGTGGTCATCTTTGAAATGATGCCATAAATAGTTGTGACGTCTGAATAGATGACAACGTATGATCTAAGAATATGATTTGGAAGATCATTTATGAAGATCAGAAAATAGGTTTTACCAAATTGGATCATTGAAGCACACCGGCATTTATGCTGTGTACAACGGACTTTTACCCATCAACAAATACATTTATAGACGTGTGCCTAACTATATAGATATCTATATAATATTTAATTTCTTTATTAAAAAAAAAATTATGCATCAGACTGGTTAGCATTTGTTTCATTTCGCCAGTTTAAGAATTGTCTTCGTGTTTTTTTTTTCAAAGATAATTGTCATATGTCTTATTACACAGATAGTACTCTTATAGGGAACGCACCGCGATTCTGTGACTTTGCGTCGTCAATGTTCGGGCAGGTCTCGGAAGCGTCCGAGAGTTGACGATAAATTGAAGACTGGCAGACGATAAATTCAGATGAAGAAAATCAAAGTAAAATACATATATAAAAATAAAGCACAAAAAACCATAGGTAAACAACTGTTATTAATTGGATATTTATTTATTTATTTTTTGTCAAAGGATCCATTTTATAAGAAAATGTTTTTTTAATATGTTATTTTGTGCACAGAACAGTTTCAAAACATGATTTTTTTGTATAACAAACAACGAAACAACTCTTTTTAACCAATTTGTTGATTATTTTCATTATTTTGTTGTTTGCTTTTTACATTTTCTGGGTTATAGTTTTTAGGTTATGGGTTAGGGTTAAGATTAGTCTATCGCTAGAAGTGACCGTTGCTGACAGAACTCAATGAGTCTTCGGGAGATTCAACATGCTGACACAGATCGTAGAAATTTATTATGTTTTTAACGCGCTACAGATCGTAAAAACTAATTTCATCCAAAATGTATCGTCTGATTGCTTAAAACCTGATTATCTAATGCCTGCTGCAACGTGATTGGTTAATAGTTTTGTAAATTCTCGGGCGTTTCCGAGACCTGCCCGAATGTTGACGACGCGAAGTTACGGAACCGCGGTGCGTTCTCTATACTAATACCACGCACATTAAACCGTGTGAGAAACGGAAGAATCTCCAATAGAAGTGTGAGAGAAAGAGGATATTTATTAGTAGTGTGTGAAAGAGAGAGTATTTAATAGAAATGTGGGAAAATCTTTAAAATTACTGGGAGAAAAGGAGAATCTCTATTAGAAATGTGAGAAAGAGAGATCGGTGATGAAATTGTGAGAAAGAGAGAATCTGTCAAATGAGATACTCTGTGCGACGAGTGTGAATGAGAGACATAACGTTTAATAAGATGTTATAGCAAGTCTTCCCAGATACTCTGTGCTCTCCTCTTCTTTCGATCACTTTTGCAAATCTAGTTTGGTTCTCGCAATAGCTGGTTACTATTTAGTTATCGGCTGATAACGGCGTTGGCTTTCTCTGAAATTTGAGTGAAAATAAGCCTACTCAGAATTCTAGAACTCTCTGTGCCCTTCCCGTTGATGACCAGATGGCGCTATCCCTCCTCGGTCTTTCCATCCTCCCACATCCTTGATGGACATTTACTTTAGCACCAACCGATGCTGGTGCCATCGTTTTTTTGTGAGATAGAGAGAGAGATAATCTGATAAAAGTGAGTGAGAGATTAAATGAGATACAAGTGTGAGTGAGAGAAATAGTATTTGTAATACAATTGGGAGTGAGAGAGGGCAGATCTCTGATAGAATTGAGAAGGGTTAGAGAGATAATATGTTGTGAGATCGAATCTATAATGGAGTTAAGAAAACAAAACAGAACACGGAAAACAAGAAGGGAATATATAAAGAAAAAAGTACGAGTTAGAGATAATTTTGAATGATAGTAGGAAGAGAGAGGATTAATAATCTGGAGAGAAAGAAAGCGAGAGAAAGAGAGAGAGAAAGAGAGGGAGAAAGGGAGAAGGAGAAAGAGGGAGAGAGAAAGAGAGAAAAAGAGAGAGAAAAAGATAGAGAGACAGAAAGAGAGAGAGAAAGAAAGAAAGAAAGAGAAAGGGAGGGAGAGAAAAAAAGAGAGAGAAAGAGAGAGAGAAAAAAGAGAGAGAGAAAAAGAGAGAGAAAGAAAGATAGAAAAAAGAGAGAGAAAAAAGAGAGAGATAAAGAGAGAGAAAAAAGAAAGGGAGAGACATATATAGAGAGAAAGAAGCAGAGAGAGAGACAACGAGAGAGAGAGAGAGCAAAAGAGAGAGAGAAAGAGAGAGAGAAAGATAGAGAGAGAAAGAGAGAGAGACAGAGCAAAAGAGAGAGAGAAAGAGAGAGAGAGAAAGAGAGAGAGAAAGAGAGAGAGAGAAAGAGAGAGAGAAAAAAGAAAGAGAAAAAAACAGAGAGAAAGAGAGAGAGAGAAAGCACGAGATAGAGAGGAAGAGGGAGAGAAAGAGAGAGAAAGTGTGAGAGAAAGAGAGAGAGAGAAATGAGAGAGAGAAAGAGAAAGAGAGAGACATATAGAGAGAAAGAAGCAGAGAGAGAGACAACGAGAGAGAGAGCAAAAGAGAGAGAAAGAGAGAGAAAGATAAAGAGAGAAAGAGAGAGAGACAGAGCAAAAGTGAGAGAGAAAGAGAGAGAGATAGAGAGAGAGAGAAAGAGAGAGAGAGAAAGAGAGAGAGAAAGATAGAGAGAAAGCAAAAGAAAGAGAGAAAGAGAGAGAGAGAAAGAGAGAGAGAAAGGGAGAAAGAGAGAGAGAGAAAGAGAGAGAGAAAGAGAGAGAGAAAGAGAGAGAGAAAGCAAGAGAAAGAGAGAAAGAGAGAGAGAGAAAGAGAGAGAGACAGCAAGAGAAAGAGAGAAAGAGAGAGAAAGAGAAAGAGAGAGAGAGAGAAATAGAGAGAGAAAGCAAGAGAGAGAGAGAGAGAAAGAAAGAGAGAGAGAAAGAGAGAGAGAAAGCAAGAGAGTAAGAGAGAGAAAGAGAGAGAGAAAGCAAGAGAGAGAGAGAAAGAGAGAGAGAGAAAGAGAGAGAGAAAGAGAGAGAGAAAGCAAGAGAGAGAGAAAGAGAGACAGAGAAAGCAAGAGAGAGAGAAAGAGAGAGAGAGAGAAAGAGAGAGAGAAAGAGAGAGAGAAAGCAAGAGAGAGAGAAAGAGAGACAGAGAAAGCAAGAGAGAGAGAAAACAAGAGAGAGAGAAAGAGAGAGACATATATAGAGAGAAAGAAGCAGAGAGACAGACAGCGAGAGAGAGAGACAGAGCAAAAGAGAGAGAGAAAGAGAGAGAGAAAGATAGAGAGAGAAAGAAAGAGAAAGAGAGAGAGAAAGAGAGAAAGATAGAGAGAAAAAGAGAGAAAGACAGAGCAAAAGAGAGAGAGAGAAATCAAGAGAGAGAGAAAACAAGAGAGAAAGAGAAAGACATATATAGAGAGAAAGAAGCAGAGATAGACACACAGAGAGAGACAGAGCAAAAGAGAGAGAGAAAGAAAGAGAGAGATTATCTCGTTTCTATTTCTTTCATCTCCGTTTGTCGCTTGACATTTTCATTGTCTCTCTCGGTTATTTTGCTCGTTACAGATTCTACTACGATCGAAATAACCTCGAGTCACTGCGAAAATGTCAAATGACAAAGCGAGAAAAGAAATAGTGAGAACGAGAAGTAGTACAACCAGTTTCGCAATTATCCTCTGTCCGAATAAAAGATGAAAACGAAGGATTCCTTTTTACACATAGACGAAATCGAAGGCCGCCATTTTTCGAGCTATGATTGCTTTCAGAAGTCATTTCCCTCCGAGACACAAAAACAAAGAGTCTGAGTTTCTCATGACTTGTTTTTTTTTCATATTACGTCTTGCCACCATGGCTTCCATATCTATGTTTTCTTTTAATCCTAACTTTCTTCGACTTTTATCCCTCTGTCTTCTGCTTTCATTTTGAACATCGTATTATTGTGGACTTTGATTCTCCTTTTTGTAATAATAGACTTGTGTTCATTCACTTCCAATATACTAATTTGTATTTTGGAAATTATTCTCACAACGTTTCAGTTGATGTAACTGCAAATCTTCTTTTTTCGGGTGCGACTTCGGGTGCGACTTGCCAGACAGAATCATTTTATTTAATTTACGGGGTAGATTGTTCCTCGTTCCGTCATGCATGACTGGGTAAAAGTCTTAAATAATTCGTAATTTGATTTCTTAGAATCGCCTTTACTGAGGATTGAACCATCAACTTCTAGAGACTGTCACTTATAACTGATTATTATTTATCTGTTTTATCAAAATTTTCATTTTTGCACTAACGGCCAAAGGTTCTGAGCCGGCTACCAAAACATTTTGCACTTGTGTGATGTTTTCCTTCAGACAAAGTATCCTGGCGAAGTCTCATAATAAAGACGAAACGTTGATGAATACATAAATAATAGTTTTGGTTTTCTTTTTTCAGTGTTCATATATATATATATATATATATATATATATATATATATATATATATATATATATATATATATATATATATATATATATATAGATAGATATATAATTTTTGATATTGTTCTAACCTATGTTTTTATAATTAGTGGGTCTCATATTGTATTGAATCCTATACTAAGTCTATTTAGGAGTCTATTGTCGCCCAAAATACGTATCGCTTCTTTGAGACGTCTTACTTATTACTGTCCTTCTCTGTCTATGAAGAGAAATTAAATGCACCAAATTCGAAGGAGCAGTAATAGTTTCAATTAATATATTTTTATCAAAATTCAATCATATTTCTAGTATGAAACAAATGTCAAATCCAATTCAATTTACATAAAATTTACATAGAATTACTAATAATTATGTTATGGCAGAAATAAATCCCTTTTGGAACTGTATAAAAGTGATTATACATCAAAATAAGTGGTAAAAATACGAAGTTAGTAGTTGTATATAAAAGGTATTATTATGTAAATAATGTCTCTTGAATAGCCGCATTGAATAGAACCAGAAACTTCTGATATTGATCAATCATGGTGAACTTAATTTAGAGGGAAACGTAGGAAGCTCTATTTCGTTCTTCTACACAGAAAATCGTCTTTCTAAGTTGACTTGCGTGATCTAGACAAAGAATATGTTATTTTAATTTAAGTCGCAAACACACTCTTCAGCTACAAGTCATTACTTTAAAAGATGATCCTCAATAAATATCATTGATCTCTGTCTTGGGTCTATTTTTCATTACACTTGAATTTCTGCTCGTCTTGTTTTTTCAAAATGGGTGCCGAACTACAATGAGCGTACGGTTTTATTCAAAATGTACTAAATATAAATCAATAGTCTCATTTCCACATTCTTGTTGATTAAGTCGTATGGCTATTAAATCTACTCTATTACAAACCAAATGAATTCAATTATTTGTGAATTGACCTTTTACACTAATTTCTAAGGTAATTCAGTATCATTAACCCGATCCATATAACTATTAAAATGTTTAATTTTCATAAACCTGTTTGCAGGTAACATATTTGAAAAGTACTTGTGATTAAGACCATAATTTAATATCCTTTTTTTTAGAAATTTCAAAAGTGTAGGATATTGTAAAATAATGAAATTTACTGCATAAGATTTTTAAAATAAATAATTGACATGAGACCTTCATCTATTTTTTTTAAATCCTTCAAGTTATTCAGTAGTCGGTTTAATCTGCTTGTATACAAAGCTGAAACAACATAAACAAATAAATTAAGACCGAAAATATAAGCAAAACTAAAACTGACAAAGTACTTCAACAAATAAAATATATACATATAAGCATATAAGCATAAGTAAAACTGAATAAATATATAAGCAAATATAAAAAAACTGTAAAAACATGAGAAAATAAATAAATATAAGACCTACTTATTTTACTCAATTACGGTCTTGCCATGCACCGCGCAGGTTTTATCTATACTAATATGAGATGTATATATGTCCGACTCGATGTGCGCTATTATGGGGAACTACTTAAAATAATATGCGTTTGGATTTAAATAAATATTTCTTACGGACTGCAAAAAGTTAGTTTGTACGATTGACATAATTTGATCAGACGTTCGTTGGAGACACACATAGGCGAAGTAAATTTGATCGATTAAATATATATTATGTAACATAAGAATAAATTGAGGTTTAATGATCAGTTGCAGTTTGAATGATCATTTAATGGAGTATTGTGCTAGGTATGGGTGTTTAACTCAGAAAAATACATGCACATTGCTAAGTAAATATAACATAGTATAGGTTAAAAACGTCGCCTTCTCCATCAAGACAATGTTACACTTATTATTCCAAATAAAGGAATAAGCAGAAAATACCTTTAACTTGAGATCTTATGAATGTTGAAACTATACAGAAAGCGTTTTGGGATTGAGAGCCTTTTAAATGAGAACAAATTGTAATACATGTGAGCCCAAGGATTGGGAATCAGTAATTAAAAGCAGCATGTTTACTTTATCTTAATATTATTACATATGACCACTTGGGTGAGTATTATATATATATATATATATATATATATATATATATATATATATATATATATATATATATATATGAAGAAAAAGTAAAGAACAAGAAAATAAAGATATGATGTATACCTTTGTATTAGAACCTATCATGACAGAATTGCTGCTCGATATACGAAAAAGAACAATTATATAGAATAGTAAAAGATGAGAATGAAGATTGTAAAAATGCAATATCTATTAAGTGATCAGTTGCTCAAAAAAAGTGTTACTAATAAAAGAGTTTTATCTTTCCTTCTTTAAGCCATGGCTTTTCAAAGAATGAAATCTTATCATCAGACGAATACAGAGAGAAAGGTATATAGCGGAATGATCAAAAGTCATAATCTTAAAAGATAAAAATATGAAATACATACAAATATAGAAAGTATAGAAAATGTCCAATCCAAAGAGAAGAGGTTGAAAATATATGTAAAGGTTAATCGCTAAAGTCTCCATGACATTAGTAGCAACAAGTTCATAAACGGTAAATTCAGGAAAAATTGGCGTCAAAAATTGTAAAATCCGTTGAACTTTAGACAAGTCAAACCATTAAAGTAATCCGGTTGAGAGAGGTTTAAATGTAATGTTTAGGATGAAAGTTTCGTATCAAAAGCCATCGGAAGGACTTCTTATGGGCATTCCAGATATATTTTAATGGATTTGAGATCAAAGTGAGATAAAAAGATATAGTTTTCAATCCAGGTAAAGTATGCAGAAATCGGACAGTTTTTTAATGTATATATATATATATATATATATATATATATATATATATATATATATATATATATATATATATATATATATATATATGCGCATTTTTCTTTATCCTGAAAAAGTCTACAATATAGACGAAACGAATAATATAGTTGTTCGTTTTTCTTTTTTCATTCCCCATACAGAGCTAGCTTATGTCATAATACGATTTAGTATCAGTTTCACAGCAAAGAAAAGCTAACACGTGTTTCTAGAGGAATCAAAACATACTTGAAAGAAATTCAATTAGTAAACAAAAACCCTCTTAGCAGAGCATTTTTGTTCAATGAAAACCGTATATTATCAAAGTGAAATGACATACAAAAGTTTTCATATTTTGATGAAAATAACACAAGAAAACACAATCTCGAAATGAGAATTTACCCACATTTATCCAGATTTGAATACGTTTGCACTTTTAAAACAGTTTATAGGGAAGGAATTGAAAAAAGGACGGTTCATTAAAGAGAATAATAAAGGTTTAAGTAAAACAAACTGAGATGATGAAAATTAAAAATAAGCTAATGTTTAGACACTAAAAATCAACACTTACTTCTATTCGGTTGATCTTAAACTCTACAGAGTTTAACAAGGGCAGATAATTTAACAACTAAATCGCCAGCGACAGAAGAGAGGCAATTCATTTAAATATATATAGATTAATGTTATTGTATTAAGAATGAAATAGTAAACAAATATCTTAATATAAAGTGAATATATATATATATATATGAAATAAAAAATAAAAACAAAAAATAAATACACAGCTAAATGAATGAATATAAAAATAATTACAAGTAATTTTGAAATACAACATAAGAAAGAAGATAAATTGAAAACAAAAACCAGAGTAAAAAAATTTTTTTTTAAATAAAATAAATAGAATCTTATTTAAAGTTTAATCTAATTTATTGGTTATTAATTAGAAAATATCTCGATTTATACAATGATTAACTACAAGTCATTACTTTAACAGATAATCCTCAATAAATATCATTGATGTCTGTCTTGGGTCTATTTTTCAACCCTAACCCTAACCAATCATTCTTATTTGAATGTAAAAACTATTTCTCTCTACTCAGTTAATAAATTCATTAACTATGCAAGTGTATATGAGGGTTTTACTACTCACACACATTGGTGCATATCTACCATGTTTACAAAAATACACATATATATACACATATACACAAACATGTATACATATATTACTTTATACATAAATATCTCTAATCAAATTACATACACGCATACATACAATGTTAACATATAAATGATATGCATAGAAAAATGCATATGTAGCCAGGAATATATTCATACATGCCAACATAAAAATACAATAAAAGAAGAAAAGAAAATCATACACGTATATCTCTACATACAAACGCTAATAGTTCAACGCACAAAAACACACGTGTGTCTACACATATTTAGAGAGTTTTAATCATAGGTCTCTCTGTACAAAGGTTTGTTACATGAGGATAATTCCCCCTACAAGTAAACCCTGACGAAATATTTGAAGTAACATGATATAAACGTATATAAGAAATTGTACCCCTTCCCCAAGTAATGTTATCTCAAGTAACAGAACTTACCTGGATACTCCATCAAACGAGATCCCAGATCAAGGGTCAGTGGAAAACAGAGAGATCCGTGACGTCACTCGTTCTTCGTAAGAAGCGAGTTTAGCCAGTCTGGGTTTTGGAGGCAAACCGATGAGACGTGATTGTTACCATGTAATTTACAACAGGTAAGGGACATATTTCCCTAAGAAAATACAAGCGAGAGATATCCTTTCCCCCTTTATGAATGCTTAAGAAAATAATTGTTAAGTAACTACGATAAAGTAGTGATTTTCTCTCTCTCTCTCTCTCTCTCTCTCAACGTAGTTAATGACTCCCAGCTGATTAAATAACTAACGCTTGTAATAAAAAGTAGAGTTTGTCTTCCGACCTGATCGTGGACTTTTTGTTGCAGACAACGGACAGCGTCGTTCACGGCAGGAAGAAAAGAAGAAAGCATTCATCCACTAGACGACACCACCCTCTACACGGCGAGGGAGAAATCTAAAGGTATGCAAACAATATATGAACTATGTGATTTATGATGTTTTATAAATGACGAGTATTAAATGTGAACTGCCACGGCCATTTCAGGGATGAGTATATGAAATGCGTACCGCCCCGGCCCGTATCGGGTAGAGTGTACGAAACGCGTAATGCCGCGGTCCAGGCAGGAATAGCTATATGCAACAATCGTAGATAATAGTTTTTTTATTATTTTTGTATAATTCTGATTTATTTTTGTCTTTATTTATTTATTTATTTACCCATGTATTTATTTTTGTGCCTTTATTCATTTATATTTTTCATTTGTTATACGTTTATTTTTTTTACTTAATGTAATGTAATGTTATTTGTTTACTATTTCTATTCCTTCAAAAATTTGATGAATTTCTATGAACTGACATGAATCCCCTTTCTTCTATCGTTTGCCATTAAAATATTGTGTTTCGTGAACTCTTGCGATTTCGAAATCTATCGAATGGAAACAAGTGTCGGTTTTCGAATTCCAAATCTAAAACTTTATATTTTATATTTTATTTTCAGAATTTTCAACAAGATATTCTAGTTACAGTTAAGGTTCTACACAATGAATGATTTTAAAGTAATGTCTACCAAATGAACCGTTTTCCATGTGCGAACGATTCTTTCTGAACATTCGAATGATTTGAATCCTGTTTAAAGGAGGTAAATTCCCATTTTGCCATTGTGATCTTTTGCTGTTGTTTTCATGGACGCTTGAATATGTTGTATATAGAATTTTACTTTGATTGAGCATGGTTTTCATTTGACAACATTACACTGACGACGTGAGACATTTGTTCACTATTGAATTTGTTTCAAGCGTGTTTTAATTCTTAAGGGACTGCTTCGCTGTATCAAAGCTGATTCAAGCTAATATCAAAAAGAGTGTTATTTCGACAGCTCTTACACTTAAGAAAGAAAATCTTAATATTTATATAGAAAGATCTATTCGTTTTTAAAGATATCTATTATCATACTAATATTGAGTAAATAAACCTTTATTTCCATAGTGCGTTTTCTCTATCAATTTAATCACATCAAATATGTTTAAAGATTGCTTGCTTTTTAGAGTGGGTTACATTTTTTTTTTTAATCCATTTTTTCTTTAATGGAAATCGTTCCAGAAATGGCATGGAGTCACTTGATGTAAGGAGCTAACAAGGACGAAATATAATTATCGCAAACACAGGAGATGCCTATTAGCCTTAGCCTTGAAAAGACCATGGTTCAAGAGAGAGTTTCATAAGCCTGCGGTTCTTGGAAGGATGCGACTGGAATAGGTAGATGTATTACAATGAGGTATCAAAACAGCGAATTGATGGAGACCACTAGACTAACGAATGAAACGAACTGGAACAAAAGATGCAGGGAATATATCACACGATTCAGAAAAACACATGCAATAATAGTATTCATAGAAAAGACTGAGACTAGCTACATCACGTCTGTCAGAGATAGAGAGAGAGAGGGTGTAGAAAAAAGGGTGGAGCCAATCAAATTACAGATACGTTTTTGCACCTTATCAAGAATTTTAGAATGTACTTATCAGATTAATAAGTTCCCTGTCTATTATTCTCAGCCTCTTCGACTGTATGTGGTTTGATTCCCACTCTTATTTTAAACAGTTTCTATAACTTTCGTTTCTCTCTCTCTCTCTCTCTTACTCTCTCTGCCTATATGTATTCCTTCTCTCTTCCTCTCCCTCTCTCTTTTTCTTTCTCTCTTTGGTTAATACCAGATTAATACCAGTCAAAGTTGATAAAACTAAGTATTGCAATAGTCCATTATAAAAAACAGGGAATATTCCAAATTTATTAATACTATTTAACCAATAAGTAGAGAGAAAAAACAGAGAGACGGAGGATACAGATGGATATAGCGTACCGAAAAACCCTATTTTGACTTTTTGTTTTTGCAAAATTTATCTGGTTTTCAACACCCACTTTTTCCTGTTTCCAAAAATCCAACTCAAGCCGAATGGGTAACCCACCAGGTCACATTGTTTTATTATATATATATATATATATATATATATATATATATTAGGTATTTAGATCTGTATGGCTAGGTGTCCTTCCTCTTATCTAATTACCTTTCTGATACCTAAGGTACTTAAGCTTTATTTTTTATTTATTTATGTTTTAATGCAACTGTTATTCCTATATAATTTTATTTCTAGCTACCATGTTGGGTGTAGTGTTTAGATAGTATTATTATTATTATTGTTGTTATAATTAATGTTATTTGATATGCAAATTATCATATCATATGCAAATTATCATATCTTTAGGGTAATATATTATTATTATCATTTTATTATTATTATTATTTATTTATGTATATATTAGTGAAACTACCATTTCCCCAATAATCAAGTGTCGAAATAATTCATCTTTTCGACACTTGATTATTGGGGAAATGGTAGTTTAATCAGTACCATTGGAGAGCCATGAATATTATAACTGTCCTGTTTTTAAATCTCCGAAACAGTTACATGGTAAACAGCTGATGATCCCCCGTGTGAATATTAGAAGCTTAAGGTCTCCTGTTTTTGTTTCACTCTTAGATACTTAATCCTCCCCCTTTTTATTTTTTGTTTGCTTATTTTATATATATTTTTTTTTTTATTAATTTTCCAACGAATGTTAAGTCCGCAATATCGTGGATTTAGTTAGTTTCTCTGGGAATTTAAACTGCATATAACTTTCTTTTTTTTAATGACTCAAAGCTTCTTTAGACTATATATATATATATATATATATATATATATATATATATATATATATATATATATATATATATATATATGAAACTAAAATATACTTTTAGAGGATTGAAACTATAGTGAAATGAAGTGTAGAGATAAAAATGTACGAATGACAAATTTATTTCAACACTCTTACTCCTATTCCCCTGTTTCAATTATTGGCCATTGCTTATTTTTTTTATCTCCCTTGTACTCGATCCATCGACTCAGTATACGCTTCGCTCTACCGACAATATTTTTCTCATAGATTCCATACTCTTACCTTTAAACTACGGTCCCTGGTTACTCCTATAATGGTCCAGTGTCCCCTTAAAATCTGTTTATAATTTCAACTCACTAGTGCATCACCTAGGTTAAAAAATTCAACCCGATCCTACCCCATAATCCTTATACTAGAACTCAATTGTTGTAAGCAGAATAACGGTGTTCCCAATCCCACCTTCATTGAAGTATCTTGTTTAGTCATGCATTTAATATTTAAGTAACTGGGAATTCTTTAAAGTCTTTAAACATCAAACTCTGAAATACTAGTTTTTGTCCGAATTATTAAACACGTAAATTTCAGATTTCCAATCGTCTGAATTGGAACCCTTTTAAACTTTCTGAATTATATATAAGTTTGTATAAAAATCCGTTTTAATTACGGGGCCTCTTTTCAGAACTACTTAGTTACTGACCTGAAACACTTCTGTTTTTAGCTTATGATAACCCCACCCCAACTCGCATCGGTTTATTGCTTAATAGCAATGAGCAGTAACCAAATAAACCTGATCACCCACCTCTTTTATCTCTACCCCTTCCCCCACTTCTTTACTTGGCCTTGTCTCCGACCAGAGATATCTCGCTTTTTCATAAACTCGATCAAAATCACTACTTACATTCTCGACTGCCTGCGTTTAATATACACATTTCAAACTCAACTTCTGAAAAACTACTTTCATTCACGGTCCACGGAAGTATTTTAAAGTAGCCTTAATTCTCAAAATTACATTTTAATCTTTGAAAACCCTTTGCTTAAGGAAAGAATAATAAACATGTTTTTGCCGAGTAAACCTTGCATTGAACAATAAGAGTTGAAATAGATTTGTCATTCGTACAACTTTATTTCTCTTCCTTCATTTATCTTCATAATATATATATAAATTCCCGAAACAGTTTTTCATGGTAAACAACTGATGATCCCTTAAAATAGTGTTAGAAATAAACTAATATAATAACTGTAAAAAATAAATTGACTTTCATGAGTGATTTTCCACTGGAAGACTTGGGACTATAAGTTTTTTTTGTTGTTTTTTTTTGTTTTTTTTTATATAGTTTTAATGGTTGAGAAACTTCCGAGACTATATATATATATATATTACCAGAAAATTCATAAAGGGTAGAGAGGGTTTTTAATATGATATATTATTTTTATGTAACGGAATTCCTAATGTTAAGCCGAGAAACGCGAGTACACACATTTATATTCATATACGCATAAATACATCATTTCTGCACCCTCTCTCCATCTATCTTTCTCTCTCTCTCTCTCACTCTCTCTCTCTTTATATATATATATATAGCCTAAAGAAGCTTTGAGTTATTTTAAACAAAAAGACAAAAAAAAAGGAAAATGCAGTTTAAATTCCCAGAGAAACTAACTAAATCCAAAATAGTGTAGACTTAACATTTGTTGGAAAATTCATAAATAAATAATATATAATAGTAAGTAAATAAAATAAAAAGGGGGATTAAGTATCTAACAGTGAAACAAAAGCAGGAGACCTTAACGTAAGCATCTAATTTTAACACGGGGATCTTCAGCTGTTTACCATGTAACTGTTTCGGAGATTTCAAAACAGGACAGTTATATGCATGGCTCTCCAATGGTACAGATAAAACTACCATTTCCCCAATAATCAAGTGTCGAAATAATTCAGCTTAAAATGTTACTTATATATACATAAATAAATAATAAAATAATAATAATAATAATAATAATAATAATAATAATAATAATAATAATAATAATAGTATACTACCCTTAAGACTACCGTGTGATATGGTAATTTGCATATCAAATAAAATTCTTTATAACAATAGTAATACTAGTAATAATAATAATAATAATAATAATAATATTAATAATAATAATAAAATACTATCTAAACGCTACACCTACGAACCATTCTACGATATGGTAGCTGGAAATAAAATTATATAGGAATTAAGGTTGCATTTAAAAAAAAAAATTTAAAATTAAAAAAAGCTTTAGTACCTTTGGTACCAGAAAGGCAAATAGATAAGAGGAAGGAAACCTAGCCATACAGATCTAAATACCCAATATATAGTCTAAAGAAGCTTTGAGTTATTTTAAACAAAAAGACAAAAAAAAAGGAAAATGCAGTTTAAATTCCCAGAGAAACTAACTAAATCCAAAATAGTGTAGACTTAACATTTGTTGGAAAATTCATAAATAAATAATATATAATAGTAAGTAAATAAAATAAAAAGGGGGATTAAGTATCTAACAGTGAAACAAAAGCAGGAGACCTTAGCATAAGCATAATATATATATATATATATATTTGTGTGTGTGTCTGTGTCTGTGTGTCTGTGTCTGTGTGTGTGTGTGTGTGTGTGTGTGTGTGTGTGTGTGTGTGTGTGTGTGTGTGTGTGTGTGTGTGTGTGTGTGTGTGTGTGTGTGTGTGTGTGTGTGTGTGTGTGTGTGTGTGTGTGTGTGTGTGTGAAAAAAGAATCATAGAAACTGATCAGACAGTTTATTATTGCTTGGGATTTTTTCAACCAACTTAAAAGTGTGACGTCAACGCGTTTCGAGGACAACAATACAAAAACAAATAAATTACAAAATCTAAAAACAACACAAAAGCGTATTTCTTTTCTATTTATTTATCTCTGTGTCTCCCCGTGAGAAACAGACTGTAGTAACTTTTCTTTTGTTCTCGTCTACTTCAAAAGCCAAAGCTGAAATGGTGAGGGTGTGCGTGGTGTTGGAACATATCTTCACTCAGAATTGTCTGCTGCCCTCTGTACGCGCTGACAGTGTCCACTCATCAACTCTTCGTCATTAGTAACATCGCAATTCACTATCTCCTAACAAAAAAACACTGCTTTAACGTAGTATATGTTATTTTCTTTCTATATGTTTCTCTCTATATATAAAATTCGAAAATTATATGTAAGCTTTTCACGCTTTACACAAAAAATGAACATAAAAAAACAAGTCTAAGAATAAATTATTGTACACTGAATATTGTCTAAATGAAATAAAAACTATTATGTTTACTTTCTTGGTGTTGATTAATGTCCAATCAAAACACTAACATCTGACTTCACAACGCAGTAAAATAAGGGAGATAAGTGTGTCTTACAGTGTATACACGTGACAAAGTCATTTCAGTCTTATTAAACAATCGGTATTGATTATCAATCTAAGTCGTGTGTCGATTTGGTTTGGTTTGGTAGTTTTGTTTTACGGCATATCAACCCTTTTTGGGTTATTTAATGCCGAATCTGGTCATTATAGTAAAAGTTTTTATGCTTCAAGTTCTTTATATCTTCAAATGTTTAATCATCGTTTTTGGTTTGGTAGTTTTGTTTTACGGCATATCAACCCTTTTTGGGTTATTTAATGCCGAATCTGGTCATTATAGTAAAAGTTTTTATGCTTCAAGTTCTTTATATCTTCAAATGTTTAATCATCGTTTTTGGTTTGGTAGTTTTGTTTTACGGCATATCAACCCTTTTTGGGTTATTTAATGCCGAATCTGGTCATTATAGTAAAAGTTTTTATGCTTCAAGTTCTTTATATCTTCAAATGTTTAATCATCGTTTTTGGTTTGGTAGTTTTGTTTTACGGCATATCAACCCTTTTTGGGTTATTTAATGCCGAATCTGGTCATTATAGTAAAAGATTTATGCTTCAAGTTCTAAAAATAAAATAAAAAAGGGGAGGGAGAAAGGGAGAGGGGCTGTTGTTTTTGTTTTTGGTTTTGTAGAACATAATTAAGTTTTACAAAAAAAACAAAACAAAAAAAAAAAAAAAACGTCAATGTAGGTGAATTTCGTCTCAGGGAGCCACAGGGCAGCCTGATTTAGTATCACCAGTGGGTGTCGATTTGATATCACGATCGAGAAGTGGGAGATCGAACTTTTTTTTTTACTACAGCTAGAATTCAGCGATAACGGACATTACTCCCAATGATGTGAGGCACCCCCACTGTCTTGAGAAATACGAAGTTTGAGTATATACTAATGGCAGTTTCGTACCACGGTTCACGAAGATGTAATCCCTAACCAGGTGTTTTTAATTTCAAAAAAGCTGAACTGTGAATTCTTGTTGTGTGGTATTCTACAGCGATGTTGCTTGTGTCACGCGGTGACAATTAAAGATGACGAACGTGCACATGTGTCTAAGTTGTAGGTAATAGAAAAAGCAGATTGACAGTGCAATAGTTGATCATGAGGCAACTTGTATGCAGAAACTAGTGAATTTATTCGCCAGTGCTGCAGAGCAGTTCAGTTTAAAGATACGCGGCAAGAAGACAGAAAGCCTCTATCGGCCGCTGAGCACACTAAATACTCAGGCAGAACCATCCGATGAGAGAAGCAACGATTAGCCGTTGGCAAAAATGAAAGAACTTTAAAACGCATCAAAAATAAGGGCGATAAGTCTGTCTTACAATGTGTACACGTGAAAACGTCATTACATTCAACTGGCAGTGATTATCCCGCGTTCTGTGGGTGTCGAATATTTAAAACTAAAATCACTAGATTGATGTATATAAATATTGATGTATATTGATGAATAAAGATATAACTGATGTAATTATTAAGATGCGAGTTCGGAATCACTGCCTATCAAGGCGCAAAGGCCACTCGAGGATAAACATTAATGAGTTTGCTAAGTGGATGGTGAAACAACATCGTAAGAGTTAATAACGATGTTTTAAATTGGTCAGAATTTGATCATTTAAGATGACAGCTAAACAATAATGTATTTGGACTTGCAAAAGACCATGTTGTAGTCGGATGAGAAGCAGCCCGTAGTATTGTGTTCGCATATTGGTAGTTCTAGGAAATAACCTTTGCTTATGGAAGTTTCGTCGAGTTTTAGATACACAGAGGGAGAAAGAAAAATTATTGACAGTGGGTTTAGTTAGATTTTTGTTTGAAATGTTTTGCAAGGAGGGGCCATACATTAGATCTCAGATCCTACCATGAAAATAACGATAGTGCAGAGAAAGATTAGCAATATCTCGTCTGTAAGAAAAGGGGCTGTAAGCAAGAGAAGATATCTCTCATTAGATTTTGAAGTCGATGCTGTACTCTGTTAAGCAGGAAAGGTTGCTCTAAGCGGCACCTCCCTAGATGTAGACACACTACTTAACCTTATGACGTATTTGACTCTTATACAGATAAAGGATTGCATCAGACGTGAGATACTTTTTGAAGCGGTAGAATGATCCAATCATTTTTCCAGCAACAGATTTGATGCAAGTATTCAATTCGAAGTCTGAACAGAACGTCAGCCGCAGAGGTTTATCAAAGCAGGAGGATCCTTAAAGAGAGTGTCATTCATTTCAATTGGGACAAAGTGATGATCTGAGCGTTGGTGGTGAAAGGAGATTACAGAACATGATTCAGTATGGAAGATATTTCTGAAAATATAAACTTGCAGTTAAAACATGTATGCACATATGTAGCAAAAACGTTTTTATAAATAAAATATTATACTGATATATATATATATATATATATCTCAGTATAATATTTTATTTATGAAAACGTTTTTGCTACATATGTGCATACATGTTTTAACTGCGAGTTTATTCAAAGTCTAGCTTCCTCACACCAGAGTAAACTTATTGTAAAGACAAATGCATTCAATTATCAAAGAGAGTTCTTGCTGGAAAAGAGGAGGAATTCATAAAGGAGCAATGGATAGTATAAGGTACAAATTCCCCTTCTTCTAATATTGCTTAATCCGTTGCGATATATCATTATTTACATGAGATAGTAATCTTACAGTCAAAATGTGATATCAACAAATTAAACATTAAACAAATAGGTAACATATTTGTATTAGAATTAATTTGATTTCCTTAAATAAACTTTTTACATCATCACTTTTTCATCGGATATACATTAGTTACAATTATTCTTGGCGACAGTGATGAAAATATAACAACATACTGCTCTGCACTGGGATTGAACTCGTAGCCTTCAGATTATGAAACTTTTTTTCTATGTTTGAGAATTAATGAGATGATGACTGATATTGTGTTATTTAAATTACCTGGACAACTAACAAGTACTATGAGACTAATAGTTTGAATAATCCTGATAATATGAAACATTTTGTCTACCAGATTGTAACTTTAACTCACCTATGATATATATTTATGTTAAACACCGTTATATTAAACTAGATATATGATTGTATATAAGTAGTGTTGTACGTAGTGGCATTATATTGTCGGTAAAAGCCTCATGAACCCACCTCTTTTTTGACACACCTGAAATGATAAAGTTTCTTCAATCTATATTTGGTGAAAGACATCCAATAATTTTAGAACCTACATGTGCTTTTATGCATTGGTTTATTGACATTGTATCTCCTTATAACACACTTCACATTTCAAGGATAATTCAATGCAAATTTGAAGGTCTGTCGAGTAGTTTAAGAACATGTAAGTAGGAAACAGTCCGAAAAATGTTCATATATATATATAGATATATATATATATATATATATATATATATATATATATATATATATATATAACACTATTCACACTCATTGAAAATTTGAAAAAAGAAAAGGTTTCCGAAAATTACATTTGGAATATTCTAACATACTAAACAACGAAATGAATTATTTACTTTGCTTTTAGCACCGGTCAAAACTCTAAGTACGAAATAGTAAGTTACACATTTATTTGTTTATCTATAATTTTTCCTCGCGCACTCGGGTGCTTATGGTTTTCTGTCAACTGATTACACCGATATATATAAACTGTGACACCTCAAACGCGTTATGCACCCACATGATTTTTTTGGGTCATCACTTCAATACACAGAGGGCGATTTTAATAAAACATATCCACGACACTAAACTCCGTCGTCTCATAGAATCGTGTTTAATCCTACGTCATAATAACACAATTATTCAAAGACCAGGATTCTATAATATTTCTACATCTTCTGCCAGATCGATTCTAATCGAAATGAACCTAAATCAACATAATAACGGATAACTTCTACAACTTTGAGTTCGCCTTTCTCCTCCTCCTCCTCCTCCTCCTTATTGGTTTAATTCCTTGCTGTCATTCATTTTAAATTACTACTAATCTTCCTTCCCACTTTATTAACTTACGGCGTTTCCGATCGGCGTTTATATGCAAACTGCTGATTTTTTTCTTTCTTTTTATTTCTTTTTTAACATTTCTTTCTTTCTTTCTCCCTTTCTGCTGTTTATTACAAGTTACTATGTTTTCCCCAAATTGCGTTCTTTGTTTTAATTTGAAAACTTTTCTGTGTTTAATTAAAGTTCTGCTACCAATTGATGATGATTGTATTTTGACAATCGAAATATTGTGTTTTTGAGTTTATTTTTGCTAGTTGTTGATTTGCTTATCTTTTATTCCATTATAATTTTTACATATATATATTTATTAACTACACAATGATACCCAAATCAATCACAAACATCAACAAATCAGTTTAAAAATTCAACGGTCGCCACAAATGTGGCCCAAAAAACAAACTCACTAAGTTAATTACGCACATCAAATGGAAGAATCTCATCCAAAATCCCACTAGCAAATATAGAATTTGAAATTATTAGTGTTAGCTTATGATTCGCAACTAGTATACATTCAAGTAGCCCCACAAACGAACCTTTTAATAATTATAGATATGAAGACACAGATTTTTAAAACAGTTTCATACAAGAAATGTGCTAACCACAGCTACTCAACCCAATGATTCGGTACTAGAAATATTTAGATACTTGAAAATACCTAACAAATAACAAAAAGATCATCATATCACCAGCAGATACAGGTAGTGGTATAATAATTATGGAGAAAAGCACATATTTAAAAGAATAACTACACTACTCGAACACGAAAATACATTCACCAACACCGACTTACAAACTTTTAATAAATATTTTTAAAACCTTATGAAAAACGATAAAAATTGATATCATACATTTAATACCACACCAATATTCCCACATTATTCACAAACAGGGCATATCTATGTGACCCATAGCGCCACACACAAGATAAGACGAGCAAGAGCCAATATTTTAACCTTGCTAATGGCACTAACACACACACACACACCCACAAACACATACACATATATATATATATATATATATATATATTATTTTAAGCAGGAAGGGAAGATATGTTTTCTGTTTCATGATTAAAAGTAAAAAATACATAAAAATGGAGCCAGCTAACCGGTTTCGCCTCTACTCAACATCGAGGGATTTTTCTTTTTAAAGAAGAAAAAACTCTATATATCTCAAATAAAACAGCGTTATGCTATATGAATAATGAAGGATGTGTTTTAAATAATGATCACGTCTAATCCCAATAGACACTCCCTCTGTTTTAAAAGGTAGGTACGCTATATACGATCGTGAATAGTACTAAGATTGGCAAGTGATATGGCGAGTGAGCATGACTCAGGATGGTAAATGAGTCAATGCTCAAATGGTTCGTAATTGAAGACCCGTATGTATTATTCAGAACGTCCGTTGAACAGAAGGTTCAATTCTTAATTTTACTTTGTACATGTTGTTGGACGCTATTATCCGATCGCCACGTCGTCCTCCCCACGTAGTCGGCACTGACACCACATTTAAAATGATGAATCACATTATTCTCATGGTGATGTGTAAAACGTTTTATTTTTCGTTTATATTTGATAATGAAAGAGAAAACCTGTGTTCCATTCCTGCTTGCGATAATAACATTTGGCACTCCCCACAGTTATAATATATATATATATATATATATATATATATATATATATATATATATATATATATATATATATATATATATATATAATAAGGGAAATATATTTACACTCAATGGAAGTGAACGAAATGGAAAAAGAATCAGTGGAATGCAGACATAAAAAACGCGTGTGACGTTCCCTTGAGAACTGATTGTTGTGAAACCATCCCAAATAAGAAGGTATTAAATGTTCCTTTTATTTATATTTTAACGAAGAATCCCAACGTGTTATGAGAATAATAATTTGCAACAGGAAAGTTGAATATTTCATTAATTATTTCGAATGTATTCCTGGCGTAAATCTAGCACTTTCTTATTTCATGATTCAGCGTTTCTCTGGTGAATATATGAGGCACTTTTGTTTATATGTGAACGGCCTTGTTGGGTGATAGTATCCCGGGCAAACGTAAAAAAAAAACTCGATTCTCATTCCATTCATTATTTCACTTTTATATATTCTTTGTATATCTAATTTACAAACTAAATAGCTGGTTATGTTCTTGATTAAACATTTCAATACTTTTAAATACATTCGCACATTTAATTTATTCAACACGTTATTCATATTTATTCAAATAAATAAATAAAGTATTGCGAACATAACAGTTTTCCACTCTCTTGGTTACTTTTACTTCAGTCGAAGTTCTCAGTAATCAAGGAGCCCCTTCCTGGGGTTAAGACTTGATCTCTATATGAGTTGCATAGATATTAGAATATTTTATTAAACTTCTCCTTTACCTGTCAAATATTGAGTTAGTAAAGAAGTTAAGAACATTAATTTTCCTCATCCCCAAATGACCAGTTAACTATGTTATAGTATATTTTTCTTGTGGTCTCTTCGTCCTACTGGATTTTAAGACAAGAATTAATCTAGTCTGGTGGAATATCCAGCTAAGTGCTGTTATTTGAGGTAGCATTACTTGGAGAAGATGCACCATTTCTCGTATAAGCAAGTGAATAGCCGTGTTCAGTTGATCTTATTTGAGCTTCGAATACGATGTTATTTTGAATATTTAGTCAGTGTTTACTTATACTGTAAAGTATACTCATGTCAGGTTATCCTGACAAACAATTGTACAGATAGACCGAAGGCACTCGCGGATGGTGTCTAGTAAGTAATTAAAACTTCCCCCACATTTATGCTTTCGTTTGAATATTAAAATCAAGATATAATGCTACTAAAGCTTATATCTATAATACTTATTCTTATTTTGATAAAAGAACATTACATGGTCTTTTATTCTTGAATGTCTAATATTTAGGATTAAGCTAAAATGGTGTTCACCAGAAATTTAAATTCAGGAATCTTGCTTAATTTACTATAGATAGAATTCAATGCAATCCAGAATATATGTAAGTTTTTTCAATGGAGAGGTGTGCCAGTATTATAGCCCTAACATCTTCTAAGTACTACAAAGAAAGTTAAATTGGGGAATATTTATTAAATAATGATTTTATTAAACTAAATTAAACTAAATATTGCCTAGATAATCACCACTTTATATATTCGTCGTATATTTAATTTACAAGCTCAAAAGCGGGTTAAGTTATTGATTAAAACATTTCAATCTTTTTAAATACATTCGTACATTTAATTTATTAAATACGTTATCATATTAATTTGAGTTAATAAGTAATGTTGTGTCTATAAATGAACTACAAGTTCCACAACAGATAAAAGTAATTTCCCGAACAGAACCGTTTTCCACCACATTAATTTTACTTCATAAATATTAAAATAAAAGCAATAATTATACAGGAGTATTCTAAGGCTATCACAATGCAAGAAATGGAAATATGTCGGCGTTGATAAAAAAGACAAAAGCAAGTGATTTTAATTTATATATGTTTTTATTCATAATTTTTTTATAGCAAATCTTACTTGATTAGGCAAGACTTCAACACTGTGATGTAATGTGTGTGACCGTGTTACATAATATATTTCGAGGAAGACCTCTTTATAACATGGTGGGTGATTCAGAGACCTCCTTATCTAATAGTTGGTGTTTCAAAAAATTGTGAAACATCCACCATTTGATAAAGAGGTCTTCCTCGAAATATATTATGGAACACGGGCGCACACATTACATCACAGTGTTGAAGTTTTTCCTAATCAAGTTAGATTTGCTATGAAAAAATATTATACCAATTTTTTAAAATATTTTTTTTTAAAAATCACTTGTTTTTGTCTTACTTCTCAACGCCAACATATTTCCATTTCTTGCATTGTGATAGCCTTCTAATACTTCTCTATATACGTATTACACACAATGCTTCAAGCAAACTACCTCCCTTATTAAATATATAATTCTACTAAACCTTATGTCTACAATCCTTATTCTAATCTTAGTAAAAAGCATTACATGTTTTTTTTTATTCTTGAATGTCTAATATGTAAGGATTAAGCTGAATTCAAATTCACAGACTCTTTTTAATTTACTATGGATCGAATTTAATGCAATCCGACATATGTGAAGTTTTCAATTGAGAGTTGCGCCAGTATGATACCCCTAATACTCTTCAAAATACTACAAATGAACTAAAATTGGGGAATATTTATTAATTGATGTATTGTTAAAATTTCACAAGACCTTTTTATTCACTTTTATTAAACTAAATCAAACTAAATATAGCCTGCATAATCACTACTTACGGGTTTATCATGTGCATATAAATTTATAAACATACAGACCTAACTTTATATAGTTAGAGATAATTTCATCAATTTCTTTCATTATAGTTTGAATACTTTTAAATAATTTTTCTTGAATCCTGTAGAGATTATGTTTTTATGTTCGACGAATACTTCGTTGTAAGAAAAAATAAGCATAAATTAAAGATATAAATAAACAGTTGCTAATGTATCAGGTTTAAAATTTCAAAATATATCTTTTATTAGTGTATCTTTTTTTCAATGTATCTACTTACCGCGATCATAACATTAATTTACATTCTGTAAACTTAATTACCTTCTTTAATAGGGATGTTGACAACCTTCACGGCCCCCTTCTGTAAATATTTAAGGAGAAAGAAACAATGGTAGAAAAAACGAATCATGCGAGTCAAAACATTGTACCTTGCTAAGTTATACGCATAGTATACAGCGATACATAAGTTTATCAACAAAACCTAATGAATCATTTTATTTAATAGTATACACTTAAAGCTTAGTACAGCTCAATGTTGTTGTAATTTATTTTCGAAACGCGATTGTAATATAAATATTAATTTTATAATCTTTGTTTAAGCTTTATTGTTGCCTTCCATGACTAGTGGAATTGACAACATTTACATTGTTTCATTTCTGTTAATATAAAAAAGATGAAAATGACAGTAAAAATAAATTATGCCGATCAAAATAGTTTTTTGCTGCTTCGTATACATGAGTTAAACGTTGTCAATAACATCTAACTACCTTTTTGCATTTATCAATCTACATTTAACTGTAAAATCATATTACTGCTCAGTGATGTGTAATTCAGAGATAAGGCCAACCGTCTCTCATACGAGCCCACGTGTTTGAACTAACTGTTTTGATAAGAAACCGCCATTTCTTCTTTATAATCGACTACGTTTTCAGGGCTTATCTTTATTCATACTAATGTATATGACCGTCTGATTAGTAATATAATCGGCTGTGCCTGTAACATATTTAATCTTGCGATAAGGCACTTTACGTCCAGGGGCCTTTTAAATCAAAAAGTGAACATGACTGTGTTGTTTTTCGACGACATTTTCTAGGTTCGTATGTCAATTACGTATCCAGTCAGCAAACCTTGCTGGTTAGGTCTTGCTATCAAAGTTTATTTATTTATAAATCATATGAAAAATATATTTGTAAATTTTAACAGAATTTACTTTACGTATTTACATTAATGACAAATTGGAATGTCCGCCTTAGTACGGATTCATGCAAGTTCGATATATTTAAAGACTGCAATAAGTGTATGAGAGAGAAGTCCCAAAATACAATAAAAACAAATCGCTGTAGTTAAATATATGTAAAGTTAGTTATTTCATAGCTAACGTAATGTGGTCGGAAACATTTGATTTTGTAGAAATTATTTAAAATTATAAAAAACAAAGGGAAGAAAATGTACCTTGAATTTACTTTCGGCAGCCTCGTAATATTCGTGTCTCCTAACATGGCCGTCTACGCAATGCGTATGATTCTGTTCAGATAGTTAGCACTCACATTCGATGAACAATCTTTCTGACAAAGGATGAGGAATTGATGTTTTGACGGTTGGTTCGTGTTTTGAGTGCATGCCATGTAAATATTTTCTGATCGTCGCATAGTAATCATCAACATTAAATTGTAAACTTATTAACATCAACTATTTATCTTCCAGAAGTTTTTAATATTGATAATTGGTGACTTTTTTATTGAAAACGTATGCACAACTTTTGGCATTTAAATAATTCTAGTATTTGAATCTTTACTAAGTGAATACAAAATGTTTCCTTCTTAAAACTCACAGGTATCCAGATACTTCGAATGAAACAATAATATAGTGTTAGAATTAATACGTCAAAAAGAACACTTTTTGAACTTCTAAATTGTATTACTTTCGTGGAGTTCAGACGAGGTAATCATCTGCTATATAGCATCGATACACAAAAAGTAAAAGTAATTAATCTGACTGTAAACAGTAGATCATATTATTTCTAAGTAATTTTTTTTTCAAGACATTTCACCCAAAACAAGGCAGGTCGCCACTGCAGACGTAAGGGGTTACTAAGAATTAGGGAGTAGGTTTTCGGTGTCATCCTTAGTTGGAAGCTGTGCAGCGAGATGTGTGTTTACATTAGTTTTAAACGACTGCATGTCGGTACAGTCGGGGAAACAGAGAGCAGGAAGGGAGTTCCATAGGCCGGCAGTACGAGTGTTAAATTGCCGGTTTATAATACGTTGTAATGTCGAATCTGGCGTCGTAGAACAGTTCGCCCGTTGATCCCGCGAACGAAACGATGCGTCCCTGCGCACGGTTGGTCACATCCAAAACCTAGGTTAATGATGGCAGAGAGAATTTGAGACTTACTTTGGTTAAAATAGTGACAATAATTTAAACCAGAGGGAGAATGGTGGTGGCAGTTAAGAGTAAATATTATGGGGGTTAAAAGATGTAGAATGAAGATGTAGTTGAACCCTAATTCGCGCTAACGTCCACTTTCAACTTTAAGCGACCTACCCCCCACATTCACACTCTTAGTTTTAAATCGCACTTATTCATCGCAACCGCACCCTTCTCCTCCTTCGCACCCTTACACCGTCCTTTCCTGCCTACTGGTCGCATATGAGTTTTTGCCATTCTTCAGACTAGTCTTGTTTTTCAACGGGCAAGCCTTTAAATATTAATTCGCTGTCTTTTTGCCAATTTAAACCTATTCCATCATTTTTAGCCCAGGAAGTCTTTTTAAATGGCGAATACTTTCCACCTCACGTTTTACTGAGCCTTGTTGCATCCACGAACGTACCTTTTATTGAACCTTTTACCCTCTGGATTCTATCTATCTTCGCCGCACCTGGAGATGTGGTTTTTGGAATTCCACTTTGAATCCTCTCTTGTCACTTCTCGTGCCTTTTAACGACCTACCTATCTACATTTCACTTTCTCCGCTGGACTTTTTTGCAATCGGACATTTGCTTGCATTCGGGCAGAGTTTTGCCTTGTGTTTTTTCCTACAATTTTTATTTTACTTTTTAAAATTTTTAAATCTTGGCCTTTGCCAACTTATCTATCTCAGCGACTTCCTCTGATGATAAGATTTCGATTTTTGACAAGCCTGGCTTAAGGAAAAATTTAACTTGAATAAATTGTATTTTTGCGGAATATACCTTGCTCTGAGCAACTGAATAGAAATACGATTTGACTTTTGCTATTCTAATTCCTTTTCATCCTTCTACATATATATATATATATATATATATATATATATATATATATATATATAAATTTATATATATATATATACATATATTTATATATATATATATATATATATATATATATATATATATATATATATATATATATATATAGTTAATATATGGATAATATATGGAATTAGTAGCATGTAACAAACTAGTGAATAATAACGCATACACACCAATATTTCGGTTTTGAATCTGACCTTAATCAATAGTAGCAAGGGCTTCAGACAGAAAACGCTGAACATCCGGTAGGAGAGTAAAAACCACAGCAATCCTACCCACTCGGTTTCTACCACCACCGTCTTCTCTCCATCTAACCGATTTTCCCACATAACTAATTAAAGATCTACGTACCTTCTCCCATCTTTTCCTTGTCCCTCTCTTTTCATACATACTCTCTACCTTTCTCCATTTTTCTGAACTTAACATTAATCCGCCTTTTACTTTTCTATCGGATTGCCTTAAACTTGTTTACAAAAGCACCCTCTTTTAATAAAACCTTTTCTTCCATTGATTAAGGGCCGATTAACGCCTAAAATATTGGTCGTATTTAAATGTTTTTAACTACTATGTTTACATACTTATCAATTAATTCCATAAACTAATCATTTTATTTGGTATGATATTTGCTATTTAGTAGAGCTTTTGTCCCTAGAGTACTTTGCGATAAATCCAGGAAGACCTTATTTTATTCCATAAACGGTGCGATTTGTCCAAGATTTAAAAAAATCATAGAAAACTGTATTAAAGGTTTAGTTTTCAAAGGATAGTATCGTGCGTTTATGGCTGTCATGTAAAAAATAACGTATCGTATTATTATTTTCATCTACTATCGTGTCACTACTTATCAAGACCCAAAGGTCACTCGAGGATATGAATGAATGTGTTTGTCATGAAGACGATGAGACAACACCATGAGGATTTATAGCGATGGTTGAGACTGAGCAAAATACTTAGTTCGTTATCGCTGCGTATCAGCCAATTGCTGATAGATGTAAACATAATGGTATCGGGCATAATATATAACTTATTAGTTATCTAATTATGTGTTTGCCATTTTCTCCCTCTCTTCTTTTGAATTTCGTTTGAGATTTAATATTCTTTCTTCAATATTTACGGAAATTAATTCATTATTTGAGTTATTATCTTCCGACAAGTTGTTAGAAAAGTTAGCAATATATCGACTTTAAATAGTTTTTAAAATTGACTAATCTCGTGTTTATAGATAATTTAATTTATGTATCGTATTTTTTTTTCTTACACTTTTACGTTTGAACTTTCCGGATGTGATACCGATTTGTTTAAGACATACAACACAGAAACAAAGACAACAAACAAATAAAACTATTATATATCTATTTTCATAAACAATAAATATTTGTTATGACATTAAAATGGAATTGTATCATTTAACATATGTATCATTATCTTTCCTTTACACCAGTCAACTCTCATAATCTTTTCTTTGTAGTGGCAATGAACGTGTAGGCGTAGAATATAAAATATAGTGAGGCTAAGAGAAACGTTTTAAAATGCTGGTTGCCGTTAATAATCCGTCGAAAGAAGAAAGAAAATGTTCTAATGTGAATAAACGTAAAAGATTAGTATAAACGATACACTGTTGATTGGTTTAGTATTATTAGACCAGGTTAATGTTTACGAGAGTTTGTAAAGTGTTGACTATTTTAAGCTTTTCAACCGTCCATGAATAAAAAAAATTGCCTGATTCACAAAATTACTATCAAACTTCGTTTTGCTTCTTGATTTCCGATTTTGTTTTCGATTGTTGTCCTTTTTGCTTTCTGAAATAATTTCGTCGGAAATCAGGTGGCGAGACATGACGTAATCAAACATACCGCAAATCATACTTTCTTTTCTTTTCTCTTCGCGTTTATATCAACCTTGGGAACCGAATCCACTTTTATGACAACACAATTGGCACGAATCTACCCTGAATCACTTTTATATTCAGAGATGGATATCAATCCCCACGCACGTGCTCACCAACGAACAGGAGTGCACTGACGTAAATGGACAGATACTTATTATGCAGGAGAATGTTAATTCCCAACATAGTTTTAGCCTGACGCGCAAGAACCGGAACTGTTTTTTTTTCTGTGTGAATATGTATCGGAAAATCTAATAAAAATACGTCACACATATTCAAGGCTACACAAAACTACTTATTTCTATATACTTGTGGTATATATTAATAGCTAGTTGAATAGCCATCGCAGGACAGGTATTACATCATAAATTGGTGAAAGATTGGTGTTGTTTATTCTATATCTTTCAGAGTTGGTTGTTTCTAGATTCCACTTTTCTTTTTTTACTAATGAATCACCACATATTAAGGTGAAATGTCTCTAGACGATAAGGGTAAATGAGATGATCGGTTTTATGATGAAACCGATTAAGAATAATCAATAGAATAAACAAAGTTTAATTATTTATCGGGCTGGTTTATGACAATTACTGTTGCATGACCACTCCTCCTGGACCGCGGCAGTACGTGTTTTGTACACTCGCACCCGCTACGGGCCGTGGCTTTACTCGTTTCGTATACTCATATGACAGTTCACATGACATACTCGTCATTTTTAAAACATCATAAATCACATAGTTCAAATATTTTTTGCATACCTTTAGTTTTCTTCCCTCGCCGTGTAGAAGGTCGTGTCGTCTAATGGATAAATTCTTTTTTCCTTCCTTCCTGCCGTGAACCACGCCGTCCGTTGACTGCAACAAAAAACCCATGACGCACTCCAAGGTAGCAATCCTCTTAAATTTCAACTTCAATTTTTATTTCAAGCGTTAGTTATCAAATCAAATGGGAGATATTCACTACGTCGAGAGAGAGAGCAAATTACTACTTTATCGTGGTTACTTAACAAATATTTTCTTAACCATTCGTTGAGGGGGGAAAGGATATTTCTCGCTTGTATTTTCTTAGGGAAATATTTCCCTTATCTGTTGTAAATTACATTTTAACAATCACGTCTCATCGGTTTGCCTCCAAACCCCAGACTCGCTTCTTATGAAGGACGAGTGACGTCCCGGATCCCTCTGTTTCCCACGCAAGGGCCCGTGACGTCACAGAGCCTCTCGCAGGTGCACACTGACCATTGATCTGGGGTCTCGTCACACGGTGAACTTGTCACGTCTGTGATCTCTGACTGTGATAACAGGCCCTATTCGGCACTCGACTGCCGGTCTACCCCGCGTTAATTCGCGCAAGTCAAACCAACGATTTCCAACAAATACGTCTATTCCCATAGGGCCATTATCCAACAGTATGTGTTGATAGTTCATTGAATACAGCGATGTTGTAGTCCGCCCATTTCTTTAGAATGTTCCCCATGCATTTTGACCGTTCGTTGATTAATACGAGCCTCATTTAGTTCTGAAACAACTATTTTCTTTTAGAAAGGTTCATCACACTGAATTATCCTTGTGCTATTTAATGATATACATTATCGGGTCTTGAACCATTTACATTTTGAGAGGTTTAGCACTCGACAATAAATAATAGAAACAATGCATAGAAAACCCAAATATAATAAATAAAGAAATGAGTTCTGATTGCAATTTAGGTCTTTCCTGCCTGGAACATTATGTCCTCTTTTAGGAACACTGAAGATTGTCTCTCCAAGAAATAAATACTGTTAAACACTTGGAACAACATTATATACATTTTGGTGGTAGACCGAAACAATTGTATGCTGCAAATAAGAATTTTGTGGGAATTGGTGAGAATTTTTATCCTGCAGTTAGTATAAATTGAATACCATTAAAATGATCTCTCTAATATATATATATATATATATATATATATATATATATATATATATATATATATATATATATATATATATATAGTACTAAATAGTTATACGTACTACATAATTGACCATCTAAATCAAAATTAAACACTAGAATTGTCCACATAAACGTGTGACGTAACGGATAAATTTAAAATCACATATAAGTGACAGTTTTCTAGGGGGTTAGGGTTAAGGTTAGGGTTAGGGTTATGGTTAGGGTTAAAAGGTTAATAATAATATTAGGGTTAGGGTTATGGTTAGGGTTAGGGTTAGGGTTAGGGTTAGGGTTAGGGTTAAAAGGTTAATAATAATATTAGGGTTAGGGTTATGGTTAGGGTTAGGGTTAGGGTTAGGGTTAGGGTTATGGTTAGGGTTAGGGTTAGGGTTATGGTTAGGGTTATGGTTATGGTTAGGGTTAGGGTTAGGGTTAGGGTTAAAAGGTTAATAATAATATTATGGTTAGGGTTATGGTTATGGTTAGGGTTAGGGTTAGGGTTAGGGTTAGGGTTAAAAGGTTAATAATAATATTAGGGTTAGGGTTATGGTTAGGGTTAGGGTTAGGGTTATGGTTATGGTTAGGGTTAGGGTTAAAAGGTTAATAATAATATTATGGTTAGGGTTATGGTTAGGGTTATGGTTAGGGTTAGGGTTAGGGTTATGGTTAGGGTTAGGGTTAAAAGGTTAATAATAATATTATGGTTAGGGTTATGGTTAGGGTTATGGTTAGGGTTAGGGTTAGGGTTAGGGTTAGGGTTAAAAAGTTAATAATAATATTAGGGTTAGGGTTATGGTTAGGGTTATGGTTAGGGTTATGGTTAGGGTTAGGGTTAGGGTTAGGGTTAGGGTTAGGGTTAGGGTTAAAAGGTTAATAATAATATTATGGTTAGGGTTATGGTTAGGGTTATGGTTA
The DNA here is from genome assembly GCA_963556195.1 of Sepiola atlantica. Taxonomy (NCBI): domain Eukaryota; kingdom Metazoa; phylum Mollusca; class Cephalopoda; order Sepiida; family Sepiolidae; genus Sepiola; species Sepiola atlantica. Next base: position 232,491,572 of record OY744516.1, on the reverse strand, counting down.
GGGTTACGGTTATGGTTATGGTTAGGGTTAGAGTTAGGGTTAGGGTTAGGGTTAGGGTTAGGGTTAAAAGGTTAATAATAATATTAGGGTTAGGGTTATGGTTAGGGTTATGGTTAGTGTTAGGGTTAGGGTTATGGTTAGGGTTAGGGTTAGGGTTAGGGTTAAAAGGTTAATAATAATATTAGGGTTATGGTTATGGTTAGGGTTAGGGTTAGGGCTATGGTTAGGGTTAGGGTTAGGGTTAAAAGGTTAATAATAATATTAGGGTTAGGGTTATGGTTAGAGTTATCGTTAGGGTTATGGTTAGGGTAAGGGTTAGGGTTAGGGTAATGGTTAGGGTTAGGGTTAGGGTTAGGGTTAGGGTTATGGTTAGGGTTAGGCTTAGGGTTAGGGTTATGGTTATGGTTAGGGTTAGGGTTAGGGTTAGGGTTAGGGTTATAAGGTTTATAACAATATTAGTGTTAGGGTTATGGTTAGGGTTAGGATTAGGGTTAGGGTTATTGTTAGGGTTAGGGTTAGGGTTATGGTTAGGGGTAAAAGGTTAATAATAATATTAGGGTTAGGGTTATTGTTAGGGTTAGGGTTAGGGTAATGGTTAGGGTTAGGGTTAGGGTTATGGTTAGGGTTAAAAGGTTAATAATAATATTAGGGTTAGGGTTATGGTTAGGGTTATGGTTAGGGTTATGGTTAGGGTTAGGGTTAGGGTTAGGGTTATGGTTAGGGTTAGGGTTAAAAGGTTAATAATAATATTATGGTTAGGGTTATGGTTAGGGTTATTTTTTTTTTTTTTTTTTTTTTTTTTTTTTTGCTAAGAAAGCATACGCACAAGCCATGTAAGATAGGCAAAAATTTAATCAGTGTACAAAAATAAATCAAGTTTTCTCTTGAAAGCACTGATAGTAGGCGCTTGGATGACCTCAGCGGGAAGCCTGTTCCAGGGGTTGACAGAACGAATTGAGAAGGATGCTTGACGCCTCTGAAGCCGAAATTTACGACAGTAGAGCTTTTGGTCATGACCTCGAAGGCCTCTGTCTGGCGCACGAGTAAAGAATTCGTCAGCGGGGAGATTGATGAGCCCATTCAGGATTTTGTAAACTAGGATGAGGTCCCCTCGCATCCTTCGAATTTCGAGCGTCGGAAGTTGAAGACGGTGGAGTCTTTCTTCATACGAGAGATCGGCAAAGCCAGAAATCATTTTGGTTGCACGCCTCTGGATGCGTTCAACATGAAGTATATCCTTTCGGAGATAGGGACTGCACGCCTCAACACCGTACTCCAGCAAAGGTCGAACAAGTGTCAAATAGAGTGGACGGAACACTTCGGCCGTCAGGTTGATGAAGGAACGTCGAATTTGAAACAAGACGCCCCGGGCTTTGCTGGACATTTCAACGCAGTGACGAGACGGTTTGAAAGAGCTATCCACTCTTACACCAAGATCAGTTGCCTGAGATACTGAGGCCATTTCATGGTTGTTCGGACCGATAGTGAAGAGCTGGGATGGTCGCGCGCCAACTGGAAGATGACTGCATTTGGCTGCGTTGAGTGGAAGGTCCCAGTCTGAGGCCCAGTTTGCAGTACAATCCAGATCGGTTTGCAGGATGGCATGATTGCGTCTTTGCGCTATGAGTTTGACATCATCAGCGAAAAGCAAAACTTTGCCCTGAAGTAAGTCTGGAAGGTCGTTGACGAACAGGAGGAACAAAATCGGGCCAAGCACTGAACCTTGTGGTACTCCGCTGCAAGCATTTGCTTCTGCTGAAGTGCATCCACTCACAGAAACTCGAAAAGTTCGTGCTTGTAGAAACGACCTAATCCAGCTGATGATGGACCGGTGAATCCTGTACCGATCAAGCTTGTGAAGGAGCAGGCGGTGGTTTACGGAGTCAAACGCCTTGGAGAAGTCCAGAAACAGGATATCCGCAGCATCGCCATCATCCAAAATCTTGGTTATCCATTCTTCCGTAAGAAGGAGGTTGGAGAGGCAGGATCGCATTGGGACGAAACCATGCTGGGTCTGAGTCAAAGATTTGGTTCGTTCAAGGTGGTTCATCAATGCATTTTTCAGGATTTTCTCCATAACTTTGCAGATGATTGAAGTCAGGCTCACGGGGCGATAGTTAAGAAGGTCGGTTTTAGCGCCTTTCTTGAAAATGGGGCATACTGTAGCCACTCTCCAGTCCTCTGGTACGACACCGTCTGAAAGTGAGTGATTAAACAGGTCCGCTAGTGGAGTTGCCAGAACTTGCGCCAAAACACGAAGGACTGCTGGATGGATATGGTCAGGTCCTGGGCTTTTGTTGGTTTGAATGCTGGAAAGGGTCACAAAAACTTCTTGAGGAGTGACTTCAATAGCTTGCATTGGCTGAACATCATAAGTCGGCAGTGGAGGAGGTTGTTGCTCGTTGTCCACCCGGTATATTGAGGAGAACCTGTCGGCAAATAGCTCGCACTGTTTACCAGGGTCGCTAATCGTTCTTCCATCTGGAGTTCTCAACGTTGCTATACGGTTCACAAGTCTCTTGTTCCGCTTAACGTGGGCGTAGAATCTTTTACGGTTTAGGTTCACTTTGGATGCCAGACGTTGCTCATATCGAAATCTTGAAATTCTCAGCATGTACTCTGCCCTGTTTCGCTGTTCACGGTACACTTCATATGATGCATGAGTCCCAAGCCTCAAGTATTCGGCCCATGCAATGCCTCTCAGTCGCCATTCTCTTTTGATTCTGCTAGTTATCCAGGGCTGAAGGCGCCTTCGAGGAACAGTGAATGGAACAGCCAAATCAGTCGCCCAGAGAATAGCCTGCTTGGTGGCTAACCATTTTTCTTCAACTGAGGGGAGATTGGCTATGGCATTCCAGTCGATTGTCGAAGCTGCATCAAGAAGAGTGGTATGATTCAGTGCAGCATAATTGCGTATCGGCAACTGATCTGGTGATTGAGTAACAGGTTCCGTGTGTAGGATGAAATCGATGACAGCGTGATCGCTGCGCGACAAGGGTGGCTGGAATTTTACATCTGACACCGTCATATCGTATTTTGAGAACACCAAATCGAGCGTCGACGCCTGCTGACCACGAAAGCGGGTGTTTGATGCAACATGCTGGACGAGAAACTGCTCTTCAGCTGTTTGGAGAAGTTGGCAGTCAAAGTTCGAAGCGGGGTTGCATACATGGTCGCTCCATTCAACAGAGGGTGCGTTGAAATCTCCAACAACAAGACAATCAACAGAGGGACTCGAAAAGTCTTCGATAGCCTTGCATAATCTCTGGTTATCGTCCTCGTTTGCTTGTGGGCTACGGTAAAGGGCGAGAATAGGAAAGGAAGATCTGCGAGTCTCTATTTGACACAGAACTGCATTGAAAAATTTTGTAGGGAGCGCATGAGGAGGCAATTCTAGCTGAAGGGGTTTCAAATGATCTCTGATGTAGACGATAACTCCACCGCCTCGGGCACCTTCGCGGTCGCAGCGAAATGATACAAAACCGGGGATGTCCACCTCGGAGTCCTCGACACAACTCTCAAGCCAGGTTTCAGTTATGACAATGACGTCTGGATTGGATTCTTGAATTCGCAATTGCAACTCGGAAAATTTGCGAAGAAGGGAGCAAGCATTGGTATATAATACTTTTAGGGCAGACTCATGGGTGGGCAGCTCATTTGATTGGCAGATTTTGGGGTGCTGGTGAGTTAGGACTCCACCCGTGTTGGGGATTGGGAGGGGGCTCTGACTATGAGAGGATTGAGCCAAAGGAACCGCTTCATAAGGCGACCGTCCTTGATGAAGAGACCCTTCTCTCCCTTCGCTTGGCGTTCGGTTAACTCGCGTTTTACAGTCCTCCGTTTTATTCTCTCCTCGGGGGAATATTCCTCTCGAAAACCCCACGTTTGGTTGACAGTGCGGATTTTGTCTCCGTTTTTCAGGAATAAGTCAGTTTGTTCACGATCGGCGAAGATGATCTTGATAGGTCTTGGTCGCTGGGACGATGGGTTGTTGTTGAGCGTACCGATTCGCATAACCTTGCGGATGTGCGCAACTTGATCGTCTGACTCGAATGTAGCACCGATGCACTGAGAAACTGCGTTTTTGTCGTGCTCTAAACGCTCTTTGTAGTCGGCCGAGGCCGATTCTTCAACCCCATAGATAACGACTGCACAATTCTCAGGCACTGGGATCTCTAGAGGGACTTTGGTTTGGTTAATATTGTGCTTATGATGACGCCCGTTTGTGGAGGTTTGCCAGGCAGCTAGGTCATTTACATTGGACCTGGCACTTTCGAGGGAAACCGTGGAGGGGTTGACACTAGCGGCCTTGATCTCGTGAGCTGGTTGAGTGGCAGAGGTTTGGTTGGCGGGCAATGTCTTTGGCTTAGAGTTCTGTTGGCTTTGCTTGGCTGCTCTCTTCGATTTCGGTGCAGCTTTAACTTTCGTGGCTTTTTTTTTCGTAGCTTTTTCGTTTGCAATTGCGTCTCCCTTTTCTTGACTTGAGGATTCAGTGACACAGGGAGGAGCTTCACAAGGAAAGAGTTCGGGTAACAGTTCTGCATGCCGAGAAGGTGGTGCTAACTGCGCTTCAACTCTCAATTTCCACCGCATTAAGCATTGCAAGTCTTGGCTGAGAGAAGTGATAAGCGAATCGCTTTCTTGTTTGGATGCGAGTAAGCAACTGAGTTGTTCTTTGAGGCGGCAGTTTTCGGAAATGAGTTCGTTCAGTAGACCCCTCAGGACATCTAATTCGCTTGCATCATCATCATCGGTGTTGGAAGAAACACAGCGCACAGATGTAGATCTTGTAGATGCAGGCATAGTGAACTGGAATCAGAATTTGATGAGATGATGCAGAAGTGATGACTGAATAGATCTGCCGGGAACGGATGATGATCCTCAATTGAGAAGGTTTTTTTTTTTTTTTTTTTTTTTTTTTTTTAATTGCTTTCGGAGTTTTTTTTTTTTTTTTTTTTTTTTAGAGGTAACGTTTAGAGGTAACGTTTAATTAAATTAACTTGTAATGTACTAAAAGCATGAATTAGGTAGTAATTAAACTAGCTTGTAATGTACTAAAAGCACGAATTAGGTAGTAATTAAACTAACTTGTAATGTACTAAAAGCACGAATTAGGTAGTAATTAAACTAACTTGTAATGTACTAAAAGCACGAATTAGGTAGTAATTAAACTAACCTGTAATGTACTAAAAGCACGAATTAGGTAGTAATTAAACTAACTTGTAATGTACTAAAAGCATGAATTAGGTAGTAATTAAACTAACTTGTAATGTACTAAAAGCACGAATTAGGTAGTAATTAAACTAACCTGTAATGTACTTAAAGCACGAATTAGGTAGTAATTAAACTAACTTGTAATGTACTAAAAGCACGAATTTGGTAGTAATTAAATTAACTTGTAATGTACTAAAAGCACGAATTAGGTAAACTAGCTTGTAATGTACTAAAAGCACGAATTAGGTAGTAATTAAACTAACCTGTAATGTACTAGAAGCACGAATTAGGTAGTAATTAAACTAACTTGTAATGTACTAAAAGCATGAATTAGGTAGTAATTAAACTAACTTGTAATGTACTAAAAGCACGAATTTGGTAGTAATTAAAACTAACTAGTAATGTACTAAAAGCATGAATTAGGTAGTAATTCAACTAACTTGTAATGTACTAAAAGCATGAATTAGGTAGTAATTGAACCAACTTGTAATATACTAAAAGCACAAATCAGGTAGCAATTAAACTAACTTGTAATGTACTAAAAGCACGAATTAGGTAGTAATTAAACTAACTTGTAATGTACTAAAAGCACGAATTAGGTAGTAATTAAACTAACTTGTAGTGTACTAAAAGCACGAATTAGGTAGTAATTAAACTAACTTGTAATGTACTAAAAGCATGAATTAGATAGTAATTAAACTAACTTGTAATGTACTAAAAGCACGAATTAGGTAGTAGTTAAACTAACTTGTAATGTACTAAAAGCTATGGTTAGGGTTACGGTTATGGTTATGGTTAGGGTTAGAGTTAGGGTTAGGGTTAGGGTTAGGGTTAGGGTTAAAAGGTTAATAATAATATTAGGGTTAGGGTTATGGTTAGGGTTATGGTTAGTGTTAGGGTTAGGGTTATGGTTAGGGTTAGGGTTAGGGTTAAAAGGTTAATAATAATATTAGGGTTATGGTTATGGTTAGGGTTAGGGTTAGGGCTATGGTTAGGGTTAGGGTTAGGGTTAAAAGGTTAATAATAATATTAGGGTTAGGGTTATGGTTAGAGTTATCGTTAGGGTTATGGTTAGGGTAAGGGTTAGGGTTAGGGTTATGGTTAGGGTTAGGCTTAGGGTTAGGGTTATGGTTATGGTTAGGGTTAGGGTTAGGGTTAGGGTTATAAGGTTTATAACAATATTAGTGTTAGGGTTATGGTTAGGGTTAGGATTAGGGTTAGGGTTATGGTTAGGGTTAGGGTTAGGGTTATGGTTAGGGGTAAAAGGTTAATAATAATATTAGGGTTAGGGTTATGGTTAGGGTTAGGGTTAGGGTAATGGTTAGGGTTAGGGTTAGGGTTATGGTTAGGGTTAAAAGGTTAATAATAATATTAGGGTTAGGGTTATGGTTAGGGTTAGGGTTAGGGTTAGGGTGAGGGTTATGGTTAGGGTTATGGTTAGGGTTAAAAGGTTAATAATAATATTAGGGTTAGGGTTATGGTTAGGGTTAGGGTTAGGGTTAGGGTTATGGTTAGGGTTAGGGTTAGGGTTAAAAGGTTAATAATAATATTAGGGTTATGGTTATGGTTATGGTTATGGTTAGGGTTAGGGTTATGGTTAGGGTTAGGGTTACGGTTATGGTTATGGTTAGGGTTATTGTTATGGTTATGGTTAGGGTTAGGGTTAGGGTTAAAAGGTTAATAATAATATTAGGGTTAGGGTTATGGTTATGGTTAGGGTTAGGGTTAGGGTTATGGCTAGGGTTAGGGTTAGGGTTATGGTTATGGTTATGGTTAGGGTTAGGGTTAAAAGGTTAATAATAATATTAGGGTTAGGGTTAGGGTTAGGGTTATGGTTATGGTTAGGGTTATGGTTATGGTTAGGGTTAGGGTTAGGGTTAGGGTTAAAAGGTTAATAATAATATTAGGGTTAGGGTTATGGTTAGGGTTATGGTTAGGGTTATGGTTAGGGTTAGGGTTATGGTTAGGGTTAGGGTTAGGGTTATGGATAGGGTTAGGGTTAGGGTTAGGGTTATGGTTAGGGTTATGGTTATGGTTAGGGTTATGGTTAGGGTTAGAGTTAGGGTTAGGGTTAGGGTTAGGGTTATGGTTAGGGTTATGGTTATGGTTATAGTTATGGTTATGGTTAGGGTTAGGATTATGGTTAGGGTTAGGGTTAGGGTTAGGGTTATGGTTAGGGTTAGGGTTAGGGTTAGGGTTATTGTTAGGGTTAGGGTTAAAAGGTTAATAATAATATTATGGTTAGGGTTATGGTTAGGGTTATGGTTAGGGTTAGGGTTAGGGTTAGGGTTAGGGTTAAAAGGTTAATAATAATATTAGGGTTAGGGTTATGGTTAGGGTTATGGTTAGGGTTATGGTTAGGGTTAGGGTTAGGGTTAGGGTTATGCTGTAATCAGGCGTTACTAATTAAGAATAAAAATAACAATTATTTAAAACTCTTACTGGGGGATGGCTTATTGAATACGAACAATCTTTCTCCGAGGTTTAAAACGTTTTCAATTTCAAATTCCGCAGACATTTCCGAGTTCGACAGAATAGACCTGAAGAAGATCGGCGATATCATCTTCCAAAACGTTGTGAAGATAACATCCAAGATGGCGACTGTCGTCTGAATTATACAAATGTATAAATTTTTTTCAAATCCAATGATTTAAAGTCCCCTATTCATTTGACGCTCAAATATTCTCTACGCACATTATTTTCAAAGATTATGTAAGAGAATGTTATGGCCGAGCAGTTTTCAAAACTTTTGATTGTGCACATTTCTGGGCTTTTATTTAGTAGTATTTGGTAGCTTTTTAGTGATGTATTTTATGGTCAAGAACTTGGTCCAGAATCTCATCATTTTATCCAGAAAGGTCTATTTGTTGCTGAAGTAGTAGCTATTATTTTAAGGTTGTCTCTGTGATTTTTACTGGTCTCAAAAACGTAAGGTGCTGAAGCATACATCAAGAAATCGAAAGCAATATTTTTTTAATAAAAATAACTTATAACTCATTGGAACTACAGTTAACTCTTCAACTCCAACTGGAGAAGCAAAAGGCGGAACTTCATCCCACGTCGACCGGTAAGTCTTTTCTGCTGATTTACTAATCTTTTCCCGTAGTCTTATATTGTTCTTGTTACATTTCTCAACTGACACACTTCTACATGAAAAACACTGCAAAGTCTACACTTTAAACTTTGATTTCAAACTAAAAATAATACAAAGAATCACAGCGCATTCCAAATACGACGTCGATCCGAACTCCTGACATACATCACGTTGCCATCTACCTAATCATATTCATTTACTATCCTGACTTTTTCGATCATCACAGGAAATCTTGATACACAATTAGCATGCACAACGCTATGAATGACGATTGCAAGAATGTGTTTTGAATTTGTGGTCACCGTTCTGCAGACGAACGTTTTGTTTTTATCTTCCAATCCAGACTTCCAATCCTCAAACTATTTGGCGGGGAACATCAGCCGCACAGTTATATATCCACACTAGTTTACGTCAAAGATAGACAATAATTATTGAAACTACTTTTCTTCTAAAAAGCTTTCTATATTTTGTCAGGTGTAGATGTTGATTGTACGTCTTCGTTGACATACATTTAGAGAAACGTCTAAAAATAAGTATTCATATGTTGTTCACTGAGCCTGAGATGCAGTTAACCACGCGAAAATTTAAACTCATGAGATAATTGCTAAAGATGGCTGTTCTTTTGAAATTTCTGTCACGACAATTTTATAATCTCCAGGAAACTGACATTATTTTGTAATGGAGTTTCGCCCTTATTGGTCATCGTTGCGATTGGAGCCAGAGATATCTTTGAAATCCAACGCGAGATAAAAGCTGGACATTAAGATCGCGGCAAATGTAAATCTAATGTACAATCTCGCATGATAGTGGAACACGCAATACTGATCGACTTCGACAGATTAATTGATGTTGATCGGCAAAATGGACGCAGAAGAATAAGAAGCTAAAAGATCAGCATATATATAAACTGTGTTTCCCGCTTTATTGAAGATCATAATATTGTTAATAACTTCAATAATCTAAATCGCACAAGTTTGAAATTTTGCACACTGAAAGAGTGCTCCTAAGCAGGTAAGATACGAACACATTTTGCAAATCTATACTATATTTCTAAAGTTATAGACATTTATACATGCACTAAAGCGAGAAACACAGTTGAATAGTCATACTTCTATGCTGATGAGTCTCGATTCAAAAAAAGACGAAACGTATACGTCCATAGATAAATAAACAATAACAAATATGTATATTTGAAGCTCCTCGTAAAAAGTAGAGCACTGTAAATGGTAGTACTAACACAGCGTGACGTCACTTGCTTTATATGCATCATTCCTTCCCTTATAAAAGTAGAATGCCTGTATGTCTCGCCGCTTTAAATGTGTTTAAATTGTCATTGTTTATAAGCTATTCAGAATTGGCCGATCGGTTAGCGAAAAAATGCTTGTAATCCAGGGTTTCGAATCGTGTGACCGGTAGTGAATAGTCATACTTCTTCTGATGAGTCTCGATTGAAAAAGCGACGAAACGTATACGTCCATAGATAAATAAACAATAACAAATATATATATATATATATATATATATATATATACATATATATATATATATATATATATAAATATTGGTGTGTGTATACATATGTATATATGTATATATATATGTATATATATATGTATGTATATATATGTATATGTATATGTATATATATATTTGTGTATATGTATATATATATGTATATATATATTATATGTATATGTATATATATATATATTATGTATATACATATGTATATATATATATATGTATGTATATGTATATATATATGTATATATATATATATATATATATATATATACAAGTGTAATTACTGATTTAAATAAGTTAAATATTTTATCTGAAGAAATATCTAACGGAATTTTCTCTAATGTCAAAGAAAGGTGAAACTTCAATATTTCTTTATTTGCTGAAATATAGCTTAATATATATATATATATATATATATATATATATACATATATATATATATATGTGGGTGTGTGTGTATATGCATATATATATATATATATATATATATATATATATATATATGTTTACATTGATTTACATTGGTTTACATTGACATTTAAATAACGCTTCAGAAATAGAGTTTCATACAAAGCCGTTCTACACACGTCCTAAATCAGTTTTTTTTTATAATTTCAAGTCCCATTCAATGCAATACAAGAAAAATAAAATGATCAGATTTTCGTTCGATCGTTTATAAAAAATATACCTTCCCATCAGCAAATAAACAGAAAATTATCCAAAAGCAGGAAAAATACACACACACACACACACACACACACACATATATATATATATATATATATATATATATATATATATATATATATATATATATATATATATATATATATATATAGTATGCTATCAAAATATATTTATCGTTATTAAGCTACACAGGGGATCCCGCGTTTCATCTGCCGGGTGTTTTTATATACACGGCTATCTAGTTAACCTATCAGATTATATATATGTATTAATGGTATACGTACATAAGAAGTAATCGATGGACACGTGTTTCTGGCTCACAGCTGTCATGAGGATGGCTAACTTAAACAATGATCGAACTTTCAATACTGATGTCTATAGTCCAGTGTCTTTACCACTGGACCAAGACGCTTGTTTAGAAATATGTACGATTATTATCACCTAAATATATAATGTATTTTTATATAATTATTTTTATTGGTGATTGCAGCGTTCGTTGTTTTTTAGCTTACTATTATTTCGATTGTCTCACTTCCTAAGTGATTAAGATGCAGAAAATTGCATTATAAGTCGTTCTTACTTTATAGGGTGTATTTTTCGTTAATATATATTTTTTTAATGTCATACGGACATTAAAGTAATTCATGGATACGTGTTTCTGCCTCACAGGGTCATCGGCATGGCTAACTTAGACAAGTATCGATAGTGCAGCGTCTTTACCACTGGACCAAGACGCTTGTCTAGAAATATGTACGAGTTTTGTCACTTGAATATTTAATGTATGTTTTTGTAATTGTTTTATTGGTGATTGCAGCGTTCGTTATATATATGTGTGTGTAAAATGAGAAAAATAAAGATAAACATTCTTCAATCTTTAATACTCGATATACGATATATAGAGCAATAATATAAGAAGATGAGAATAAAAATCGGATAAAATGCAAAATTTATTAAATCATTATTAAATCATCAATTAGTTTAAACAAGGGGAAGCAAAAAGAACTTGTCTTTCTTTAATTTGTTGACTTTTAAAGTATGCTCTTATCATCATAGGAAAATCAGACGGTTAAGTAAGTAAAATGTAATGCCATGCAAACATTTATATAACTAAATGCCTGTCTGTGTGTGTTTGCGTGTCCTATAGAAAAAATATCAAAATAAAATCTAAAAGTGTATTCTCACGTAAGATTAACCGGGTAAGATAATGACAGTATTCCTGAATCTCTAAGTGTACCCCTAATGGGGTTATGGAGCCGATTTCGTCAGGGAGAGTCGTGTTTTTCAGCCATAATTTAGAAAGAAAACACTGTAATTTCAATGTATTCATTCCACTCAGCATTTTCTTTCAAAATTATTAAACGTTTCTTAAGCTTCTCTTCGGACTAGGTAAAGTGGTGGAAAGAAACTCGGATGATTTAAGTGGTGCTCTTGATGCATCTTTAATTTTAGTTGGGTTGTTTCAGTAGAGCTCAAAGCGGGAGCAAGACATGTGAGATTACAATTTCGTAAGTGGTATATAGTAATCCAAAAGTGCTCAACATCCTAGATAAAGCAGGTCTGTTAAAACGCAGCATTGCCCGGGAGCCATAATACTACTAATACAGCATTATATTTCGTAAGTGGTATTTTTAATCCAAAGTGCTCACTATCATAAATAGAGCAGATGTGTTTACTCAGCGTTACCCGGGATCTATCAATATCCTTCATAGAGCAATCCTAGAGATAGCAAGTGCTGTAAACGCCGCGTTGCCCGAGAGAAACATGTTCACTCTATTTTCTTATACTATTGTATACCAGAAAACGTACTCTGTCTTGCTCGTGAGTCAGTGTTTAATATCTTAAATAAAGCAAATGTGTGCAACTATACAGTAGTACATTTTCAATGTGGTGTTGCTTGATGGAGAAGGGGAATACAAGAAACTCAGCGTTGTCCGGGAATGGATTTCTTAGATATAGGTTTCATTATATTATTAAGACGGCGGATGAAGATAAGAAACTTGGCGTTGCCCGGGAATGAATTATAACAAATATAGATACTAATTTCTCGTTGCTTTTTTATTCTACATGTTTTTATTCTACTAGTTTCTGTGCTTCACGTGTAGCGGCGACACATTCTTCTTGACAAGACCAAATCACAACGTGGAGAGCGATGTCGTGTAGACGGTTTGTTTCACGTTACAGAGTTATTTTTTATGGTAGATAACATCGGCTCCCTGCCCCTATAAACGGCCAACAAATAGAATACGAGAAGCCACATCAACTGAAGCCGAAATTCTCAGCTGGGAACGACAGTGAATACCTGAGCGTAAAGACGATGGTATATAGTTGTTGAAGAAGATTACAGGATCAACGAACAGAACAATAGCAGATGATGAATTTAATTCAGTCTAACTTGCTCTCATCAGATCTGGACAGAATAAATATTCCTTTCATTACTTTTAACATTTACAGAGCATCAAAGGCAACTAACTCTCTTTATCATCCCACTTAATTGAAGTAAATAGTAAAGAAAAATAACGCAAGAAATATGCAAAAAAGATAAACTATGAATATAGGAATGTATCTAAATAATATAAAAGAATACAGACATTGTAAAACATAAGCAGATAGTAGAAGAAAAGCTTAAAGTTTGAAGTGAGAGAATGATGAAATCAAAATAAAATAGTATAAAATAAAATCAAGAGATAAAAATACTAAAGGCCGGGTAGAAGAGAGAAGCCGAAGACAAGTTAAACGATATATTCTTATTACAATTTTGTTAACAAAAATACGTACAACACACGCAGGCTGTGACGGAAAATATTCAACGGTCAGGAAAATGATGATGCATCACAGACTACTTGATATCATCACATAGAAAGCATTCAAGGAAAGCATAAAATACATCGTCATTTTTTATTGCAATAACAGGAAGTCATATTCAGCTGATTATGATTAATACACACACAGAGAATACACGGGAAAACACATACATACACGCATACACACAAAACACATCTGCGTACAGAAACAAATATAATCTAAACCTACGAGATTTAAACATGTACAATATATCATGATGAAGAAAGGGGAAAAGTGTCTCGACATAATAGAAATTGAAAAAGAAAAGCTAAAAAATATTATTTATGTATTCATCAACGTTTCGTCTTTATTTTAAGACTTCCTTAGGATGATTGTCTAAAGAAAACAACAGACAATTACAACATGTTTGAAATGCATAGGTGGCGCCGGCTGCCGGCTCAAAACCTCCGGCTGATTTGGAAAAAAATCAAATTGTGAGATACAAATGGATGGTTACAGCGGCGGTTGGAGTATAAAATCATTAGAAAGTAGAAGAGATATCACAATAAATGTAGAGAGAGTGATTGTGAACGTTGGTAGGGGCTCGAATTGAAATTATTTGAGATATGTTTATTGAATCTTTTTAATTTAGCCTTGAGATGAGAATAGCGGGAGGTTAAGATATCAGGGTAATAATATATAATAGTTTATCTTCAAAACGCGAAAAACATTATCTATATGTTATTGTATCCCCCCCTCTCTCGCTCTCTCTCTCTCTCTCTCTCTTTCTCTCTCATCCTTTCTGGTTTTATTTCATTCAGTTACTTTTTCCCGCATGTGTTTTTTATCAAGTCTCTTTCTCTCTCTTTCTCTCTCTTTCTCTCTCCCTCTCTTGTGTGTGTTATTTAATTCAGTCGCTCTCTTTCCCGCATGCATTTTTTTATCAAGTCTATCTCCTTCTTTCTCTAATATTTTGTCTAGTCTTTCGTCATCTTTCCCTGTTACATCGTGTCTAGTTTCACACCCTCTCTCTATAATAATGTGTCTAGTATCTCTCTTTTTTCTTTCTCTTTCTGTATAAACATAATTTTGGTCTGGTCTCTCACACATCTCTCTCTTATATCTCTGTAATATTGTATCCTGTTCCTTTATCATTGGCCCACTCTGTATTATTGTATCTAGTATGTTTCTCATCATGTAGTGTCTTCCACAATCTCTGGATTATTATTGTATTTAGAATCACGTCTCCCTGAATCTCACTTTATATAAAATATCTCTTTAATTGTGTTATCACCCTCAACTCTCGTTCAATTTTGCGAATTAAAGAAACGCATTCCCCTCAATTCAATTCGATCGCTTCTCTCTCATTTTCTACCGAATTTGTCAATATTACCTTTTTCTTTTGATCTTCGCCTTCTTTCATTACCGAGAAAAACACCTAATCTTGTTTTCCCTTTTCCCAATATAATTTCACAAGAAATCCAATATTAAAAAATCTTTCACGTATTAAATCTTGACGAGGTTTAATATCTTTATCTTAACTTATTTCAGTACGGGAGACGACACTCTTTTCATTTTCAAGGATAAATTTCAATTAAAAAAAACAACATATTCTAATATGCAATACATGGAATTCAATTCTGTCTGTGCTCAACGCTGATTAAATCTCTAAGATTAAAATCCATATTCAGTTTCGCGCATGTTTTTTATGCATAGATAAAGAAGCGTGCACAATATATAAAACTGGTAGAATACACATTGACGGCAGATTCATGTATTACTATGAATGTTTTCAAGGACAAAATTATGAACATTCTGTCAGCATTCTCTGATTCAGTTTTACGCCTAATTCGGGAATATCCAAACAAAATTAATTTAGTTTGGATATTCCCGAATTAGGCGTAAAATTATCATCGGTGATAATTTAAAAAAATAACATTGGTTAGAATTACTTATGTTTCTATAAATATATATATATTATTTGAATAGTTCGCATGCAAAACGCGATGAATCCAATTTGTTTACATTATAACATTAAATAATAAAAGAACGAATATATAAAATCTAGACAGCGACTAATTACTTATTTTAATTGAAAGCAAAACAAAATTATGCGAATATCACATTATGTAAAACATGATTTTGGTGTGTTGTCGCGTGTTTAAAAGCAACACTTTTTAAAGTGGTAGTTTCTTAATTTTGAAAATGGCGTTTATCGCGTTTTGCATTTGAACTCTTCATTGTAATCCTGGTTTGGCTGCGCTTTTTAATGCGACATAAGACAGCAGTCAACCTTGGCGATAATGCAACGTTTATTGTATGTAGAACACTTCCTAACTGCTGCTTATAAAAATGTCCGCTTACTGACATAAATGCGTTTATTTCCCATGATTTCGCATGACTATTAATGCCGGCTTCATCGGTTAAAGTGTCAGATTTGGAGTTATAATCAAAACACTCTCGTTCCGAGGTTCGAATCGTGCGACCGGCTTGAATAGAGATCTCTACACTGATGATTCCGCAAGGATGAAACGTAGATAACAAATGATTATTTATCATTAAATAATTATTTGTAACCCCCATTTGGTTTGAGTACGAGATAAGACAGCCGCTAAATTTGACTGTCTGACTGTCTGACTGCTGCTTATGAAAATGTCCGTTTACTGACATAAGTAAGTTTGTTTTACATGATTTTTGTATGCCTATTCATGCTGGCCTCGTTGGTGAAAGCGTCGGATTCGGAGTTATAAACAAACAACTCTCGTTTATGGGTTCAAATCGTGCGACCGGCTTGAATGGTTATCTCTACACTGATGATTCCGTGAGGATGAAACGTATACGTACATAGATAATAATTAAATATTCATTATTTAATAATCGTATATATATATATATATATATATATATATATATATATATATATATATATATATATATATATATATAGGGAGCGAGAGAATCTGTGATTGTGACATGAATCTATGTATGCATTTGTTTTAATTTAAAGCGGGTTTCTCGTCTAAAACTAATGAATTTCTTTATATATGACAAATAAAAAATGGCATTATGGTAAAGATAAACGCATGTAAAATTATAGGTGTCATTAAAGTAAGTTATTCATATTTCAAGCGGTCCTTTGTTATTTCTATAAACAATTTTCTTAAAAGACGAATGACGAATATGAAACCGATGTGAAAAATTGAACCTTTTCTGGGTATTGCAGCGTTCATTATTTGTCTCAACGTGTTAGTCAGTCCAGGCGACGTCTCTCCATCGAATAGCAAAGAAAACCATATTTAAGTGGACACATGTGCGTTCATCTCGCTGTGAATTACCGTTCAGACAAAAGTTAAAAACATTTTCTAGGTTTTGTGTTCTATAATATTTTATTTTATTTGCTTTCGCATTCCAACTTTAGCTTTTAGTTAAAAATATTAAAAGCTTAATGTTGTGGGGTACAAATCACTCCTACTGAAGAACTAATGGAAGCAACCATCTATAATAAATACCATGGTTGCAAAGACTCAAACAGAGGACATTCCTATTCATGTTTTACCGCATGGTAGGAATCCGGTCATCTCCTACCACATTTAGTGGCGTTACTGTATTGCTATGAATAAATACATTGTATATTTTAACCTGTCACAATTTGTGGTTGTTATCTTTGTGACCCCTAGCACGGGTCTACAACACTGGCGACGAGGATGAGATTAATCCCGAAATCAAGGGAACCGCTGGAGGACACAGTAATAGCGTCACTACAAAGTGAAAAGGACTATACACAAATACTGTGCAATACGATCAGGGAATTACCAGTGACTTTGAAAGATATAATAAGGGAGGCTGAAGAAGATAGTTTCATCAAAAGAACGAAACAAAAAATGCAATCAGATGAATCGGCGGCGGAAGTTTATTCTATGCGCAATGAGGTACTGTTGTACCGAGAAAGGGTGGTAATCCCAGCCACGCTGAGGAAAATTTTTTTAAAGGATTTTCATACGGGGCACCCTGGGGTTACTAGAATGAAGAGCCTCATGAGGTCCTACGTTTACTGGAAGAGCATGGACACTGATATTGAAGACATGGTAAAGTCGTGTAAGGGATGCGCATTGGCTGCAAAAGCGCCCCCAATACAATTTAGCCCGTGGCCTAAAGCTGACCATCCATGGTCAAGGATACACGTGGACTTTGCAGGTCCATTGGAGGGAAACTATTAATTAATAGTGGTTGATAGCTTTTTAAAATGGCCTGAGGTATTTAGATGCAAAAGTCCAACGACGGATTTTACAATCAGTGCTCTTCACGAATTGTATGCTAGGTTTGGTGTGGTCGATTGTTTGGTGTCGGACAATGGCACGCAATTCACGTCAGCAGATTTTAAAAGTTTCTGCGAGAATTTCCAGGTCAACCACATAACAACGCCAACCTATCATCCTCGATCGAACGGTCAGGCATAGAGGTTCGTGGACACGCTAAAAAGAGCCCTGAAAAAAGCTAAAGGAACGCCCTCAGGAAAGGCGTTACAACAGTTTTTACAGGTGTACCGAATTACGCCAAATGAAAGCGCTCCATCAAATATGTCGCCGGCAAAGTTAATGTTTGCGAGGAAAATTAGGCCGGTCTTCGAGAAACTTTTGCCTAAACAGGTAAAACCGCCGAATACTACAGTTCGTAAAAAGAGGTATTTACCTGGGGAAAAGGTATTTTTCCAGGTACACACAAATAATAGTATGATGTGGGAACTAGGAAAGGTCAAGCAGAGGATCGAGCGGATGGTTTACATAATCGAAGGTCCAAAATTCACTCACAAGAAGCATTTGAACCAAATTCGGAAACGTGTCACTGATGACGACAGACAACCTCCTGTTGAACAAGAAGTAATGGACCATATATATGACACGTTCGACCTGGTAACACCACAAGCAGCCGAACAACGCCGGTCTTCCAGAAAAAGAAAAAGGATCGATCCCATAGAGATCAATCCCAGGAAAAAGAGCTATACGATCATTCTAGGGGAATAAAAAGCTCGGGAGGGGGGTGTTGTGGGGTACAAATCACCCCTACTGAAGAACTAATGGAAGCAACCATCTATAATAAATACCATGGTTGTAAAGACTCAAACAGAGGACATTCCTATTCATGTTTTACCGCATGGTAGGAATCCGGTCATCTCCTACCACATTTAGTGGCGTTACTGTATTGCTATGAATAAATACATTGTATATTTTAACCTGTCACAATTTGTAGTTGTTATCTTTGTGACCCCTAGCACGGGTCTACAACACTTAAATATTGATTCCGGTGTGGAACATGTGGAACATGGGAACATATGAAAGAGAACAACTGATGAAGCTTTTAAATTTTTTTATTGAATCTTCTATTTAATCCACGAGGGTAGATTGTTCTTCTCCCGTCACCCATAACCGGGTAGATTGTTCTTCTCCCGTCACCCATAACCGGGTAGAAACCTTAAGTAATTCTCAATTGTATTCTTAATATCGCCCGTGCTTAGGATTGAACATTCAATCTCCAGAAGACTGTCACTTTGAACGGATTATCACATAGTACTTTTATCCGTTGCGCCACGTGTCCTTACTGACTTAAAACTTTTACGCGGCCATGGATGATGCAACGAGACCAAACTACCCCGTGGCTCAAATAAATGGCTCAGTTTGAAATCCTATACAGATTCAAAAGTTCGACATAAAGTTCTCCGAGTTAGATAAGTGCAGCTAAGTCGAAGGTTACATCAGCTGAAACGTTGTGAGTATAACATCCAAGATGAGAATAGTAGTCTAAATAATAAAAATAATAAAAATTATGAATCCTCATCTAAAAATTTCGATTCATGTTTTTAACTTGCTTATCTACACTAACTTTCCAATCTATCTAAAATTGATAAGAGATATAAAAATAATGCATTCATTTCATCAATATTAAAATAAGTAAATAAAAAAATGTTTGCGTTATTTTTACATGACTCAAACGCAAACACTTCCAAATTCTAATAAAGTATGAGTTGCAAATATTTTTATAACGCACATTTTAAATGTCAATATATTCTTCTGTTTTTTTTATATAGCTTTTTATTTTACTCTGTCTAATTTGCTTCATAGTTTGAGTAAATATTCCTGTATGATTATGTTTATTTACTCCTCGCGGAGTTAGGCACAAGGCCAGTTTTATCTTACTCCCACAAGTAAGATGTGACCCAAGATCGGGTCGAGCAAGTGGGGTTAAAAGCCAGCGCTCGAGAGGTGAGCACTCTGTATGATTATGTAGTAATATGAAAATCAGGCAGTAAATAATCCCGTCATGGCTCTGTAGACAAATAGATTCACTAGTCATTTCTCTATTTCCCTTATCAGAAATGATAGACGCGACTACTTGTATTTTTATGAGTTAATTCATTCATTTCGTGTGAATCAGATGATTGTAGTGTTGGCATTGGTTTTCGCGATATCTTTCTAGTTAGGATTCTTTCTAGAAAGACATCGGGTACTCACAGAAAGGGCTACGTGAAGGTTGCCAACAGGTCTAAGTGAAAGTGGTACTGTGGAACCGACTGGATTCGAACTTAGAACACCCAGGTCGTCAATCCGTCGCTTCTCTATAAGTTAATGAACCTTTTTATGCTTTTATGAGAATAGAGCACATAATTATATGACGTATATTTTACATTGTTGCACATTTTTACCAATATTTTGTGTAACCAAAACGATATTTTGAGGGTATTTTTAGGGGGGGGGCATTCCTTGTTGTATTTCTGTTCTGTCTCTATGTTATCGTTTCTGAGTTCTTGTTGTTTTCTTTTCATTGCACAATTATTTATAATGCGACATAAGACAGCCGTCAACCTTGGCCATAATGCAACGTTCCTTTATGTAGAACACTCTCGAACTGCTGCTTATAAAAATGTCCGCTTACTGACATAAATAAGTGTATTTCGCATGACGATTAATGCTGGCCTCATAGTAAAACATAATTAATGCTACACTCGTAGTGAAAATCACGGGAGGCGACTCTTTTATGATCGATACTTCTGGCCACAGTAGTTAGTCTAACATGCAACCGAACTCATGTCATAATGAACTTGAATTACTGTATCGTCTATTCACTAAAATGTTCACCGACAAATTCAAACTTTTGTTGAAATATCATCACCAATTCTTAATTCTTCCTTCATTCTTTCATGTGATTCTTACTGTAAAAACATATTTTTCTTCTGGCTTTTTCATATTCGAGGAAGTTATAAGTTTTACTGAAACGTCGTATGAAGTAAATGTATAAAATTGTCTGCGTGTGGCAAAAATGTTTGTAAACTTGAGTCTGAGCGTGTGAAATGTTAGAGATAAATAAAACCCACATATCCTTGCCAATCTGATAACAAGTTAAAAGTAGAAGATCAGTTAAAACCGACTCAGACAGAAAAACGTAATTTGATCGGCAAATGAAAACCCTCGTGTTTAATTCTCAAACTGAAATGAAATCCACACGTTTAAAATGCGCTTGGCGGACGCGTAAAAAACCCAAAAACAAACACTCTTTCGAAAGTCTATGATATTATTAGGAAATTTTAGAAAGTGAAAACTATGACTTATCATACATCTATAATCCGGTCATGGGGTGGATTCTTACGATATGTAATGATTAGCATAATTTGATTTTACTTATCAATCTTAATCCGGTGTTTTTATGGAAATTGCTCCAGACAAGGCATGAAGCCACTTGATGTAAGGACCTAAATAAATTAGCACTTCAAGGTCAAAAGCTAGCCAACAATAAGTGTTAGATGGATAAATTCCAACCTATTTATAAACAAATGCTATCAACGACAGCAGACATCAAGGAGCGTATTTTTCCTTTATAACTACAGAACTCATAATGTAAGTCAGGGCGCTGTTCTCTCTTAAATATCTATGACTATTGACTTACTCTATAGAATTTCTATTTAATATTTGATCACGCTTTGGCAATAAATGTAAAAAGTCACACACAAATAAATACACCCTCGTGGTGCAAATATTTTGCAATTTCATAGAATGCTAAAAAATTCATTTACCAATGACTCGTCTTTTTTAAGTTTGTATATGAAGTGTATGCGCAAAACTATATTAACTGCATCAATCTGAAACCACAAATAATTAGCAAGTATTATTGAGCTGATAAATTACCTTGTATCTTGTTATCAAATTCTAAATTTTGAAACTGTTTTTTAAATAAAGATGTTTAAATTGTGCAGAATGCATTTTGATATCAAATTTTAGAATACCGGTTATAAGTTTGTATTTGTAAATATTAATTTATTAGAAGTTTAAAACAAATTAATTATGTAAATTGCAAAAAAAGCGCATGCTGTTTGGGTGATTTTGGTATGACTATATATACGAGCTATTAGAATATATTTCAGATGTATTAAAATACTAAAGACATAGTGTGTTCGAATCGCAGTCTCGACGTCAAATTTGTTTATTCTTTATTTATATTATTTAATCTAAATTAAGTAATAGTAGGTTTCTAATGTAATTCTTAGGTTTACAAAAATTCTCGTCCACGTGAAAATTAATTAATTAGGAGTTATCTACACCCCAATGTAATTCTACGTTCACAAAAATTCTCGCCGACGGACAGACATACAGACAGAAGACAGACAGACAGACAGGGAATGGGTTCGTTATATTACGTTTTATAAAAATAAATTTATTTAAAACGAGGTGATATTAGTGTCTCTCTCACCGAGTCTACATAAAGTCAGACCTAGTAACACATACAGCTATTGTATGTGTGCTTGCTATACCTCTCCTCAAAGGAGTGCATATGTGACTTAGTAATGATTTAGTCGAGGATGAGTAGTGATTAATTATATCGCCACGGACGTATCAGGATTTCATAGGGTTTTATACTTAAAGAACAACCAGAAACGTCAATGTTACTATAGTAGAAATAGCTAAAAGTCTTAAATTACTAAGTTTTAAAAATACCTAAAATCTTTTCCAGTGGGAAGAAGAAAATATTTATTGGGTCAGTGATTTCAGAGAAAACTATACTAGTGTACCTGAAGAATTTACAAAGAATGATGATATAAGGCACACAATTATTTGCAGCCATCACGCTGAAATTTGTCCGAATTTTGACAATGGAAAAAATAAAAATATTTGTTCTCAAAATTATTAAACTTTACACATATGAATTATACCTAACGAAATATCATTAACAGTAAATTATACAGATAAGCGTGGATTTCCACGGAGTTCCGCTAGTAGTGTATATTGTGTATATATAGTATATATTTCTATATGTATATATATAGTGTATATTGCTAGTATATAT
This sequence comes from Sepiola atlantica, assembly GCA_963556195.1. Classification (NCBI taxonomy): domain Eukaryota; kingdom Metazoa; phylum Mollusca; class Cephalopoda; order Sepiida; family Sepiolidae; genus Sepiola; species Sepiola atlantica. Next base: position 232,468,942 of record OY744516.1, on the reverse strand, counting down.
AGTGTATTATAGTGTATATTGTATTCTTTTTATTTGGATCTACATATACTTTCTAGAATCAATATACTATCCACACACTAAATGGTATATTGGCATGAAAGAAAAACAATTCATTGTCTGTTCCTTTTTCCGGATGTGTCTCATTCAATATGTACTCGTGCGACTCTTTTTTCACTTTATTTATAATTAAACAATCGAATTTCCTAGATTCCTTAAATAAATGAAGCTAGATAAGTGATTTCGTATATCAACTAATTAGCTCAGTAAAACAAATGTCGAATATGTTCACTTTTGTTTTCAATTAAGTGTAGAAATATATAGCGTTGCCCTATATGTCCAAAATACTCAGAATTATCAAATGAATTCCTCTCGTAAGCAATTTCATCAAATAAAATACATAAAAAGTAAATATATAAACAATACATGCAAAAAATACAATTTGCATATTTTCTTTTATTAAATGTTGAATAAGTAAGCCAGTAAGAAATTATTGTGAAACTGCTGTGTTTCTATGCTTCATAAAAATGGCCTTTTTCATTTATAAATTATAACACGAGCGGGGGTCAACCATTGCGAGAGGGTTACAATATATATATATATATATATATATATATATATATATATATATATATATATATTTATGTATATATATGTATATATATATAGAAATAGATATATATATATATATAGATTTAGATTTTTCACTTATAAAATAGATCATTCAGTGAAGACCGGGGTTGTTCCAATAAAAACAAGCTCGATGATACTCGATTACAGAGTACAGAGCATTTGTATATGATTATTTCTGCCACCAATAAGAAATAATGCACGAGCTACTTTTCTAAGACATTTTCTAGGACTTTCTTTTTTTATCGTTGTATAACTTTTATTTTTATTTTTTTCCTCTTCTCTTCTTAAATGACCTCAACTATTGCAACGCCACATTGTGTATTGTCGGCAGTTGAAACCCTTATTCCAGACATTTAATTTTTTTGATGATCTGCAAGCAAGTACCTGCTTGGTAGTGAAACACGTGTAGGAAAAAACATTTAATTTGAATAAATAATATTTGTAAGAAAAAATATCTTTAATGGTGATCATTGGTGTCCTGAAAAGAATGCTTTCGTAAGCCTTCATAAAATCATATATATATATATATATATATATATATATATATATATATATATATATATGTGTGTGTGTGTGTGTGTGTGTGTGTGTTAATGAAGTTTGCCAGCCAGAATAAAACGTGTAACTTAAATAAGGATTTCTAATTATAGGGAATGTGCAATTGAAGTTATGATTTGTAATGTTATTGTTATGTTTATACACATATAAAATACTTTGTATGCATATAATGTGACTACTCTAAAAAACGAGGGATAAAATATCATCATATGTATTCCTACAAGTATTATATTTTTACGTAAACAGAATGAACGCTTCTTTAACTTTAAATAAAACTGAATTAGAAATTATAATATGACGTTCAGTACAAATTTGATAGTTTACGCGTAGGGATGCGCCGCTCAGAGAACTATTTCTTGCTTTGACAGCTTCGTAGCTAAACGAGTTCGTGCTGTAGATGATTTACAAGAGGAACGAAGAGATTTGATGTCAGTCGAGCATTTACCATAAAACTACAGATGTATCTCATGTAAGAAATGGTCTGTAGTGAATGGAAGAGATCATTCTTTACTAGATTTCGAAGTCAAGGAAGTAAAGCCCCCTCCAAGCACTACATAAACTTGTCAGTAGACATACTATCATTCTAAACCAATGCACTATCATACATCTACCTTTTATTGTAGAGTACAACAGGATTTTCCCTTCTATGAAAGATGCTCTATAGAGTTCGTCCTTCGTATATGAGGCAAGTATTACAATAGACTCTCCCAGTAAATCGACTGAGACGTATCTATGAATGACTCAAGGTACATTTAGGCAGATGTAGATGCATTATGAGCAGGTTAGGGTTAGGGGTTGGGTTAGGGTGTGGTTTAGGGTAAGTGTTAGGGTTAGGGTTAGGGTTTGGGTTAGAGTTAGGATTAGGGTTAATCAGCAGAAGCCAATGGGATACTTCGCAATCTATTTAAGCAGGTAACTTCGGGAAGGGCCCTACTTACGTCGCCTATCAGCATCGTATAGTCTTTATTAGTGATAATATATAGTGGGTTCCAGACCAGGTTTTTCATTTGTTAGTCGTTTTGTACAGCCACAGTATTTAACCGAACTACATATTCATATATGCGTATTTGTGAATTTACCTGCTAATATTACTACACGTCACTTTTTATGTACCTATCTTAATACCAATGTTCACTATTTGCCGAATACACTGCGCCCACACTCAAACACTATGGTCGATCCTTTAGAAAAAATCCCTACCTAGCTCCCAGGATGTTTCATCACTTCGGCTTGTTTATTCTTTTAGGACCACACTCCCATTCTACTCTTCATCTCCTTCTACAGATGCCGAACTTATAATCTCTCTTTACCGTTGTAATATGTTTATATATTTAGAAGTAAGTAATAAGGAATTCCACAAAACCATCTAGCAACAAGCGAGTCACAATAAGTATCTGCTGATCAGAATAAAACAGGGAGAAGTTTGGATGGTTCGATCACGTAACAAGATTGGAGGGGAATTCCGAAAGTATCGTTTATGGAACAGTGCAAGGAAAAGTGGGACAGGACGGACTAAAGGTAACGTGGAAGACATCGTCGCTTAGTGGACTGGGGATATCTTTGCTATAACGCAAACGACCACTTCCAAACGCTAGAAGTTGAAAGATTTACTACGGTAATAACGGGAAAAAAAATATATATATATATATATATATATATATATATATATATATATATATATATATATATATATATATATATATTGAACGATTTATATTTAAACAATGAATTAAATAAAACAGATAAAAATTGTTTTTATTAACTAAAAAGAAAATATTTAGCTGACTATTTTTTAAAGTAAAAAGGAAAAAGAATATTAATATTTCAAAAATACATCAATTTTTACAAAAAAACGTTCGTTTTATTTATTTCATGAATATTTAACTGACAATGGAAATTACGTTTACGGGAGAAGAAAGAAATATTTGTTTTAATATTATTAAACTTTACACACACGAGGCCTATTTAAAACGTATCCGACTATAGGCCAGAAAAATTATTTCAAATATGTGACGGAGTTGGGATTCTAATCGCCTTCAAAGTATGCCCCTTGTGCTTGCACACACTTAGTCGACTGCCGGAAACATCTCTGGAAGTCTTATTTTGGAATGGTGTTCATCTCCGCCGTCGCATTCCGCAGTATCTCTTTCTTCGAACCTTCTCAATAACAGCAGTTTGGGGCCTGCCAGAATGATGGTCACTGTCCGCTGATGCGCGGCCATTTTTGAATCTGTTGAACCGCTCCTTAATTTGTGTTACACCCATCGCATCTTCTCAAATGCTTAATCTAACGCAACGGCGGAGATAAACACCATTCCCAAAAAAGCATTCCAGATGTGTTTCCGGCAGTGGATGGATCGGTAGGTTGAGTATGTGCAAGCACAAGTAGCCTACTTTGAAGGGGATGAGTGTCCCAACCTTGTCACGTATTTGAAATATCCTTCTTTTAGACGGGCCTCGTATATATATATATATATATATATATATATATAATTAAATGTTATTTATTGATCTATAGACAAGCTTGTTTCGCCTTTTGATGACCCACTAGTATAGGTACAAACAACTAGTTTTCTTACTAACGGATTCCACCCTACAACCCTGGCTTTTAAGACGTGTAAATACAGTTTTCATACAAATTCGTACCGGTAATTACATCTAAAGTGTTCATACAAGGGGAGGGAACTAAAGCGTTACTGCTAGAGCGACATAACTATTGTGTTACAACCAAAGTGTACTACTTTTTTTAAAGGGGAAAAGAATAATAATTAAATAATTAAATCATATTTATCTGTCTATAGACAAACTTGTTTCGTCTTCTGAAGACTCATGAGTATAGATTGAAACAACTGGCTTACCTACCAATGGGTTCGAACTTATAACCCTGGGTCTTATAACCCAACGTCGTAAACCTTATTGGCTAGCAGGTAAACTGCGCGATGAGGACGTGTAAATAAAACCTATTAGCTATTCTCTCATCCGGCGCTATCCATTAATTTAAAATATATAAATAAATTCTTGGCCTTTTGGCCAAGATCAAAGTGTAGTATCTGTTCCGATGGATACTGCACCTCATACTAGTATTGTCTTGGCCTTTGGGGCTTGACTTACGCCGGTCAATGGGTCTGTCCTGTGCAGTTCTAGGAGGTCCACCCTCCCAGGCTTTGCCTCCCCCTTTTGGGGAGGAGTAAGTTTATTGCTTACTGCCTGAGGCGCCCCTACCGGGGAATGCCGACGGGGCTGCCCAGGCAATTTTTAAATGGCGAGAGTGCTCACCTCTCGGGCGTTGGCTTTTCAGACCCCACTTTCCCGACCCGACCACATCTTACTTGTGGGAGTAGGATAAAACAGGCCTTGTGCCTAACTCCTGGAGAGGAGTAAATAAATACCCATTGATTTAACCATTTATCTGTGATTTAAATGTCACACGAAACAACAGAACTAAAATACTGAATGAAATCAGTAAAAGAACAATGAAATTATTTATAGTTTCGCCATTTTGAATTTATCAGTAGATAAATGTCCTAAAGAAATAGTGCGCTACACTTTCAGTGTCCTCCTCCCCGCTGCGTCAATATATATCAAACACGGTTTGTCAAATCAAAATAAACAGACAAACAAACAAACAAGCAAAAAAAATGCAATTCCTTCTGGCTGAAAACCTTCAAACGCATCTGCGATCGATATATACGCTTTTTACTCGATCTATACGCTTAATCTTTTGTTTCTTTACATAATTGATGATTCGTTGGGCTTCTCGTAAAAATAAGAATGTGTACTTTAAGATACGTCTATTGAATTTGCGCATTTCACGTAGAGAATAGTTGTTCAATCTTCACCGTTACATCCCCACAGACTGACCGAGCCTCGTACGGACACGTGTGGACGCATCTGAAAAAGGTTAGTTAAAACAAGCGTGATAGACAGGCGGCTCAAAAGCGCTTCATATAAAGATATTTACAGATTCCTTTGTTAAGATGTGTCCAATGTCATTTCTTCAACTGAAAATGTCAGCGATCGCGGATTATTGTAAATCCTTATTTCAAAAGCAGTTTAATGAGAAAAACACTATAGCCGTAATTCTTAAGCAAAATAGACTCATTGTTTTGCCACCTCCTGTCTTTCGATACAATGGACAGCATATGAAAGGATGATTTCGAGATGAAAATGTATAGTGAAGTATAAGATATGCTTTTCTTAACCACATGCCTCTTTATCTGGCATGCTTAACTTACCTACCTTGAGCGACATCCACTCTGCGCGGATTTCGCCGGCTTCCCCCGAGAATATGAAATTCACAAGCGGTCCCCAGTCGCATGTATAGATCTGTCAGGAGTGATGACGACGTTAATTTTTTCATGTTTTTTTTTTCCAGGGAAATGCCATCGTCCTCTTACATGCAGCATCTGGTTACCCATCTGATACTGACCATGCTCGCGCCGCTTAACTTCGCTGATCCAGTGACAAAGAACAAATAGAAATCCAATACGGCAAGAAAGAATACTAGGATAAGCAGGGCCAGGGTAGGCGAGGCCAGGTGTATTTTACAGCTTTCCTTTTCCGAAGATTAATTGTCTTACAAAGACTAAAGCGTTTGGTGGGCCTTACTAGTTTACTCAAAGCTAAAGGCATCAAATTTCCAAGTGGATCTATATTTTGTAAGTAATTCAGAAAAGTGAGTTTTTGAAACTTCTATTCCAAATATTCTTAAGCAGCTTACTGTACAAGGTTTCCTAAACCTTGATTTGTCCTACGAATATGCTACGTTTTTTCATGGGCCTGTCACGCGTACGTTTATAATAGTTTCGTTAATCTCTCTCTTTTATTTGCTGTTGGTCTGTTGAGCTTAATTTAAATAATATGTGTGTTGGTCTGTCCCTGTTAAGTCATTAAATAATAGCATTTTTCTCAATAAATAATTTTAGCCAAAGCTAAAAGTTATCTGATAGAATATTGATTCATCTATCTTCCAAGAATATTAATAAGAAAATAAGTTTTTGGTACTTCCACTTTCGAAGTTTACGAACTAGCTTACTTCACGTGGTATTCTCAAACGTGGCTGTGTACATCGAATATAAGAGTCTATGTTCGCTACTTCATCTATGACGCTTATCTTTTAAATAGTTCAGTTGGTAGTCTTCCATTTTTACATTTCGTGTGTCTGTTAGGCTTAAGTAAGATAATACTTTTGTTAGTTTGCCCCGGGTAAGCCGTTTCATGATGGCATTTGCCGCACTACACGCGCAGATTGGATAGACGCATCTGACGTCTATCCGTTTCTGTTTCATCGCAAGTCTAAGATCGCTTTGTATGCAGCAAACATCATTAAACTCGGCCTTGGCAAGAGATCAGAGCAGATCCGTTTGGTCCGTGTAGAATTAAATGCTGCTTCATTGCCAGTCGTTCTATCAAACTTTTATTCCTCCCCCCCCCCTCCGCGCTGCTGAAAGAAATAAAAAACGAAACAGCAAAAAATATCCCATTAAAAAACATTGATAAATTATTTCTTCTGATGCTGGTTTATTTTTATCCTCAACAACTGTTCATTTTATTTCCCCTGTCATCAAATCTCTTTCTTCTTTTTCCTGGATACATTCTAATCAGACCAGTAGAGGCACCACTTCAGCGTTCGGTGAGAGTGCATAACGATAATCTTTAAAAAAAAATTACATCCCTAACATGTTCTTATTAAATTTCAAAACAACCATTTAAAAAAAAGAGCAGATCTTTATAGTTACGAATGGCTCAAATAACTGATAATTTGTATCTGTCTCTCCTCCCCCGTAGCTCAGTCTAATAATATTAAAACAGAAGTAACGTTGTAATGATTATGAGAGTAATATGGCGTAGAATGTTTTTTTTTAACGTAGTTCGCCCCAAACAAGGCAGGCCGCCACTGTAGATGTAAGGGGCTACTGAGAAGAAAGAAAAGGGGAGAAGGTTGGGGGGTCAACCTAAACTAAGATCTGCGCAGCGAGATGTCGGCTTACATTAATTTTAAATTTCTGCATGTCAGTACTGTCGGGGAAACAGGGGGCAGGAAGGGAGTTCCAGAGGCCAGCAGCACGAGGAAAGAAGCTATTTGAGTAGAAAGCTCTCCGGCATCTGGGGATCTCCACAGTGAATGGATGGGATTTAGTTGATTGTCGAGTTGGTCTAGTGAATTTACGTCGAGGGGGCACCAGAGTAGCCAATTCATCGGAGCATAATAATATGCAATGTATATTTAAATAAGTAATTCTGAGACAAACTTTCGAAAAAGCGTAATTGGAGAAAAAATTGCGGGTCTTAGAAGAGGCAAAAATCAAAAGAGACGAAGAAAAAATCCGTTCGAACATGAACGAGTGGAACAGACTGGGATATTTAAATGAATAGGATACGTCTATGCCTTTGTCAGTGGTTATTAAACTGACCATTTTGCATAATGATTAGGGTGTTCGCTAATGGGCCGGAATATCGGTCTTCAATCTTCGGTCGAGTAATAGCAAAAACTAAAAAAATGGTATTGTATGGCACCTTGCTAAATGCTCAGCATTATAAGGGGTGGATTAAGGGTACGTTCGGTAATCCTGGGAACTGAATACGCCCTCCTCTACACCTCGGTTTAGTAGCTAATGCAAAGGGAACCTTCTGGTCGCCCTTGGCTATGATCACCCACTTTATTTTACTTTAAACTATGCTAATTTTCTGTAAATCTCGATACACATCGGTTATTAAGGTTTTTCCTAACTAAATTCAATAAATGTTTGTGAGGTCATTTGGGGTATTATCATATTCATTATTTTCACTAGCAAATAAATGCCCCCTCCGGTCACATATTTTTGCTAGTTGTTTTATTTAATTACTCTCTCTAGCTTTTATTTTCTTTCTCTCTCTAGCTTTCTCTCTATATCCATTTCTCTCCTTCTCTTTCTCTCTTTCTCTCTCTTTTTCTCTGTCTCTTTTTCTCTCTGTGTCTCTTTCTCTTTTTCTCTATCCCTTTCTTGAAATAGAACTTTCTGTGCGTTCAAATAATCAGAAGGCGGGTCAACAAATGTTGGAATAGCTGTCAGCTGTTCAATTATATTCCATCACAATCAAATTTAATTTGTGTATTATCATATTCATTATTTTCACTAGCAAATATATGCTCCTTCAAGTCGCATATTTTTCTAGTTGTTTTATTTAATTG